>CM060845.1:22917500-23517500 GCA_030762175.1 Metallyticus violacea
ATTTATATATATTTCGAAATATAGCGATTTCAATCGTGACTTTATCTTAGTGCTTTTATCCTTTCTACTGTTATAATTACTGTTAATTTGTTACATTGTTATTAGTGTTACTTTATTTTTATTTTATATATATTGGGAAAGATTTTTTTTTTTAAGGAAGGAAACATTCCAAACCTAAGTTTAGGGTACTTCCCCAGCATTCGCCATTAATGAGGACTGAGGAAAACCTGGAAAAAACTCAGTCAGGGAGGACGGTCCTGGTGGGATTCGAACCCCAGACCTCCCGCTCACAAGTCCGCGACTTAACGACCTCGGCCATCCGTGGCGGTAACGATAGGTACATAAGTGTTTTAAATCCAATAAAATTTATGTACAAAAGCCGTAAAACTATTACAAGAACTATCGGAAGTAACTAATAATCTAATCTATACACCATCATGAATTTATTTAATGGACTATCCGGAAGAACTGTAACAATCGACATAATATGCTGAGGGATAGTCTCTGAAAACGAATTATACAATTTTATATCTGGGAACCAAGAGGGGTAGCTCAGACGGTAACGTTTGGGACTCACATTCGAAAGGTCTCGGATTGGGAGAGGTCATCCTGATCTTGGGATTTTCGTAGTTTCTTCTGGTCGCCTAGGCGAGTTGGAGTGAATCTTTACTTCTTAGCAATTTTTCGCTCTTCCATTTCGTATCATTTAATTCCGATGGTTCTATTACAGAATCGAAAGTGCCCTTCTGAGGGGCTCGAGCTGAGGGGGAGGGCTCCGCCATGTACCAGAGTGCTCTATCTAGAAACAATGTTAGGGACCGCATTTACTTCCCACCTCACTGGCCGTGGATTGTTTACTTGTCCTGTATAATTTGCATCAGAATGCTCTTAGCTGATGGTATTTCTCCTTGTTGTTTCAGGTAAGCTGTGTAGTGGTAACACTGAGCATTACAGCC
This sequence comes from Metallyticus violacea, assembly GCA_030762175.1. Lineage (NCBI taxonomy): Eukaryota > Metazoa > Arthropoda > Insecta > Mantodea > Metallyticidae > Metallyticus > Metallyticus violacea. The sequence continues at coordinate 22,918,457 of CM060845.1, forward strand.
GCTCTAGGGAGCGAAAATAAGCTCAAGGACTCCAATCTGAAGAAGCGCGGCCTGCTAGGCCTGCAGTTGGCTCATGAACCAGTGCAGATCCACGCGGCACCTGCTCACGTGATCACCAAGGACGTGCATGTTCCGATACCTCATCCTGTGGCTTATACCGTGGAGAAGAAAGTGCCATACCCGGTGAAGGTCCCTGTACCCGTACCCGTTGATAGACCTTACCCTGTCCCAGTGCCTAGCCCATACCCGGTCCAGGTCGAGAAACGGGTGCCTATTCCTGTAGACAGACCAGTACCCTATCCCGTCCATGTGCCCGTCAAGGTGCCTTACGCTGTTCCCCAGCCGTACCCTGTTCCCAAACCTGTGCCCTTTCCGGTGCACATCCCTAAACCCGTAGCAGTCCACGTAGAGCAACCCGTTCTGCATGCAGCTGCCGCACCCGTTCTGCACGCAGCTGCCGCACCCGTTCTGCACGCAGCTGCCGCACCCGTTCTACACGCAGCTGCCACACCCATCATCGGCTCAGCAAAGAGTTACAGTTACGTGAATTTCGGTTCTTCCGCACATGCATACGGCCACTAACTGCTGACCAGACGCACATCACTTATGTAAAACCAGTATTTAAATAAACATTCATATTTTTGAAAATATCAACAGCATTTATTTACAACCCACCAACTTCCCAATCTCAATAACAAGACTGTTGTACCCAAAATGCCAACCATTGAATAAAACATAAAATAATTGTACATTTTATTCGTTATTTTAGACAGAAAACATGAGAAAAGTTTGGACACTAAGGAACCTTAAAATTTGTATTGCCTCTAACATTATATACAGGGCTAGTAAAGTCACGCGCACCCTAAATAACTTTTGAAGCATGTTCATTGAGATGAAACATGGAGTGCGGGGATGGCCAAATACTGTGAACTCAAAATGATATTACCATGTTTTCTACTTCACATTTAACCGGAATGAAGCTATGGCTTCGATTTTAAACGGGCCAACCAGTATATTTTTACATTTTCAAAAAATGCTCATTAATGGCTTTTCAAAAAGTACCTACACTAGATATTTCTGTAAAAAATAAGAATTGCTACTCCAAGAAAACAAAAAAGTGTGTCGAATAATAAAAAGCTCCTTCCGTTTACTTTATTTCGTCGGCAATAACATAAAATAGATTTATATCCTTGGAAACACACGGCTCAAAACAATCAGAGGGACAAAAGTTTGAACATACGTATTATTGCCATAGTTGGGTTTAGAGTGGTAAATATTTTTTTTCAGAAAGTTTAACTTTTTATTTAACAGGTGTGTACATCTTGTTTACTTCTCACTTCATACAAGGATACGCAATTAAAGACAATGTTGTAAACTAAAGTGAAAATTCCTTTCATTAATTTCCATTTTGCACATAAAGGAACACTTCAGTATCAGATATGGCCTCCATGTGCCTGAACTGCTGCCTCATATCATCTGATCAATGTACGCACCTCCTCTTTTGGGATGTTTCCCATTCTTCGATAAAGCATCTGCAAGCTGTTGAAGAGTGTGAGGGGCTACAAGATTGTATCTGCTCGTTTCTCCAGTTATAAATGCTCAATGGGGTTAAGATAAGGATTCCTAGCAGAACAGTTTTCATTGTTTGAATGGGGCGCTGATGAACAGAGATGTTAAAGAGCTTCCATAAATAAATAAATCAACAACAAATTTGGTTCCGTTAAGTTTTTGTTTACTTTTTACAACGCAGCTGCCAATTATTTTATTTTAGATATATGAATCGCACAACAAAGATAATTCATAATGAGAATGACGGATGTTTCTTTTCTTGAACGAAGCACTAGCGATAGATCACCGTGGCAGAACCAGGTTTTACAGAGGAAACATTCTAACACTGGTCTTAAAATTTGGAGTTTATAACGGTAACTATGCCCTAAACTGGAGATGGGAGACAAAGAGAATACCGAAAAAGGAAGAGGGATGCAAAGCTGACAAATATCATGCGCAAGAAGGACAGAGAGAGAGAGACAGAGAGAGAGAGACCGGAGATAGAGAAAGGGCATATGGGGAACTCATGTATCAAAGATAACTGAAAGGCTTGAAGCAACACTACTGTATTGCACAGTATATGAGGAGTATTCTAAAAATTCTCGGCTTGACTACAGAGACGTCGTGAAGATGGCCCAAATACTATGATAGTTGTTAAATACTATCTTTTATATGGCACACTGTAAAGTTTCAGACGCGTGAGTCTGGGCACTTGTTTGTGACGATCGTGTAAATAGTATTAACATTTTCTACAAAATAGATAAAGTTGAAGTACTTCGTTTTGAAGGGCTTAGTCCCAAAATAAACATAAAAGGAGTTAGACTCCACATTAAACTACCCCTTAGTTTTTGAAGATTAAAAAGTGAGCTGCTGAATTTAAGCTTGGTTAAAATGATGAGCCCTTAATACGTCCCAAAATAGTTACCACCGACGACATTATGACAAAAAGTCATAATTGCGTATTCAGTGATCTCGATAGGGCATGTCCACTGCATATTATACGAAGTTTTGGGTATGAGAAAGCTTTCCGCTCGATGGACACCGCTTTTGTTAACAACGAACCAAAAAAGAATTCGAATAAATATTTCGCAAGAGTGAGCGAGCAATTCCAGTAAGTTTCTGAGAGGTTTCGTAACAGTAGATGAAGCACGGATTTACCACTACATGCCAGAGACGAAGGAGCAGTTCAAACGGTGGGTAGCAACAGGTGAAAATGCACCAAAGAAAGCAAAACGGTTCATCTGCAGGAAAAGCCACTGCTACTGTTTTCTGGGATTCTCTATGGAAGTGCAGAACCATCATCTGGAAGTGTTAGGCTTCACTACTGGACCAAATGAAGGATGCCATTTAGGCTAAAGGTCCAACCTTGCGAAATAGAAAGTTTTCTGTATCACAATAATGTGCCTTCACACACGCCTGGCACTGTTACTGCAAAACTGCATGACCTTCGCTTCCGTCATATTCCCCGGATTTTACTCTCAGCTACTGCGCAACAGTCATATTTTTATGAAAGCTTACGTTAACTACATGTACTGCCGAGAGTTAAGCTGCATAATAGTGAACGAACCGTACTGTAGGTAGCATAGCATCCTCCAGTATTGGTGCAATTAAATCTAGTAATTACTTCCATAAAAATTAACGCTTTAAAACATCAAGATAGATGTGTAGGGATACAAAGGAACAAATAAACGAACTTAAAGTAGTTGTGAATGACGTTACATTCTTAATCAACTTTCTCTTAAGGAAATGCATATATCGTTATTGTATTGTAGTACTTTCCAGTGTGCCGCGTTACTATCTTGATACGTCACGCTTGTTACCCTAGAAACAATCGCAGCGTTTTGCTGCTAATGCAGCTTCCTGCTGTGACCGCTGCATGAAACATCTCAGGAAAACACAATTAAGTGTAATTTCCTTTTGTTCTGCTAGTCGGAACAACGTGCTATGTTATGTTTTATCCTGTAACGGCAAATTTATGTATGTTTATTACAACTTCGCATTAAACTAAATGTAATTTTTATGTAAGATTAAAATTTAATGTTACAATCAAGGTACTCAAGGCCAAGGTCGCAGCAGTTGTCGATTCCGCCAACTAACAAATTTCCCTCGCATTTCTACTGCCACAACTTTGATCACTACACAATTTTAGTTTTACTTCAAATTAAGAATTGGATTGTTCTTGGGCAAATCGAGAGGGGTGGCTCAGGCGATAACCCTCTGGAGGTTCCAGGTCAAAATTTCTTGGGGCCGTCCATTTGTTTTTTCGTGGCTTCCCATGGCCACTTATTTGTTGTTGATTTTATTTATTTATGGGTGCTCTTTAACATCTCACGTATAAGCGTCCCATTCAATTCCAGGCATGAAACGGCCGATAAGCTTTGCTCAGAGACTTCTTTCGACTGGAGTTTCTTTTACATGCCGTAAATGTACAACATGGGACCCACGGCTTTACTTCCCTTCCGAAGGAAGCTGTACTTAAAGATTTTTACGCCCGAAAAAAAAATCCATCGATACTGACTGGGTTTGAAACCGCGCTCTTGGGTTTAGGAGGCAAGTACCACTACAGAGCAGGATCGACATGGTCACTTTGCTTTCAACGTATTTTCCGCTCTCTCATATGTCAGTTCATTCCGTTGGCTCTATTGCAGGGTCGACATTGCCAGGGTGAGGTGGGCTGATGCGGTGGCTTGTGCTTTGGAAAGATGTCTGCCTCGGCATCTGATAAAGAAGCGGCACTTCTGAGAGACTCGAACTGTTCTATCTGGGAACAATGTTAGCGAATACTATACATCCGCGTTTCACCGCCCGATGTCTCCTTCCATCATCCCTTCCTCCCTGAGGGGACCTTATTGCACACGTACGCAAAATCGGCCAGTCTTTGAGCAAGGCTAAAGGACCGAAGTATGCTCCACCGTACCTAACAATTCATCCCAGTCCAATGATTTAAGTCCTAGGCAAGGGTGTAGGTTAGGCTCCTTTTACCTAAACTTTTATCGATTTTATTTAATCCTAATGACTCGGAGAAAAATTGCCTAATCTGCTTTTTTGCAGTCTTAAAACTGGAGCCTCTATATAATAATTAAATCAATTAGGATTAATTATGAAATTTGTCTTCGTTTTTATTTGAAAAGGAATTTTATCAATATTACTGTTTAAGTCTAAAAGATTATTAGATCCGGTTTGATGAAAGACAAGAAGATGAATTATTACAACATGTCATCAATAAAACTACTTTTGTTCAATTAAAGAAGTGAAATTTTATAGCAGAAAATCGAAAGTGGTGGGATTTTAAAGGGGCTGTATAAACTGAGGAAAAATGAAAGATGGTTTCTAAATGGAAAGTGGGGATGTTGAATTTGATTAAGCAGCAGGCTTAACAGAAGCTAAGTCAAAGATTGATTTAATTTACACATATTCTGTAAAGAGGTGTTGCGACTGGCCTTTGTTTAACCAAATATTGTGGCTTTTGCTGAATTGGGGAGAGTTGGGAGAAAAGGAATAGGAGTGGAGAGGTTTAGGAATTTAAAGTTACGATAATAGCAACATACTTAGTGTACAAAATATCACAAAGAAGCAAGGTAAGGAGAATAGCTGGGGGAAAGAGTAGGAAATGGCTTATAAGAGGTTAGAATGTGGAATAAATAATGAGAAAAAAGTTAGAGGATTTAAGATTATTCCTGTGCTAATTAAAATGCTGATAATAAATTATGGAGCTCTTCCATGGATTCTTTATTTCATTCATTTACTTGAATTTACTTTAAAAATATACTTAATATTTGTTCGCATATGTCATATTTATATTCTCACTATTCCTTGGTAATGCAACGTTTCATTTTCAAAATGTTTTGCAATAGAAGCTCGTATATTTTAAAATTAATATCATACTTTTCAAAATTATGCAAGGTTAAATTTTCTTATACTAAATTATAAGGGTTAACCAATAAAACTAAGACTTTTATAGTAGCTTCGTTGCTTTAATACACAGAGCTTTGTGTTTGCTCCCTTAGATAGTTAGGAAGAAGTGAGTGTTATATGAAGATTTCATGTACAAAAACACTCTGAATTAGTACGCCCACCATGTCCAGCGAACATGTATTCAATTTTTATGGCAGAAGGGGTTAATCGAGCCGAAATTGTTTGTCGGATGAAGAATGAGTGTCTTCAACCAATACATTCGCCAACATGAACTTTTTCGTTCAGCATATTCATAATCTAGTGACGTGGTGAGACACTTTCTGTACAGACCTGGTGATTATGTGCAATATCACTATTATTTTCTACATGTCACGTATTTCAATCAATAAACCATTACAGAAAAAATCCAATATCCTACTTTCATTTGGGCAAATTTTATAAACCGACCTATCTCACGTAACCTACCTTACTTGTTTATTTACCTATAAATATGAAACCTGTTTTGAAAGATGTCACGATATTTTATTTAATTCAATTACTTTTAATTGATTTTTCCAACTTTGTACCTCGCCTCGTTTTCAGAACGCCTCCTAACCTTAAAAGCATATTTAGCAGCATTCTTATCTTCATCTCATTTGCCCTGTTCAGGCCATTATCCTTGCCAACTCTCTAAATATAAAACCTGTGCGTTAATTATCCCAAGTTATTAGTTCCAAAGTACACATTTATCCAGAGAATTTAAAATAACTTAATTTACTATTTTTTTTTAACTTCTACTGTTGTTTCGATACGTATAAACAATCATAGGCGTTCTGTTAAAACCAATTCTCCCTTGCCGGTTGCCCAACATCCCTGATCCAAGTTAGGACTTTAATTATACATTTAATTTAGCACTAATTTATGCGTTTCCGATTCATGTTCTCGAAAATGAACCAGAGAATGAGAGATAGCTGCTATATTTTTGCATTAAGCGCGTGCACCACAGGGTTTAAATCTTACTTGCTAATATTCTCCGTTCTACTTTGTTATTGTTATTTTTATTTTTTCAATTATTAATATAATTTGTATTATTTATTTTTCCTCGCTCACTCTTTTCCACTTGTTGCTTTTTATCTATCTCTCTCTCTCTCTCTCTCTCTCTCTCTCTCTCTCTCTTAAGAATTACGTTACCTTTGAGATTCAATATTTACTTTTACCATGTTCACTTGTGTTCTGCCTTTGAAGAAGGACAATATTTGTGTGACTATTTGAGTGTTTTGTTATTTTTCTTCTGTTGTTCCAAAAGTTAATTTATGTTTCATATTTGTATGTATGTTGTATAATATATGTATGTATGTTGTATAATATATGTATGTATGTTGTATAATATATATACGGACGCTAATAAGCTGTCAATGTGAACAATATAATGATAAAGCAATAAATTTTTACCATTCCAGTTTAAAAACAATCAGGTTCTTCAAGTACAAGCAGTGACACTAACACTAGGGCCCTGTTCCACAAAAGAATGGTCTAATATTTACAAGTGTATGGATTTGTAACTTGTAGTTATTAGTAGAATTCTATTCCACAAAGATTTCTTCTACACTTGTACTTTACAACTATAAACTTACAAGTGTACACGTGATTTTTAATTTGTGTGTTCCAAAGAAATATGTATTAGTCGGGCACTTGTAACTTGTATATATTTCCCTACAAGTGTAGAAATATTTGTAAATACAGATACTAGTGCAAGTTTTAATATCTTTTTATACTTTTGGGAATCGGTTGATCTAAATATGTGAAATACTGGCGAAAGTGATGAGAGTAGGATATGTATAAAGAAAAATCAGTATTTGAATATAATGAAAAAGTGACGTTAAGTGCATACGGTTCGACTTATGACTGATATTGGCCTCTCCTGTTTCAAGTGCCTCTCTCAGTACAGCATCTTAGTTTATGTTTTCAATGGATCTTACTACATGCCATGAAAATAATATATTTACACTCCTCATTCTCTTTTGAAGCATTTTCATAATTGTTTGCTTATAATTGAAATATGGTTGTCAAATAATATAAACAAATTTATTTAAATAAAAATTATCAAATGGATTAATAACATACATGACTATACGCGATCGGGAAACTCGGCTCTTCTGTCATATCTCGATGATTGAAATTGATGTTGCTATGTACCCGTATGCTATCGCCACCCTAAAATGAACTATTACGCTTAAATATTGATAAATGCATAATAAAGATTTCATTTATTATTATTTTTGAGAAAAATAAAAAAACCCATTTAGTAAGAACGACCACAGTCAAATTTGCACTTTAAAAAAATACATATTTATTAATAAGGAGTGGACATGACCTAATTCAAATTATGGCGACGTTTAGCAAACAGCTGTTCTTCTTAATGATGTCACTTGTATTTTTTACTAATACTTTACAGGTGTTGTACATTCTTTCCTGGAGCAGAAATTTACAACTCCACACATTACAAGGACTTGTACCAATATATTTGCATTAGACGACACTTTTGTAGAATAGGGCCCTGGTCATGAAAAAATCCCTACTTAAAATAGAATCCATGAAGCAGATGGCAGTGTTTCATAATATTTTGACAAGATTTAAGATAAATATCAATAAGACTTTTAATATTATTTAACGCCTTTTTAAACTGCTGAGGCATCACAGGCGGTGAACACTGATGACGATAAATGAGATGAAATGATAAACTCGGAAAGGAAAATTTTTTAAAAGAAGGAGGCGTTCCAGGCCTAAGTTTAGGGTACTTCCCCGTCATTTGCCATTTATTAGGACTGCGGAAAACCCGGAAAAAGAAACTCAGTCAGGGAGGAAGATACTGTTGGGAATCGAATCCCAGATTTCCCGCTTACGAGTCCTCGCTTTAACGACCCCGGCCACCCATGGCGGTGTGCAAGACTTTGGTTTTCTAAAATTCCCCATATACATCTTCAAGTATGCAAAAATTACGTTTATAACTCAAAACGATTGTTAATACAAGCATTCAGAAAACAATTGCAGATAAGAGATGAGAGAAAATGATTCTAGCACACCGTCGTTTGGCATCTGTTATTGTTGATTGCTGGTGGCGCCACTTCTGAGATGGGACACCTATACATCACAAATAGATTACATTCAAGAAGACACGTGCTCTACTTCGTTTTTCGGCAGCATATACTGTTGCTTGACCCTATAATGAATGATATTCATGTGGTTTACACTGTAGGGCAGAAGAAACCCCTCTGTCAGGTAAGTTCTCTACAAGAGAATGATCACGCTACATTGTTATGTACTGTGTCGTGCCAGGCGAAAGTGATGGCTGAACGAGTATAAAGCAGGATGCAGCAGTGCGAGGTAGTCACACAACTCCTTGCATTGTTGCAACACACAGGCAACATGAACATTCTGGTAAGTACACTTTTCTTTTAAGTTCGGTCTCCAGCAGATTTCGGTTAGCGATAATTACATTTGAATGTCATGCACCATTCCTGATAATACAGGTTGTATTTTATCTCACTTTTTAGTAGTCTCCCTGAGATTCGAAACATTTCTATAGTTGCTGGGCCACTCAAATCACAGGTTTCCGGTTTCCTTTTCTTCATTGTCCAATTAAAATATCTTCCCAAGCAAGTATTATGTTTCGAAAGAGCATTTGTCGCTGGGAGGGACTGAGAATAAGTATAATGTTCCATAAATTGAATTCTGTGACTTAAAGTATTGCCTTGGTGAAAAAGCATACGTCATTTCAGTTTGCTCCTAACTTCTGCTAATTTCGACAGTAATTTTGTTGGCGAACGTTCAAGAGTTGCTTCGATTTGGTCTAATTTTAACTAATGTTAACGTTAACACTATACGTCTTAGCACATGTTTGTTTTGCGCTGAACCAATAGTATGAATAGTATTCACAAGATAGTGAATTTTAATTTTGGAAGGAGGGAGTAACCAAGGGAAATTCCGAATAAATACCTCACGAACGCGACGAGTTGATTCCTATTCATAATAACATCACACACAAAAGTTGTGCTAAAGTCTTCGCAAATAAATGTGGACTGTGTCAGTTGGGAAGTTCAAAAACATGCAGGCGGGCGGAAGTGAGTGGGGAGGGCAGCCGTCCGTGGCCGAGGTGAAACATTCCGTGCCAGCGGTGAGGACATATTCTGGAAGTATTACTATGTAAACTTGGTAAGCTTTTGTATCCAATGATACCGCGTTTTTGTTATAAAAATAGTTTCTTATAATAAATACGCAAATTTGTTCCATTTTATTTAGAATAACCCATTAGTCTAAAAAAATATATCAGACATGGGTTCTACTCCGACAGACAAGTCATCTTCTGGAACTTTTAATTTCATTAATCTTCTAGATGACCGTTTCTCCTCCTCCCTCCATGCATGATGAAATGGAGGCGAGGACAAATATCTTCCGATTTATTGTCTCTGAATTTGATTCTTGTAAAAGAATGTTATGTCAGTTGTATATTGAGAAGATGTAGATCTGGGACTACTATTCAAGTTACATTTATAATACAAAAGTTAGAACGACGATTTCTAATCAAAATTAAAATAATAAAAGTATTGTTTTCTAAAACTCTATATGGTTCTATTCTCCAAGTTGCGCCATGCGCTTCTAAAGATATTTATGTGCACATCCTTAAGGGGCAACAGTTGATCACGACTTTGTTAACAGGTCGTCGTTCTGGCAGTAACAACATCCTTGGCCATGGCCACAGAGGAAGATCACGAGGCCAAGATCAAGTCCGTCGTGATTCACAAGGAGGTGAAGGTCCCGGTTCCACATCCAGTTCCCTACACCGTGGAGAAGGAAGTTCCGTACCCAGTCCACGTGCCATACGAGGTCAAGAAGGAGAAGAAAGTTCCTTACCCGGTCTACGTCCCCAAGCCCTACCCTGTGGTCATAGAGAAGAAAGTGCCTGTTACGGTAGAGAAGAAGGTGCCCTATCATGTCAGGGTGGAGAAGAAGGTACCTTACATCGTCAAAGTGCCCATCCATGTGCCCAAACCATACCCTGTTCATGTGTCTGTACCCAAACCCGTTCACGTTCCTGTCTACATTGAAAAGAAGGTGCCAATATACATCAAGGTTCATAAACACAAGCATCATCATTACTAAGATCTCTTAAATAAGAACTGGTAGTTCATTCACTCACCTTCGTTAACGTATCAGAATGAAAGTAATCGTCGTGGGATCCCAACCTCAGAAATGGACCCTCTCCGGGCTCCTGTCGCTAAAAAAATAAACAGTATGAAACACAGTAGCGCAGAATTAAAAAAATTGTGACATAGTACATAAATAGTTTTCGCACATAATCTAGGTTTAGCATATATTACTCACCTTCAAATGAACATCATTTGCATTACATATACCTTCCCAAAACATCACAATCTTCGAGAATTACCGTTCTCCTAATGCTTGTTTCTCAACATTAACGATTTGGAAACATTTGAAAGTCTGTAAGTAAGGTTAAGTTACTTGTATGATTATGCGAATAGTGACAAGGTTATTACTAATGTACTTAACCGTGTGTTTACCACCTATCTTATCTTTTATTGTAAATATAGAGTTTCAAGTCATTCTTTGGATATAATTTCATAGTGAGTACCCATGCCTTACACTAGCTTAGCTATTCACTACTCATATATATCACATCACGTTTATATATCAAACTTACTTTAATCAACGTAATTATTAAAGTGTACATTTACTTTCATCACTTACATTTTTTGTTACACCATCATAATAATGTCGTTTCTCATTCATTGCAGCTAGCAAGCAAAATTTTTCCTGTTGTTTATTTAGAATTACCAGAATGACCAACAGTAAAAATGAAAATTTTCTTTGTAGAAGAGTTTATAATTTTCGCCACTAGGGGTGCCCCCACGACACAGAAGATCAGAATATTGATCGAAAAGAGAGTTGTAATTTTATGAATTCAATAGTAAGTTAGGGCAGTTCATGCGGAAAAGAAAAAAAAAAAAAAAATCCCTCGAATACAGTAAAGAGAGTAGTTGTGCGTAAGGTTAGCTTTAGATTAATCTTTTTCCCCATAAGCTATCATCCCCTCTCAATTTGCTATTTTAAATTCCCAAAGAAGCATTAAGTGTCACTAAACTAGTTTTCTATGAATTACATTGTATTGAAAATACTGGTACTTGTGCGTTAAGTTTTTCTAGCTTTCTTTTTTTCTCAAGAACTATATACTCCTCTCAGTCCGTAATTTCAAATTCGCCAGAATAGCTTAAGTTTTCTACGAATTTAATATATTTTATTTCATTTGTTTATTAATTTGTACATGTTTTGTCATTATTTTGGCACAGTAGTCTACGCATACTTTGTTACTTTCTTTTGGCAACATCGTTTTTAGTTATAAAAGAAGTAGAAAGGGATTGAAGGTAGTTAAGTTACATACCTTTGAACAGTTCTCGTCGGCTTTCTAAGTTGATGCTCTACTATGATTTTAGCTGCATTTTGGTAAACTGTTCATGTTTTCCACCGCTGCGCACTCGTACGCCCATAAAGCCTTTAGCACACATTCTTAGTGTAAACGCTGCCTGTTACACTTTACATTTTTATAAAAGATTTCGTCCCCTCTCTTACTATTCACACACTGAAAATTAGTTCAACTTCTCTTTAAGAAACACAGATCATGTACGAACAAAATTCAAATGAGTAATCACCGAATTAATTTGCATTTTATGCTAAAAATCTTACAAAACTTTTCGCCATTTTAGACACAATAAAGAAGCAACATAAAAGAAGTAATGTACTTTTATTCATGAAATCACAATGTTTAGCGTATTTTCGTATAATCGAAGGCGCGAAAACTCTATATTGTCAACCATTTATTTTACATGTTACTGTAGCAACGTTTTAATTCTGTATTTTGTTAAAAGTGATGATAAAATGCCAAAGATTCTTGTACTGTTTTATACTGAAATAAAAGCAAACTTTTTGATACATTACAAATAAAAACTTTTATTTTTATCATGGTTTCCCTATGAAAATGTATCCCACGGGTAATAAGGAAAATATAAACGACTTAAGAAACTAAATTATGATGGTATGCTCAACCTTAGACAGAAATGTGATGTAAACAAATGCAATTTTATTGTTTCACTGTCTATAATGACTAATCAGAAAACCGCACTATTGTAGCGGATTTCTGAAATGTCAAATTTTATCTTTTTAAGCATTAAAAACACTTTTTAAAACACTCCTCGCGTTCTAAAAGAGATGACACTAATACCAGCAGAAACGATAAGACTGCTTGTCCGTAATACAGATATAGTAGAAATGCATAGACAGTGCCTTTTTCTAATAAGTGAGAATATTTAACAAAGTATGATCAGCTTATACTTTCCTATATTTCGAAACAACTGGTGTATTGTACAGAGCTTTCATTTCAAAATTGCCACTCTGAATAACTACCTACTGTGAAAATTTAATTTAAACAAAAGCATGTCAATTAAGGAATTGAGGGAAAATTTAAATTTTTAGATTTTAAGTTACATTCTCTTAATGTCACCACCTCCAGGCTGAAATTACAAATGACACCTCTACTTTTAGATGAATAAAGTTCAAAGAACTGTGGAATTGTTACGAAATTTTGTTTTTAGCGCTGCCTGTCAGCCTGGAGTGTTGCTTGAACTTCGAATAAAATTATAAAAACTGCTGAGCATTTAATGAATAGTTCTGTTTTGATTATAAATTGTTTCAAAGTAGTGCCTACCCTACAACAAAGAAAATAATTCGCCAGTAGTTCCAAAACAGACTGTATTTCTATAATATTAATAATTATAATTTTACGAAAAATAAATTGCGTTTTCGTTCCAAATAGCAATTAAATAATGACCTAAATTTTAAATTTTAGGTTTGACCCCTTATCTCCAGTCACTGCCACTTTCATGTTGAAAATGCCACCCCTATCTTTTGATGCTTAAACTTTAAAAGGATCCACTATTACCACATGTTGGTCCTGGTGGTGTAGTGGTAGCGATACTTGCATTCTCCAAGATCGCGGGTTCAAACTCGGCAAGGATCGATGGATTTTTTCGGGCGTAAAAATTTTAAGTATGGTTTCCTTTGGAAGGGAAGTAAAGCAGTGGGTTCCGTATATATTATATATACATGTATATATTATACATATATTATATATAATAAATTATTCAGTATAATTAATGTTAATATTATGTATTCATCCTATTTTTATATTTCTTAGATAATAAGTTTTTATATGAAACTCTGGGTACAGCTCAATGCTAGCAGGAAAGTTTTTCATGATGATGAAATGGCCAAATGTAACAAAAGGTGAACACGAAAGGCAATCTTAGGTCTTTTTAATGACCTGAGACAATATTTATGAGCTGCCACCCTCATATTTAATTAGAGTAATTATAGCAAGTAATGTTATGTAACTTCGTTAAAGTCATGAGTGTAATGCCATTTTCCAGCACAAGTTTTGAGTTATTGTGTGTAAAATGTTATTTTCTTGCCAGGGCGCAGAAAGCTACCCCAATAGTTATAAAGAATCCTTGAACAAGATGTTTATTGGCATTCTGTTAGAGAATTGTAAAGCAGAGTAGGCACAATAAACATATGGAGGCAATTACAGGGATGAAAAGACAGGCCGTTAACATCTTCAAGGGAAGAAGCCAGCCGCTTGAGTTGATGTCTACATTTAAAAAGTCACGTAGGCCATGTTTATTTAGTCTTTAATTTTGCGGCCCGTAATCAGTTTTGCAAGAGTATTCAGCGGGGCAACACCAGTGGAAGGGCTTTCTCAGTTCAGTTCAATTAGTGGAAAGCTGTACTTAGTTTTGGAAGAGTATTAAGTAAACGACCTTTATTAGTTGATTGCAATAATGCAATAGTGTAATTAATATGTAGCCCATTTTAGATGATAAAAACAGAAAAAATTCTTGTCTAAAATTAAAAAATGGTGCATAATTAAATCACTCTGTAACCTGTTTTATGTGCCTAAAACATGAATTTTTCTGCCTAAAATTCCGAGATCTAGTTATTACAATATGCGCAGCTAATATTCATGTATATAAGCGCATGTTTTCAGTTAATGTCACAGCATGGGAATATTAAAATTCCATTCAATCATTAAGTAAAATATATTAACTGTGAAAATTATGTTTTGACGGATGTATAATCATACAAATTGGCGTTTGACTGCACGTAAGGGTGTATGTTGCACAAAAGCAGAAATAGTAGCTAAGCTGCAGTCTATTGCATGTTCCCTCATTATTTTAACATTTGACTATTCAAATATGCTGTACTAATTCTAAAAATATAAAATAATTCCGCATTTAAATATGACATTTAAAACAACAGACGAAGTATAGTTTTAAATTTCATACGAGATAACTAGATAAGTGTTGAGACCGCAAATAATGAATACACATAAAAACGTTTTTGTTTATCCCAGTTTCTCGAAGTACTCTCTCTGGCACTGTACGCCACGTTCCATCCTCTGGAACAATTTCTGGAAGCATCCACGCCACTCAGTTTCCGGCACTCCTCGTATGTTGCATCCCCTTCTTCAGAGCTAGAAAATTGATGACCTCGAAGTCGGTCCTTCACAATAGAGAACAGGAAAAATCGCATAATGCCAGGTTGGCTCTATAGGATGGAGTTTTGCCTCAGTTCCTTGCAGAAACTCATTGTTACATTATCGATGTGAACTGATGCATTGTAATGGTGATAAAATGACCCAATGTCTTTGGACGCCGTTTTTTTGGATTTTGTGAAACACTTTCGTTATACCATTTTGCAGTAACAGTTCTCTGATTTTCGAGCACAAAGGTTACCACTTGATCATTATTGAGAGGAAAGAGGTTACCATTTTCTTTCGAACATTCCTTGGCCTCTTTACTTTAACGGGTGGTTGTTCGTCAGGGAAAACCCAAATGGAGAACTGGCATTTTGTTTCTGGATCAAATTGATATAAGCATGTTTCTTCATCCAACACGACGAGAGTTTCAACAGTTAAAACTTTGCACCGATGCACCCTGTGGAACTTCTCTGCTTCAGACAAATTGAAGAAAAAGTCTTGAAGAAAAAGTTTACTCGAAGAAGTTCATGAAGGATTGAAACACACGGTAAACTAATTGCTAATGCCAGTTCATTGTTCTTATAGGTTAATCTTGAGCCTTTGCTGATCATTGTTTCCACAGAGGTGATGTCCTTCTGTCACTACTGTTGTTGGTCTGCCACTCTTCTCTTCATCTTTAAGCGATTGGCGCCTCCTCTTTAAATATCCAAACCAGCGGAACACAGTAGCGCGTGAAGAATTGTTGAATGTTGATTTGGTTTATTTACGGACACTCTTTAACATCTCAGGTCATTAGCTTCCCATTCAATTGAGGGCGTGAAACGACAAATAAAATTTGCTCAGAGGCCACTACTTTCAGGCTTGAGGTTCTTTTACATGCTGTAAATCTACGACATGAGATCCACGGCTTTATTTTCCTTCCAAAGGAAGCCATACTTGGGATTTTACGCTCCAAAAAATTCATCAATCCTTGCCGGGATAGAACCCGCGATCTTGGATTTAGGAGGCAAGTAAGGTTACCACTAGACCACCAAGTCTAGTGAAGGACACCAAGTGAAGGAGAAAAGCCCCGAAACCCCATACAAACGCTCAAGTGAATGCGTTTCATTTAAGCCACATTTGAAACCGTACCAGATCATCGCACGAAAATGCTCTTTCTGTATTGTATTTACGAGAACATTCACACTTTCCAGACTTAAAACATAAAATGCAGGAAAGTGAATAATACAACAGAGCTGTGTTTGATACCATGGCAAAACCAATGACTCAATAATTTTGACCCAACAAATGCATTCGCTTGGGGTGCCCAATATTCCGTGTCTCAATACTTATCTAGTAGCCTTCGTATCATTTACAGGCAATAAATTTAAATAGTTCTGTATATAATGTTTTAATTTTCTGAAGTCTCAAAGTATCAATCTCGATACCAATGCGCTCATAGTTGAGGTTATCTTTGAAAAGAGGTTGAATGCCTGACAATTTTATGAATAACAAAAATGCCCTGTTCAGAGAGCAACCATTACTATTCCAAAGCCTGTTTCCGATAAAGCGCAAAAGAAGTATTCTTAAAAACAAACACCAGGAAAAGAATCCTTTGTAAATAACACTTTACACATTTCCTATACATCCGTTTCTTTTGGCTAGATTCATAATTATTCTGATGTTTACTCAAGCTTCCTGCTTTTAAATTTAATAACTTCTTTAATCTAAACTAACCTACCTAAATTGAAGTACATTTACAAGTGAAATGCTTCTATCTGTCTAACCTATAGAAAGAAGAAAAACTAAACATAAACACAAGAGAGAAAACTTTCTCTGAAGGGAATTAACACAGATAACCCTGCCATGCATCAATAACTTCCACGTCAACCGTTGAGGAACTGGAATATGGAATAAACAGGTAAAATGACGAACTGTTATGAGTTTTATTTTAGATATGAATCCGCTTTACTTACATATGTCACATTATTTTCAATAAACAACTACAAGAATTAAACACCACATCGCAGCTTTGGATACAAACCTTGCCTACTTCTAAAGTACCTCTTAAGTTTAAATATTAACAGCACAAGACATTTCGTTTTTTAAACCGAAAGGTCGACAAAATTATAGTGCAGTACTAAATATTACATTTTAAAGAAAACATTATGATTAACATCTTTGTTAATTTAGCACACAATGATTATACAGCAGTGTAAAGATTTCTTTACGTGAAAATAAACTAACGATCTGTAAGTATATTTATTTTTAGTAATTTCCACACTAACTACCAAAATGTGAATTTATAAGAAATACTAAAAGACAGATTCACAAATTATTATGCATTTAAATTTTCAAAGATACTTTTGAACCAATATTTATTATCACAGCTCTGCCTCAAATATCACACGATATTTTCATATGCACATCAGAAGTGATGTAAACCGTGTTCCTCAAAATGAATGGGCACCTTCTTTTCGACGTAAACGGGCACCTTGACCTCATATGGTTTAGGAACATGCACAAGTACAGGATAAGGTTTGGGTACATGGACATGTTGGGGGACAGGCACTGGCACTTTGACTTCCACCTTGACAGGATAAGGCACTTTCTTCTCCACGGTGTATGGTACTTTCTTCTCGACATAGACGGGGTACGGTTTGGGAATCTCCACCGTGTAAGGCTTACGTACCTCCACTTGTACAGGAACTTTCACTGCGTAAGGAACCTTCTTCTCTACGTGCACGGGATACGGGTGGGGTATGGGAACCTTCACTTGCTTGGTGATTATAGTGGCCTTAACATGTTCCTCCTCTCGCGTCTCGTGATGGGGTTCTTCGTGGTGGTGGTGGTGATGGTGGTGGTCATCGAAAACACTGTCGTGCAGTCCTGGGGTAGGGCTTGCCAGGATGACTGAAGCGAAGAGGGTCACCAGAAAAATCACCTGCAGCGTTAATCATAATCATAATAGCAACATAAGAAATGGCGTAATATATAACCATTAATATCCGCCAATTTAGCAATAATCAGCTAAAACACATATAACATTGAAATACTCACCTTTATTTCAACTTTTATTTAATTAAATGTCGAAAGTTTTTAAAATGATATTAAAGCTTTTGACGAAATATCTTTAATAAATAAAGAAAAGGAGCAAGAAAAAGAAAACTTATGTCATATAATGTTTGTAAAATGTTAATAAGCACATTCCCTAAGACATTTTATTGTCATTACAAAGAAAATAGCAACATTTCAGAAGTTTCAGGAATGAACATTAAAATAGTGTTGTTAAATGATCAGAACGATCTCTAGACAATGTAAAATATTCTGTAGTTGACACAATAAATACTTAGATTAGCTTATTTAGCTTAATCATAATTCTGTACTTTAAGGTGGGGTTTGATATTTAGTTTAGTCACAAAATAATTGCATTTAAATAATTTAATAGAGTTCTAAGCATTTAAGGAAACCCCACTCTTCCAAAAAGTCATTTTTGTAGTATCCCTTCCTACTTTAATACTTTATATTGCTTTTGACATGAGAGGCTCGATTTTACTACTGAGGCATCAAGACGATGGGCAATGATATTACATGAGATGAAATGATAAATTGAGAAAGGCTTCCAGCGTTCCAACTACAAGTTTAGGGTTTAGGGTATCTCCCCGGCATTTGCCATTGATGAGGACTGAGAAAACCTTGAAAAATTCTCAGTCAAGGAGAACGGTACTGGCGAGAATCGAACTTCAGACCTCTCGCTCACGAGTTCGTTTCTTTTACTTTTTGACCATTTAAAGTTCCATGAGATGAAATTATTTTTTTATAATTTTCAATATCTAATTAGAAAAGACCAATAAAGTGTTTGTCATATGATTTTCAGAATACTTTTATATTACTCTAGTAATAATATAAGCGATTTTAACAATTATGAAAAAGTGTGAAAGCTGTAATATTTAACATTTTAGGATTTGTTTAAACAACAGGGGTAGTACAAAAATGCGTATAGCAATTAGTTTTCTTAACTTCAAATTTAACATGTTAATATTTATATTTGATCCAAATTATAAATCCTGCATCGTATGGAATATTTAGCACATTAACATGCAAAAGTAAATAAAGTATATTTTACCAAAAATTATTGGAGTTATCAATATGGAAATATTGCTATATGCTTTTGATATAGCAGCATATGATAAATTTTTTAAGAAATTCAATTGAAATTTTCAAAATTTGGAAATGTCATGTCATCACTTTTAATTTTTTTTTTCTGAAAGCATACATATTACCTTAAAATTAAATATGACATAATAAATTAAACTATCATATATGCACTTTTTTCGAACAGTAATGGATTTTCGGAAATTGTTTTGGGCCATTCAGCGAAAAATTATCTAAATATCTAAATCAGAATTCTGAATATGATAAAATAGTAAGTAATCATAAACGAGTCGTGTCAATTTCAGTTCATATGCAGTTATTAAAAAAACCCTGTTTTATGTGCTCCAATTTTTAGTGCAATAAAAATATATATAAAACAAAACTTTCAACAACTATTAAGCACACTCTATTTTAATTTTGTCCATGTAATTTAATATTACTATTATAAATAGTCATAAATATTTAGTATGTCAATTCATGTACCTATACAATCATACAAAAAATGTGTTACTTTTGCATAAGACTAACGGATAGTTTGCAATAGCTATGAGTAAGATTAAAAAGTAGAACTCCAATTGTTGTACCAGATTGAAATATTAAGTTCAGAATGTTCCTGTAGAATGGTAAACTAAAACAGAACTCAAAGGATTCGCATTTCTGATTAGAAAATGAAACGCAATCAGGCATTGATATCCAGGACTGAAAAGCAACGATATAAAAATTATGTGTGATTAAAATGTTGTCCTACAATGAATGTTGCATACAAAAGTATTATCGACTATCGTAAAAGGATTTACGTATCGCTTAATTGTCAGGAAAAAAGAAACTTTTCGTTTTATTTGAAGTGAGAATAAGTTGACGCATACTGTTATGTTGCCGCAGTAACACCAAATTGCCCCTTATATATATGATTATTAGTTTCATTTGTATCTTTCTGATATTATTTTGAAATACCCATATACTTACAAGACAGTTCATGCTTCCAGTATTCCAGTAGAGGAAGAAACAACATTGTTACAGAAAATTCAGGGCTGCCTTTTATACACTGCAGTCAAAACTTTCCCTGATTCTCTCCCCTCTCTCCTCAAGGCCATAGATCCCAAAGAAGAAATTATTAGAGCGAGTGTTTGAGTCGATGAGAAACTCAATCAAAATTTCACCAGTTTGTTCCAAGCCGGCTGTTCTAAAACTACTTGAATGTCGCTGCTTCTTCAATCAAAAAATTTTATTATTCTTTTAGTTTTCATTTTCATTAAAATTTTGCATAGTTGCTATTTGTCATTTTTACTACCTAAACGTTTAACAAAAGTTCAATGAGAGGCTGTGAGCAAACTTTAGGGAAATAGGGTTTTAAAAAAATGTCGTATTGTCACGAGTCAATTGTGACAAAGATATAGCTCAAATGGTCATTCCCAACAGTATAGCATATATCTTTTACTCGCAAGAAAATTGAATTTATTATAGGCGATAACCGGAAGTGGCAACAACGAAACTAATGCCGCGGGCACGTTACGCATTAAGCTAACAAACTATTGTAAACACTATTTCACTCATGTGCCGTCATCTTAAAATAGACGAAAACAAAGAATTGAATGTTGACCAATCACAGCAGGATTATGGAGTGAAAGTATCAAATATATAAAAGGGGGGAAAAAAAGAAGATAAAGTTAACACTATTAGCAATGTAACGAATTAACAGTAATTATAGAATCTTTTAAAAGGATAAAACACTAAGATAAAGTCACACTTGAAATCGCTATATTTCGAAATACTAGAGTTCCTTTAGGGCAAGAAGACAAGTGACTTACACTTGTTGAACCAAAATTTCATAACATTACCTTGGATAGATGTCATAGTATAAGATGTATTAGACAATAAAGTGTATTAGAAAACACAGAAAAAGTAAGAGATAAAATTAAAAGAATAATAGATAAATAGATAAATAGTAAAGAAATCAAAAGCAAAACATGCAAAAGCAAATTTAACTTAATAAGCCAAGTTAAAAGCAACACCAGAGGTGCAAACAATATAAAAGAAAAATAAAAATAAAGTAACACTATTAGAAATGTAACAAATTAACAGTAATTATAGAAGCTTTTAAAAGGATAAAACACTAACATAAAGTCACACTTGAAATCTCTATATTTCGAACTACTAGAGTTCTATGGCAAGAAGACTTGTATGTATGTATATAAACTAACATACATACATATCCGTTGTATCACGCGACGTGCATTTGTTTTGCGTTCAGTGTATACCTCCACTATACAATTCCTGAACACGCATCACTGATCACTTTTGCTAGAGACGGTGGGGACCTATTGTTAGCAACAAAAGCATGGACAGTCGACAATCATAACGCAAAATGAAGAGTTCTTCAAAGCGTTTTGGTGATGCGTCATATGTGCAAATTGATCTTATCATTAGGAATTATAAAACACAGAATACAAATAAAAATAGACATACTGTATGTTACCTCCCTCCCCCTCTCAGTTGGTATTAGAAAATCGAACAGTAGCGATTGTAATAATTCACTTTTGTCCATTTCAATCTCACTGTTTCTGAATAGAATAGATATTCATAAGTATAACATTTTATACAAATGTTAATATTCTGAGTTTCAAATATAGAATATATCACTTTTATTCTTATTCTATTCATGAAATAGTCCTAAACCCATATTTATCTCTCCTCTGTTGTATTACTGACAATCGACATTCTTCTATCGCAAGATTTGTTGAAAAGGTTAAGCACAAATATCGTGCAATTATTACAATTTTGTAAGCGAAGTTTAGAGGAATTATATTTAAATTCTTGTTTTATTCTTGAAATTGTATATATATATATATATATATATATATAATGAAACATAAAAATAAAGAAACACTATTAACAATGTAACAAATTAACACTAAAATAAAAGTAGATAAAGATAAAACACAGAGAAAGAGTCACACTTGAAACTGCTATATTTCGAACTACTGCGAGTTCTTCAATGGCAAGAAGCTAGACAAGTGAAGATAATAAAAGTAAATATTGAGTATCGAAGGTAACGTTATGCATGGAAACAGATGAAACTAGATATGAGAGTTTTTTTTTTTTTTTGAGTAGTGTTTAACGCCCGTTTTTACTACTGAGGCACCACAGGCGATGGACACTGATGATACATGAGATGAAATGATAAATTGGGAAAGGATATTTGTTTTTTAAGGAAGGAAGCGTTCCAGGCCTAAGTTTAGGTACCTCCCCGGCATTTGCCAGTTATGAAGACTGAGGAAAACCTGGAAAAAACCCCAGTCAGGGAGGACGGTCCTGGCGGGATTCGAACCGCAGACCTCCCGCTCACGAGTCCGTGCCTTAACGACCTCGGCCACCCGTGGCGGTAGATATGAGAGTGTGGGAAGAAAACAACTAATATGTAAGATTTAAACCAGGTGGTATACGCGCATTATGTAAAAATATAGCTGCCATTTCTCTATCTCTGAGTAAACTTTCACAGCATTGTGTAGGTAAAGCATCAATAAGAGTTAGACTAAAAGCATCATCAAAATCCTTACAGTGAGATAAGGCATGTTGGGCAACAGGCAAGGGAGACTTGGTTTTAACAGAACGTCTATGATTGTTCATGCGTAGCGAAACAACAGTAGAAGTTAAACCAATATAAAATGCTTTACAAAGCTTACAAGATAACATATATACGACATTCTTGGAAGAACAGGTAGCAAATGAAGAAATGTTGAATTCCTTGGATAAATTAGGGCTATGGAATGATTTGCACGGCATAATTAGTGCACAGGTTTTACATTTAGGACGTTGGCAAGGATACGAGCCAGCAAAGGGACGTGGTAAATTCGGAGAGGATAGGTTACGGCGAAATATACTTTTAAGGTTAGGAGGTGTTCTGAAAGTAAGGCGGGGTAGCGTCAGCTCCTGACTTAGCTTCTATTTTCAATTTACCTCGTCCATCTAAATTTTACTCCGGTACTGCATACCAGCAGCCCAATAGCAAATGTACCCCTTGTACTTCTCCTACTAGTAATATTGCTGTTGTTAATTTATCTTCTATTTCACTTTCCAACACTGATACATTGCTTTTACAAAAAGGATTATCTTTCCCCCCAACTCCCAAATTTAATCGCCTTAAATTTGTTTCTGATGGCGTTAAATTTTGCCGTAATTTAAGATGGCGTTACTATTGGCATATTGGCATCTTCTCAGCCTACTTCAAATGTTACTCCTTGCCTTCTCAAGTTTCGTTCTCCCTCCAAACTTGAACCTCCATCTTTACCTTCTAGCCATCCTTTAGAAATGTTTATTAACAGATTTTTAACTTCGATCAGTGATTCTAAATTTCTAGATAAGATCACTCCTAAAGACAACTTAACTTTAAGTGAGAAATCAGCACTTAAAAGATTATCTAATAATCCTGATGTTATTATCCTTCCAGCTGATAAAGGGTCCTCAGTAGTACTACAGGACATTTCGTCTTACAATGCTGAAGCTTACCGACAGCTTAAGAATGTCACTTATTATGAACTATTGTCTTCCGACCCAACTGTCAAGTTTAATGAAGAAATAGCTTCTTTTATTACTTCTTCTGGTACAGCAGAAGGACTTAGTTCCCAAGATATCACTCTTCTTACTCCTCATGTCCCTCGTACTCCCACCATATATTTTCTCCCTAAAATTCACAAAGAGAACTGTCCAGGCCGCCCAATAGTAGCCAGCTTCGATTCCCCTACTGAACGTATTTCCGCTCTAGTAGATTGTTTGTTACAGCCTTTTGTTACTTCTAGGCCATCCTATATTAAAGATTCCTTCCATTTTTTGAGTTTGCTTAAGAAAGTTGACCTTACGGCACACTCTGACATACTTCTTGCCACTATTGATGTGACGTCACTCTACACTAACATCCCCCATCATGAAGGATTAGCTGCCGTTAAACATTTCTTGAACTCTCGAGCACCTCCTCATATCCCATCCACAGATTTCATTTGCCATCTTGCTTATCTGGTCCTCACTCGCAATGCTTTTAGTTTTGATAATAAACATTATCTACAAATTAAGGGTACTGCGATGGGCACCAGAATGGCACCTTCTTATGCCAATCTTTTTATGGCTCGCTTAGAGGAGGAATTTCTTAAGTCAGAACCTTTGGCACCATTATTATGGCTGAGATATATTGATGATATATTTGTGCTTTGGACTCATGGCTCAGAATCTCTCGAGCAGTTCCTTACTAATCTTAACTCCAAGTTTTCAGTTAAGTTCACTTCTTCTGTCTCTCCCAATGCTGCTACTTTCCTGGATATTGATATTTCTTTATGCAATGGCTCTTTCCTTACGTCTGTGCACATTAAGCCTACCAATTTACAACAATATCTTCATTTTGATAGTTGTCATCCATTGCATATCAAAAGATCTATTCCTTTTTCTCTTTCAATCCGTGGTCATCGTCTTTGTAACAACTTTTCATCTCTTGACAAGTATATTAAAAACCTTACTCAAAAGTTCCAAAACCAAAATTATCCTTCTGCTCTTTTAAAATCCCGTATAATCCCATCACACAAAACTTTCCAATGCAAACCTAAAACCTCTAACAAGAACTTCATCAACCTTGTTACCACTTACGTACCTGGAATTGAAAGCATCAGACCTATTTTGAAAGAATGTCACGATACTTTGTTAATGTATCCATCTTTAAATGATTTTTCTAAAATTGTACCCCGCCTTACTTTCAGAACACCTCCTAACCTTAAAAGTATATTTCGCCGTAACCTATCCTCTCCGAATTTACCACGTCCCTTTGCTGGCTCGTATCCTTGCCAACGTCCTAAATGCAAAACCTGTGCACTAATTATGCCGTGCAAATCATTCCATAGCCCTAATTTATCCAAGGAATTCAACATTTCTTCATTTGCTACCTGTTCTTCCAAGAACGTCGTATATATGTTATCTTGTAAGCTTTGTAAAGCATTTTATATTGGTTTAACTTCTACTGTTGTTTCGCTACGCATGAACAATCATAGACGTTCTGTTAAAACCAAGTCTCCCTTGCCTGTTGCCCAACATGCCTTATCTCACTGTAAGGATTTTGATGATGCTTTTAGTCTAACTCTTATTGATGCTTTACCTACACAATGCTGTGAAAGTTTACTCAGAGATAGAGAAATGGCAGCTATATTTTTACATAAAGCGCGTATACCACCTGGTTTAAATCTTACATATTAGTTGTTTTCTTCCCACACTCTCATATCTAGTTTCATCTGTTTCCATGCATAACGTTACCTTCGATACTCAATATTTACTTTTATCACCTTCACTTGTCTAGCTTCTTGCCATTGAAGAACTCGCAGTAGTTCGAAATATAGCAGTTTCAAGTGCGACTCTTTCTCTGTGTTTTATCTTTATCTACTTTTATTTTAGTGTTAATTTATATATATATGTATATATATATATATATATATATATATATAATCACTCGCAGGGTCTGATTCTTATCTTTCGGGATTCAAAGTAGATTTCTCAATTCCTCAATAATATGGACAGCGTTTTATATTTTTGTTTTATTGTCTCTTTTGATCATATCGCGACCT
This sequence comes from Metallyticus violacea, assembly GCA_030762175.1. Classification (NCBI taxonomy): domain Eukaryota; kingdom Metazoa; phylum Arthropoda; class Insecta; order Mantodea; family Metallyticidae; genus Metallyticus; species Metallyticus violacea. The sequence goes on from CM060845.1 coordinate 22,944,236, forward strand.
CTGGGGTTATGTCAAGCTCAAATAACTATAGTTGATTTTCTGTCAAAACAGAGGCATGCAAGTTGAGACATATTCACTTTCGCCCACAGTAAATGGAGATGAAACGCGACGAACAACATGCTGCTCTAAAATTCTGCTTTCGTCTCAACAAATTTCAGCTGAGGCCTATGCAGTGTTATAGGAGGGATATACAGAGCTTGTTCTTCACTATAGAAGATGGTTTAAAATGTTTAAACAGGGGGGGCAATCGATTTCAAAGGAAAATAAACTCAGCGCTCCAGATTGTGCTCTAAAGAAGAAAATAACATTTCTTTTGTTATTGCGAAAGAGGATCGTTGAATAACTTCAGAAAGTCTGACAATTTCACTAGGTGCCACCCACACTTTGGTAACAGAAAAATGCAAGATGGTTCTAAGACTGCTGATTCCTGAACAAAAGGACGTTCATGTGCAGGTTCGCACACAATTGACGATGATACAGTAGTGCGAAGTTATCGCGGCTTGGTTACATCATTTCAGTCCTGAGAACAAATAGCAAAGCTCTGTATAGAAAGCTTTATCATCACAAAAAAGTAGTGCTTTTACAAGACAGTTATAGTCATCTTATGTTTTTATATTCAAGAAATGCTTTACCGGCATATCATACCTGCACACACGACTGTGTGAGCAATGCGACAGAGATAACTTGAAAACTCTACTAGATCTTGTCACACACATGCAAAAGCAGTTTCCATGCAACAAGCTGAGAGCAGCACTACGAGAATTTTTATAATGGTGTTTAACGTACATTTTTACCGCTGCAGCACTTACGTGAGATGAAATAATAAGTTTGAAAACGATTTTTTTTTTAAGATGGAAACCTTTTGCGCCTTAATTTTAGGATACCTCCTCGGCATTTGCCATTTATGAGGACTGAGGAAAACCTTGAAAAAACTTCAGTCAGACAGGACGGTCCTGGTAGTAATCGAAGCCCTAAAACTTCCACTCATAAGTCGGCACCTTAACGACCTCGGCCACCCTTGGCGGTACCACGATAATCCACGGCCGCACATCACAGATGTTCTTGCTAAATGTCTCACAAAAAATATTGTGTCCCTCGACCTCCAAATTTAGCCATGTGTGACCTTTTACTGTTCCCCAAATTGAAGAAATAACTTCGCGAGAGGCATTTTCCATAAATCAGAAGCAGTGGTCAAGAACTCGGAGGTGATTCTGAGAGACCTGTCAAAGAATGGATTTCAGCATGCCTTTGGAGGCTGGCAAAAACGCTGAGACAGGTACACTTTATCCAACGGAAACTACTATAGAAATATCATCAAAAACACCCCTCATATAATCGATACATAAACATATAGTTTAGAGCTCAGAAAACGTATTTTCGAATAAGACTATATCTCAGATTATCTGAAGATTTTTAAAATTGTGTTTAAGGCTTTTTTTTTTTTTTTTTTTTTTTTTTGCTGGGGTTTACAGACGGTGGGCACTGATGATTATAAATTGATAAATAATTTTTTTCTAGGCTTAAATTTAATGTACCCCTCCGATATTTTCCACTGATGCGGATTGAAGAAAACCTGGAAAACCCTCAGTCAGGGAAGACGGTCCTGGGGGGAATTGAACCCAAGATCTCCCGCTTGCGAGTCCGTACCTTAACGAACTCGGTCATCCGTAGCGGTACATGGAGATATAGCTATTTTATGTAATATTTTACTTGGCAGATAAAAATGCTTCTTCCCCCGCATACATCGTTAGCCATCACTCCAGCTCCCAGAGTACCGCAGTACAGTATAAATAACTGCGTATGACATTTATTGATTGTAAAAAAGAAGTTGATCGAGTTGAAACTCTAAATCAATTAATGCAATGTCAATGAAAGTTGGACCAGAAGCAAATGAAATTGTGGTGTGAATGAAGAATGTCATCTATCACCACTTTTCTATCTATATCAATGGTAACATCGCATAACAATACATGCTTCCAAGAAACAACACTTTGTTATACCATTGATGGAAAGTAGCTGATGATTCACGACAAGAACATTACAAACGTTTTGCCATCTTATAAAATGTGATAATAGTTATGGCGGTAACGTTAGAAAGATACGTGTGATGAAGGTGAAGCAATAACACATACCAATGTTTCGCTCGAACGGACCTAATTTCAATTTCCTGTAAAACGTAAACGGTTAAAGATATAATGAAACGGAAGGTGTCATCTGAAAGGCAAACTCGCCAAGTTTTGTAATATTTTAAATGATCAACAAAAGATGGAGCTGGCGTTGGGTCATAAGCTTCCGCATCAATCATGACGTCCCCACAGGAACGAGCGCAGGTAGTGCTTTTTTTTTCTTTTTTGATTGATTTATTTATTGACGCTCTTTAACATCTCAGGTCATCAGAGTCCCATTCAACTCAGGGCGTGAAATGGCCGACAAATTTTACTCAGAGGCCTCTCTTTCAGGCTTGAGGTTCTTTTTCGTGCCGTAAATGTACGACACGGGACCCACGGCTTTACTTCTCTTCCGAAGGTCCTGGCCAAGTTCGAACCCGCGTTCTTGGGTGTAGGAGGCAAGTATGGTAACTACTACACTACCAGGACCGACAGGTAGTGCTGTGGTATGCCGAATTAAAACCTATTTTTAGTGTACAAAGATGATTTGGGCGAGTTTTTAACCAAGACTCCTAAGAGCATAAAGAAGTTGCATGACACAATTTTAACCACTGTAAGTGTGTTAAAGAAGCATGGTGGCGGCCGTAAAGTATGGAATGTGACGACCGGAAACATTCGGACAGCGCTCGAACACTTCACCGAATTGTTTATCGCCGAATTGCATACAAACTGCAGTTAATGCAACACCCAAGACTTTCTTTTCGGATGAGTTTACTATCCAGTGTCAGGCAAGGAAATCGCCACAATGACCGTATCTGGGGCTCATAAAATCCATACACTTCGAACATGTTTGCGACAGCTCTAAACTCTATGTTTGGTGCGCACTTTCACAAAATGAAGTATTTGGACCTTTCTTCTTCATGGCAAAATCATTCACTAGCATCATTATGGAACCGTTCTTCTTACCTCAAATCCAACACCTACAGCCTGGTGCCCATTTTCAGCAAGACGGTGCTCCGTCCCAATGGTACAGAAATGTTCGCAGTACCATGGACCAGAATTTTCCCCTCCTTTTGGGAGCGGATCACGGCAGCAACCGCCAGCGTGACTTAAACACGTTGCAACGTACCTGGCAGGAAATTATTTCCGCCTTAATGTCACTGTAACTGCTGGGGCGCACATAGAGATGTAGTGATTTGATTCAACCAAATTTGATGAGTTTTCCTTTCAGATGACACTTTCTGTGTCACTATATCTTTAACCGTTAACGTTTTTACAATAATTTGAAATTGGGTCCATTCAGGAGAACACCCTGTATTTTGGAAAGGGTAGAAAAATGATGCAAGTGAACTCGAGAGTTCCGCTCTTGTTAAATGTCTCAAGTTAAGTTGTGCTTCATCATCAAATCCATCTGATTGACGGTCACTTTCTACTAAGTGTTAATTTGTGTTCCAGTTCCACCTGGCTGGGATACTCCCACAAAGTACTTCCAATAAACCCATGCACGTGTCACTCTCTCGACTCAAATGATAAGTTCCGGTGTCGTACAGACGTGTAATGTAACTATCTAATTAACTGGTACACCGGAAGTTTTGGAAAGCTTTTAACGTCCCTTAAATAAAAGTAGCTGACGGGGCCTTCAGTTTTAAAATCTTTCCTTTTCTAGCAAAAATATACACGAGAATGTTTGTATTGTAACAAAATAGAAGAAACTGAGACAGCACCTCTTGTTAGGTGGTTAGCCGACCAGCTGGGTCTCGGTGATTAGCGGGAAGGTAAAACAATACCAAACCAATTTAAGAGGCTCATTATTTACTAAATTATGAAATGAAATGTTGAAGCTGCCCTATCTTCATTTTCCAAACATTTTTAGCATTTTTTAGAAAATTATTCATCACTCTTTGTAGTTCATTTTGATGAATCCTGACGAATAGTATTTTTGAGTTCGTATATAATCTGCGGGTTCGTCTTGTACACGGCATTTTTTAATTTACCCCAGAGATAATAATAGCAGGTTGTTTAAACGGGGAACCGAGGGGCCCAAATCCTCACTAATAACTCTGTGTTGTGGAAACACTTTGTAAATTGTGTCGGTCCTGGTGGTGTAATGGTAAACATACTTGCCTTCTAAACCCAAGATCGTGGGTTCCATCCCGGCCAGGACCGGTGGATTTTTTCGGGCGTAAAAATCGTAAATATGGCTTACTTCGTAAGGGAAGGAAAGTCGTGGGTCCCATGTCGTAGATTTACGGCCAGATAAAGAACCTCAAGTCTAAAAGGAGAGGCCTCTGAGCAAAATTTGTCGTCCGTTTCACGCCCTGGTTTGAATGGGACGCTAATGACCTGAGATGTTAAAGAACGTCCAGTAAAAAACCAAATTAAAAAAATAAAAAAGGTAAATTGCTCTCGTGGAATTATTCACAGTGTGAGCAGTAGCACAGTTCTGTGAAAAAATGCATAATCACGCTCCCTGTCGGTTAATTTTTTTGAAAAAAGGAAGGGTTAGTATGATATTCACAAAGTAACAGTGTCAATGGTAAGCTCAAAAAAAATGGTCCTATGCTTCTTTCACCGCTGAATTAATACGTATGAAAGTACATAAAAAACTGTTGTGACGCACGCTTTATGTATACTGTCGAATTATGAAACGAAAAAACAACACACACCCGGAAACGGGTGCGCTACAACTGCGACAGACAGCAAGATCAACAAGTAAGCAAACAGGCTTGCTGCCCCTCCATGGCGAGGTAAACAAGCGAGGGTTCGCTCGTAGGAAAGAGCACATCACTAATCGCACTGTATTTTGACGTGAGGGTGCTGTGTGATAATTCTATTGACGTGCACGACAGATGCAAGCATTTCGAGGCATGAAATTATTTTTTTTTAAATACTCGTTTACCTTTAAATCAAGCTTTTGTTTTTCGTCGCTTCTGTGGGGAAATCGTTCAAACATGCATAAAACAAAATTTCTTCAATTTGGTACATTAACTTCTATGTTTTATAAATCATTATATCCGTCAAGTATAAATTTTAAAGTGAGTTATTGTTCAAATATCTATTTTAAGCAATTTGAGGGACATGCCTCCATAAAAAAACCCACTTTTAATAATTGGAGAATCTAGGTATCATGTTTTTAAAATATTTGTAGTAATATAAAATATATTAAAATTTTAAAAACCGGGGCTAATTGTTATAAATGTTTTAATGATTTCACATGAAATCGTCCACATGCGAGCACAAACAAACAGGTCTAACTTTTGCAGATATACCAAGGTATAAAATCATTTCCGGAATGCAGACGTTGTATTGGGAACGGAAAATTTTTATTTTTTTTTCTTACATTGTAAATTACCACTTTCTCATGCTAGGAACAGCATGTTATCTATAATTATATGACACTTTTCGAGATAAACAAATTTTCTCATGCCCCGCACACTCCTGGTCTTATTCAGATTGGTTTTCTGAAGAAATCCGTCAGTTTTGCAGTCAATGATAAAACTCGCGAAACTATACAGAAAAGTGTTGCTTTCTTATGCTTTTATTTATTTATTTTTTTTATTTACCTTGGATGTAATTTTGTAAACTTCATGTAACGCTTAGAGCGATATTGAGAGATAATCACATAATTAAAGTAGCAGGGAACGTTGCTGCAATAAACATAAAAGTAGCAGGCTAGAAGAAGAACTGCCCCGGCAACTTCCTGCTGAATGACTTAAGTTTGATACTCTCTGATTTACATATCCAGTTCATGACAACTGCTCTGCCGCCGTTATCTTGTTCCATTTCACTTTCAACAGACTGATGTGGGTTAATGAACCTGACGTGGTCCACCTTGATGCTTACGACCGGATGTTTTTGGTCCGATAAGGCAAATGGATCACGTACCGTTACGCTGTGAATGGTAATCAAAGCGGTGCACATTACTAGCAAAGGAAAACATACTATCAGAAAGGCAGGGGTTCGACTCTGTTTAAGACATACTCTAAATTGTTCCCATTTTCACATTCATGTTTTATTTTTTATTTCGTATGGATGAATGGTCTTATTCGGCGTTCTTTCTGTGTTCAGTATTGATAATCCTTCATGAATAAACAGTGCAGCCGGTTAAATTAACAATCAAATTGGTTTCTATGTTCGCAGTTTCGAAATATAACGTCATACCAGCGATATACGGTAGAGAGGTGTACAAATAGATGACAGTACAACAAGTTTATCAGTTTTACAATTTGGAGAAATGTATCACCTCATATGATGGGAATGTAGGGTCAAGTTATGAGAAACGGTACGATTATATAAATTTTGCAAAAGTGAAGAAGTATGCAGGCATTTTTAAGATGAATCAATTTCTTTTTGCAAAATTAGGCCACAAATGCAGTATTTTAAGACTCTTTTCTCTAATACAAGCACAATAAATTCAAGGAAAGAATTAGACATACCATCTATTCTACTTTCTTCAGTTAATTTCAGACAGTTTACAGGTAAACATGCGTTTTTCTATTTGTACATTAACAAGGAGCTGTCAAAAAACAAAACTTTTTTTTAGTGGGGAAAATGCAGGAGCCTGCCAAATGATGTTAATTATGGAATTATGTGAGGAGAGTATCAGCGTTTTCTGATTTCAAAATACGGTAGCCCTAACCATTAGATTCGGCAAAATGTTGAGAAATGCTGTCTGCAGTAACAACACGAACGTTGATTATTTTTTCGGTAATTTAATTGGAGCTAATGTACGAAGGTCAAGAAATAATTATCTTATGACAATAAGCATGAGTTTGAAAGCTCAATTAAATTACGTAAGAAAAATTATAAGCAAGAAGGGTTTCGGTAAAATAATTGCAATGCGAGAACAATACTATTTTTTTGTACTTTGAAGTGGTTTGGCTTACCTGTTTGATCTCTCTGAAAACATACACTAATTTTATAGGTTTTATTCCAAGCAGAACAGCGTTGAAATCTAAATTAAATAATATACAACGGAACACTGTTATAACAATTATCATTTAATTATAATAATTTATCATTTTGTACCAATTATGTCATGTTTCCTGATGTGATAAGAACTTCAGATGTTTCTGTGTCAATAAACATGCTTCCATGGATATAAACAAAGAACAGTATTTTTGTTAATTCTGACAAAACAAAAGAAGCCATATTAATATCCAAGTCAAATCGAATTTGAGATAATAGGAATAAAAAATGAACATCGGAAAAAATACCTAAATATCAGTTATTAGTTTTTGAGCAGCATGCATCAAAACTATCGCTTAAGTTCCATTCTGATTGGTGAATAAGGTACCAATGACCGTGCATTGGCTGAAAGGCTCTCGCGTGCAATGATCTTTAAAATCTCCCTATTCCTGGAATATATTTTATTTAATTTCATTTTCGTTTTGTATAAAATATTTTAGATTATTTTTTGTCTGTGGAATATTTTAAATACTTTATGTTTTAAGATGAAAACAAAATTGCTCAGTTTTATTAAAACAACACTGATGTAGGCTTAGAAAGTGTGAAGATTTATGTTTATTTTATTTCAATTTCCTTAGACCAAAAATGTTTGATTTCTGCTTAATTATAAATCAGAAATGTCCAATATAAGCAGGCAGGAAGGAGGATACATAAATTAACTTTAAAATTATATAAAGCACGGTCCGCTATTGTAATAAAGTATAATGAAGGGTATTCCAGCATGTTTAACCAATCATAAGACGAACCTATTTAGAGAAAATTGAAAAGTACCACCGTAACCTTAAAGCGGTCATATAGGAAACGTTTTTCTTCTTCTTTGAATTAGTTTCGCAAGAAGTCGCATCATAGAAGTAAAATGATAGTGCAGAATCGCTAAACGCAGTATCTATAATATAAAAACACTGTTATTAAATTTAAAAAAGACCTAACAACTCTTGAACTAAAGGACAGTAGATTTTAAATACTTTTTAAACGTTATCAGCTGAAATTCCGTCTGGGATAAAATATTCTGTAATTGTACTCTTCTTTGTGCATATCTGACATTATGGCTACCCACCTTCAAGCTAAATATTAGTATTCTAAATATATTAAAATTAAAATATGATAAATTAATTGCATCCTCTATAATTTTTATTTATATATCTTGCCTTTTATATACGAAATATACAATGAAAAAGAAAAAACATAAAAATCTGAATAGAAAAAAAATTAAAAATCTCCCAACCAGTAGGTACATTATATTTTCCGTTAATTCCACCTTACACTACTGTAATTATAAAAAGGTTCAACACATGAAAACTGAATAATATTGTATTAAACTAGAACTAAGATATTATCACCAACTTTAAGTTCCAATTATTATTTTTCCTATGAATTAAGTATAGTGCAGAAAGGGAATGCTTTAATGAAGGTGACCTTTAATATGGGTTGAAGAACAAAAGCAAGTTGTATTACTCAAAACAAACTTTATTATAACAGCAAGTCTTTACAAGAGATCGACATTAGTGCAACAGCTTTAACATTTAATTCTTGCAACTTTACAAGAGATCACAATCAGTAATACAGTTGCAGCACTGGATGCTGGGAGGTTATCACTTTCTCCCGTGCATCTCATTTCAACAAGAAGAACTGGATGACTAGTTAGTTGCATGTCAGTGATAGCCGTGTTCCTCGTGTTCGTATTCCTCGTGCTCCTCCTTATGGTGCACGTACACTGGAACCTTCTTCTCTATGTAGACAGGGATCTTGACTGGGTACGGCTTAGGGACGGGAACTTTTACAGGGTAGGGCTTGGGGATGTGGACTGTGTGAGGCACTGGGACATGGACCTTAACAGGAACTTTTACAGGGACAGGCACTTCCTTCTCTACGGGATAGGGTACCTTCTTCTCGATGTACACAGGGTAGGGCTTCTCCACCTTCACAGGGACGGGTTTTTCGACCTTGACCTCATAGGGAACCTTGACAGGGTAAGGAACTTTCTTCTCGACATGATAGGGAACAGGGTGCGGAACCGGCACCTTCACTTCTTTGTGGATCACGATGGATTTTATCTTAGCCTCGGGTTGGTGTTCGTAGTGATGCACAGGGAAACTTATCCCATGTCCGTAGCCACCCAGTCCACCTTCCTCGCCATGACCATGTCCTGAACTCAAAGACAAGTGTTCGTAACCATATCCTTCACCGAACACGCCGCGCTTGTCCTGCTTCTTTTGACCATCATCTGCTCCCTTCTGTTCCTCGGCATGGGCCACAAGTGCCAAGGCGAATATCAAGCAAATCTGTGAAGGGTAAACCAAGTTATTACAGTTACAGTAGTGATGTGGCTTAACTGTAAACATCTTGAGAAAAATGCTACTCAGTAATTATTTCCAAGTGCGAATTACAAACCTGTGCGGTTTTTAGAACTTTACAAACCCAAGTGACAATGCTTCGCACCCAAGTGGTTGAAGACTAATGCATTTTTTTAAGATAATTCTTTCAAAATACTATTTACATTTCATCGTCTTTCAATGTGTATTTATTAAAGTATTGTAATTAGAGTACACTAATCTTTCTCTAAGGTGTTTAGCAATTCATACGTTTTGATGAAACATTTGTACACACAATCTGTTGATTCTTTTAAAGTACAGGTTTTTTTTATCTGATTTGAAAATAATGCAATATTTACAGCATTAATTTTATCCAGAGAGAATGTTATTATTAGCCAAATTTACAGATGAAATTACAATTGTTTCTCAAAAAGTACCTGCATGCCAAGCATTGGAAATTTTAAAGTTTTTAAGATTTTACATCCTTTTTAATCAAAAAAATTTATGCAAGAAGTTGTGTTGTGACCCTACAGACGGTAAATAAATATACAAGAGAGAGGATAAAAAGACATCTAGATCTGTGAGATCTATAAACTATAGTCTATTAAAATATTTACCAGCAGTATATAATAAAATGTGCTTATATCAATAAATGTAATGGAAGTATTGCAACATTTCGAGAATTATATGAACTAATCTTAGGAATAGTGCATTAAGATAAAAGATTTTAATGAATACAGCTTGGAGACACAACCTACCTGGATCCTCATGGTGAAGTCCTAGGAGCAGTGGATGTTACGAGAAAAGTATGCTCCTCTTTATATACAAACACACTTGTGTCTCGTTTCCCATGCTACTTTCTCCACTTCCCTTTCTTTTCCTCTTGGAATCAAAATGGTCTCACACCACACACACACATACAATGTTAATGTTACGGGTATTAATCATAACTTCCTAAGGCAATTTATAAGTTGCTTTGACTTCCGTAGACACTGAATTGTTGACTCTAATTGCTTTATTTATTATGAAAAAAAAAAAGAGTCTGGTCTACCTACACATATAGAATGTAAAAATTCTTCAATTATAAGAATGTTGAGAAATATTTTTCTAGAAATAATTTCAAAAGGTCATTACTTCAAACTCTCGATATTGTCAGAATGAAAATATGAAAGATTTCGTTATACAAGGAAGTTCCATTATGAATAATGTGCGCTAGATGACATTATACCTACATATAGCAGAATTTGCTTTATTTTTTGTTTAAATTATACAAAAAGAATTATTATTCAAGACCAATCGAATATTCTATTAGTATAGTCCCAATTTTTATGTGAAATTACCCTTAAAGTATACTTAAATACGCAATAAAACCTTAAAATATGTAAATCATTATTGTACAGGAGGTTAAAACTGTTTCAATTTTTTTAAAGTTAAGATTTAAAAAATTATTAATTTGACAGAAATTACACATTTAAATATATGACAGGTCAAAGTCGATACATGAAACATAACATGTCACAAGATATTTCTCCATACGTTGATCAGAAAGTATGTTTTTATATAGTGAAAACAATCTGTCGATATCATGCGATGTCACTGGTTTTTGGCACCTGGGATATGTTTTCTTCATGCATGTTTTTATCAAACTAATCTCAGATCAATTTTTATGCATCTAACTCCGGTGTTTCAATGAAATCAACTGTTTATTATTGCTGTGAATTCCAATTTAGATTTCATTATACAGGCTACCGTTTTATTATACACTTGACACAGCACCGCATTTTCATCGGTAAGATCATCGCCCATAGTAATCCAGAATCGTACTTTCGCTGCGACTGGAACCATCTTAGTAGACAATTAACTGTTTACTTGAGATAAAAGCTGAAATATAGCCAAAAAAGATCGCAGTATATGTGATATAATATTTAAATGAATATTACAGTACATGTCTGACCCATTTCCATACACTGAAGGGAAGCATCATAAATGTAATGATAGGAGAAGACAGAATGGCAATGGCCTGGCTGCGCCTCGCGAAGAGGAAAGCTCAGAAAATGACGAATAACAGGGGAAGAATATGTCCTATGTTAGTAAAACGGAAAATTGGGAACATGTTCTTGCAGAATGTGAAGCTACAGAGTGCTGGAGGTTGCAGATTCTCTCCGAAAGCTTTGTGAGGTCAAGAAGGAGTAGGACGCATGTCTTAATTTGGTATTGAATAAGAATAATTGGCAGGGGCTTGTCATTTATTAAGAAGATAAAGTTGGCAAGAGAAAATCTCTGGCTAGAGAGGACCTAGCATCTAATGTACTGTTGTAAATGTATTTTTATTTTTTTAAATTGTTGATGTTTATAATATATGTATTTCTCTTATTTATGCACTATAATGACACATTTAACATGCTTATTAATTGCATCATTTTTTCCCCCGTCATGGCTGGGGAAGGGGGATTATTTCATAAAAATTTTAGTGGATGACTTAGCGTTTACATATATGTACTTCTGTGTTTTTCTGTGTGTGAGGTTTTTTCCTTCTTTTTTCAACATTTCTTATGTGTAGCAGCACAAATGGTTTTGCTAGACACATGCGCTAGACTAGTATCTAATTTAGGTACTTGGTAAATTCTTATTGAAAAAGTACACGTACTACTATTAACTCTACTACTACTATTAACTCTACTACTACCACTACTACTACTACTACTACTACTACTACTACTACTACTACTACTACTACTATTACTACTACTACTATTACTACTACTATTACTACTACCACTACTACTACTACCACTACTACTACTACTACTACTACTACTACTACTACTACCACTACTACTACTACTACTACTATTACTACTACTATTACTACTACTATTACTACTACCACTACTACTACTACTACTACTACTACTACTACTACTACCACTACTACTACTACTACTACTATTACTACTACTACTACTATTGCTACTACTACTACTACTACTACTACCACTACTACTACTACCACTACTACTACTACTATTACTACTACCACTACTACTACTACTACTACTACTACTACTACTACTACTACTACTACTACTACCACTACTACTACTACTACTACTACTACTACTACTACTACTATTAACTCTACTACTACTATTAACTCTACTACTACCACTACTACTACTACTACTACTATTACTACTACTACTATTACTACTACTATTACTACTACCACTACTACTACTACTACTACTACTACTACTACTACCACTACTACTACTACTACTACTATTACTACTACTACTACTATTGCTACTACTACTACTACTACTACTACCACTACTACTACTACCACTACTACTACTACTATTACTACTACCACTACTACTACTACTACTACTACTACTACTACTACTACTACTACTACTACTACCACTACTACTACTACTACTACTACTACTACTACTACTACTATTAACTCTACTACTACTATTAACTCTACTACTACCACTACTACTACTACTACTACTATTACTACTACTACTATTACTACTACTATTACTACTACCACTACTACTACTACCACTACTACTACTACTACTACTACCACTACTACTACTACTACTACTACTACTATTACTACTACTACTACTAATACTACTATTACTACTACTACTACTACTACTACTACCACTACTACTACTACTACCACTACTACTACTATTACTACTATTACTACTACCACTACTACTACTACTACTACCACTACTACTACTACTACTACTACTACTACCACTACTACTACTACTACTACTACTACTACTACTACTACTACTACTACTACTGCTGCTGCTGCTGCTACTACTACTATGTCGGTCCTTATGGTGCAGTGGTAACCATACTTGCCTTCCAAACTCAAGATCGCGGGTTCGAACCTAGCCAGATCGATGGATTTTTTCGGGCGTAAAAATCCTAAGTATGGCTTCCTTCGGAAGGGAAGTAAAGCCGTAGGTCCCGTGTCGTACATTTACGGCACGAAAAAGAACCTCAAGCGTGAAAGAAGAGGCTTCTGGGCAAAATTTGTCGGCCGTTTCACGTCCTGAATAGAATGGGTCGCTGATGACCTGAGATGTAAAAGAGCGTCCGTAAATAAATCAATTAAAAAAATAATTACTACTATTACACTACTACTACTATTTCTACTACTACTATTTCCAGAAAACACAAAACACAACGATAAATATTAAGTTGCCTTCAGGTGGTAGAGGGAAGCGCTCATTATGTAGGGAGACTTGTCTATCAGCTGATTTTTTCCGGGGTTAAGAAGTGCGAGTGGACAGGTTAAGTAAGGAAATACCAAATTATATCTGGGTGGTTGACCTGTCGTGAAAGTTGAAATATGTATTCCATTATGAACTGCCAACTTTCGGTTTTAAATTGTATAACTGAAAATAAGACTTTATAATTTCGCATAACTGAAAATAATACGTTACATTTTCTGTAATTCAAAACATTTAATTGTATGAATGTTAGTTTTATGTAAAAATATCTTATTATCTTAAAAATATGTAATATTGTCGGAAATTCGCAAAAATATGTAGCATTAAAATTAAAAATAACCGTCCTAATAGCCTAATTAGTCAACATTAAACGTTTTCTGACCAAGGAAAAGTATGTACTTACACAAAACTCGGACTCTAAAGTTAAGAAATACTAACGTGAAAAGATCACATGTTTTTTCATGATTCGTTTTTTTGAGGCATTTTTAAAAATATAAATGATGGGTGTCTTTTGCTCGTTACCTGCGTTCTTTTGTAAATATGACAATCATACCCATTACAAATTAAGTACTTTTCCCATCTGAACTTTTTATTCCACTATTATTTACATTATTTCCGGTAGCTATAAAACTCTTGCCAACTCTAGTCATCTTGTTGGTACGTGTGATATTTTTACACTCCCATTTTTTCCCCCACTTGCCAATAGTTTTCTGAAAACTATTTAACACATTTGTAAGCATCTTTACTGTATTTTTCCATAGTAGATTAATCATCTATCCTGCAGAGCTGCTGGTTACTGAATATGCACCCCTACATCTGACAGATGTCATAAAGTAGACTACCTCCTTATTTACCGACAAGGATAGCCGAAATCTTAAGGCATGGACTCGTGAATGGGAGACCTGCAGTGTGATTTGATTTATTTACGGACGCTCTTTAACATCTCAGGTCATCAGCGTCCCATTCAATTCAGGGCGTGAAACGGCCGATAAATTTTGTTCAGAGGTCTCTTCTTTCAAACTTGAGATTATTTTTCGTGCCGCAAATCTTTGATCTGCAGTTTGATTTCCGTCAGAACTGTTCTCCCTTCTAAGTTTTTTTTTTTTTTTTTTTTTTTTTTCCCAGGTTTTCCTCTTGTCTTTCTTGTCTTTTTATTTATTTATTGAGTAGCATTTAACGCCCGTTTTTATTATCCAGACACCACAGGCGGTGGACACTGATGATACATGAAATGAAAGGATAAATTGGGAATGGATTTTTTTTAAAGGAAGGAAGCGTTCCAGACCAAGGTACCTCTCCACCATTTGCCATTTATGACAGAGGAAAACTGGGAAAAAATACCCAGTCAGGGAGGACGGTTTGGTGCGATTCGAACCCCAGACTTTCTGCTCACGAGTCTGCGTCTTAACGACCTCTGTCACCCGTGACAGTTTCTTCTTGTCTTTGAGAGATCCTGTCTTTGATAACGTTTTAACAAGTTGGCGAGCAGTTTCTCTCTGTGGTAAACCATTGCCAAAATATTTTCTTACGCATTGTCTTACCATTTCTCTATAAGAATCCATTTTCATATATGTATGGCGAATAAAACCAGTTTCAAGTCTATTTAAGGCAATAGAACAACTAAAATGAAAAATTATCCAACTACAAACTGATACCTGGACATGCACCATAGGGTCTTAACAACTGACTTTACCCAGTACGCAGTCGCACTCTGTAGGCCTGTAACTCAAATAACCTCCTTGTATCTTCTTTCAATAAAGATTTGTTTGTAATGGCTTTAAGGCGGACATATCAATAGCCTAATTATTTCTTCCTTCTTACAACAAATTAAATTTGTAACTTTACCCGAATTTTACTTTAAAAATGAAGTAAATGAATTTGGGGTGTAATTGGATGTTTTGACTTTTATATTAGTCTCTTAGCCTCTCTATCCCAAACCCACTCTCACTTGCTCTGCGAAGTCCAGTAACCTATGCCAACCCCTTCGGCGGCATGGATCGACAAACAGACGAGCGGAGGTTCTGACAGGGCTGCTTGGATATAATTCGTGGGTTCCCACCTAGAGCTGGAGGTGGTAGAGCCTCTAGAAGGTCAAAAACACCACTACAGATCCTGTTAAGACGACCTGTTGCGAAAGGGTAGGAAATACTTCAGCCAAGGTAACGGCAACTGCCTAAGAAGAAAACTCTACAATTTAAAAACTAGCACAGGCTGCGGATACTGTGAAGAATTATCCGGTCTATGTCGTTGGGTAATGTGAGCCTGAGCTCCGAAACCTAACCAGGGAAAGAGATAAGTGGGCATCCGGATTCTTAAGTATTTAAAATTAAGTTAAGTATACTCAAATTACTAGGTCAATTCAAAGTATGGTCACAACTTGAGAACCACCACTCGGCAGGTACACAGGAACTGATGAGTGAAAAGCCAGTCCAGTCCAGTCCAGTAAAACATAACTTCGTTTTGCTTCATTCTGGTTTTAGTGCTCAGAAATCCTAAAGTCTAGAGATAAATTTAAGAGGGATAGATCCAGGGCTTACCCCTCACGCTGTGATGTGATACTATTAGTGAATAAAAACTAGAAGAAAGTAAATTAATTAAAAGTATTTTCTCTTAAAATTACTATATTTATTTAGAGGGTGTATCAATCGGTATTTTAAGTTACAAATAAATTCAACAATAACACATATTTTATACGGTTAAAACGTTCATAAAAGTTACAGAAAGAAAATTTACCACTAGAATTGCTAGCTGAATGATTAGCTCATTTCAACAACTACCCCTCTTTTTCAGCTATAGTGTTTTCTTTCCCCGACTAGATAGGAAATTGGGTTGGATTTCCCTATTAAACTATTTTCAGATCTTCTGCAAACGAATCTGTTTCTCCACGCTGGTGCATACATCTTCAGAGTCAAGATTTGTATTAACGTGGGGGGAGGGGGAATGTTACATTTTCTGAAGCCAGAGATGAGTTTAGTGTCGGCAATAAAACTAACTTTCTCAAAGGTTTTCTTGAGATCTCGCTAGTATTCAACTTTAAGTAGAACGCTCTGCTTGATCTCTTCCAACCATCCTAAACTTTCTTACATTTTATTTTCATCGGTTGAACATGTGGATGGAATATTCAGGAATCAGGGTAAATGGAGTGTTGCGTTCTTCGTAAAAGTAAATAAATGAACAAAATGCAAATGATATGTATTCTAGAACCTAATTTCATCATAACCCGTATCAAAAGTTTTATAAACTAAGCTTCAAACATCGCCATGTCCTTACAGTTATCATTCCTTCCAAATGCCATGTAAGTTTTTTCGGCTTATGCCACGTGAATAAATAAAACAATTAAGAACCAGCATTACAGTAAAGAGATGGAGACGTGGATTCACAATTATTTTATTTTGTTCTGTATCCTATATCAGGACGTAATGTTCCAGACTATTTATTTAGGCATTCCTCATATACATTTTTTTACAAATAAATTCACAGATTTAAACCACACCAAGACAAAATCTTAACGCGATAATTAAAATTTACCAATAATGCGACTATATTTCAATTTGGCTATAACTTGTACCTAAACCTACAATACTACTAGCACCCAATAGCAATTAAATATTGCTTCATCAATTCTATTTTATCCGCTACACATTTATGATTTCATGACCTTAATGTTAACATAATAATCATAATCATACTTTGATATATGTTCTTATTCTAAAATTCATCTTTTCTTCTGACGCTCAGTATCCTGGCTACTTCCAACCGGAACCCCAGGCGCTGAACCCCGAACATCGATGAGGTTGCTGTACCGTCACGGGTGGCCAAGGTCGTTAAGGCGCGGACTCGTGAGCGGGAGGTCTTGGGTTCGAGTTCCGCCAGGACCGCCCTCGCTGACTGAGATTTTTTCTGGGTTTTCCTCAGTCTTCATAAATGGCAAATGTCGGGGAGGTAGCCTACACTTAGGCATGGAATGTCTCAACCCTTAAAAATCCTTTCCCAAAATATCCTTTCATCTCATGTATCATCAGTGTCCACCGCCTGTGGTGCCTCAGTAGTAAAAACGAGCGTTAAACACTAATCAACAACGATGAGGTTGCTGCCGGTCTCAAGCCTCAATTATACTGGTACGCGGTGTGTTTCTTTCTCTTCTTTTTATATTAACATCATTTATCTGTGTTTTCTTCGTTGTAGATTTTGAATAGGTTGTTGTTAATTTATAGTTCTGTGTTTTTTCTTGCTTCCTCTTCTTTTCTTTTCATTATTCCTTTTCTTTTTCTCCTCTTCTTATTGGTCTTATCATTCTTCTCTCTGCTGCTTCCTTTCTGCCCGAATACTGTTAATAGTCTCTTTTTCTGTCAATTTTTACTCTCTTCATCAAGTTTAGTTTGGGTGTTTCTTCTTCTTTATTTGATTCTTGGTCTGTTTCTTCTTCTATAATTCTTTCTAGTTTTTCACTGTTTCTCACGGATCTAATAGGTATCTGACAATTGGATTTTTTTCTCTTCTTTGATATTTGTTGAACATTTTATTTATAAGATCCTCAAAATGTCGATTTTGAATCGACAAAATCCTAAGATTCAATTTATCCTTGACACCAGTTAATCATATTAAAATCAATTAAAACACACCCATATAGAAACCGCTCCAGATACCCTAACCTTAAGCCTGGAATGTTTTCTTGCTTTAAAAAAAATCCTTTTCTAAGTTATCATTTCATTTCGTGTATCATTAGTGTCAGCCGCCTTTGATGCCTCTGCAGTAAAAATGGGCGTTAAACACTATTAAAAATATCTAACATATCAATGAGATAAAATCAAACACAAAAATACATGACAATTATGAACACTTTAAGAAAGAAACGTATAAATATTTAGCTATTTCTCAAAGTGTACTTTCACTGGGTTAAAAATATTTCAGTTCAAAACATTGATTTAATCATGGAATACTTAAAAACCATTACAGGAGAGCCATAACAAATCAACAGATACTGCCACATCTTTGTACCGTGTTATTTTATAAACATTCTGCTTGAATGTGGTTTTAATGTCGTTCTTAAAATGACCTTAGCTCGTGCAAGCGAAAAACTTCGGTTGTGCTTTTAAATAAGTTTGTGGATGTACCATTAACACATAAAGAGTACCTTGCTACAAGGGACGGCTCATGGCAGCATAAACCCAGGGTGTAACTTTAGTATTGCTTTTGCAACATAAATCGCAAGCTTCTAGAATCTTACTAGAACAAAGTCAAAACAAAAAGCGAATTTAATACAAATACCATAGTAATGTATAAAGCCATATTTAAGCGGAGGTGCCACCTCCTATCTTCGCAATATTAATTTTCTCATGTTCAGATACATAATGCACAAGAGCCATCAGTGCTAGGTTTGTGAAATTTGCTACACATTAGTGAATATCGTTTGTGTCTACTCACTTTTAATTGCATTAATGCATATGAAAATGTATTTTTACAGATGAATTTATGAATTAATTACATATATTTTTATACATTTTAGAGAATTTAATTTAATACCACAAATATTCAGATAGAAGATAAAAAAAGACATTAGATTAAATATACCTTGTGCGATAATCGGTTAACATTTCATGTTACTACCATAAATATTTTGTGAGTTATGAGTAACTATGTTGCTTAAAACAAGTTAACAAAAAATTGAAATAAACAAAACCACACAATATTGCCATTTACATCATAGAATTGCATTTTATAAAAGTGTTCAAAGCGCTCGACAGTAAATTCAAATTTATTATATGGTTACCATTTGTTACTCTATATTCTGGGTCACTTATTTATCATTTTGTACACAAGAACGAAAACACAACTTTCTTCTAGAGGTTGATTCTATATGTGACTCACCTAACCTAAGCCTGTAATTGTCTTGAATGTTTACACTTTCCACATTAATACTATCACCAATATTACGAGTAGGTATATATACATTGTCTACAGGATTTATTTTACCTCTTCCAGGACTTCCTTTACGCTTTTTGAATAAATGTTTATCTATTGGCACTTTACAAACTTTTCCAACTGGTTTCAAAATAAAACTAACAGGAAACTGCAACAGAAAGTTGGAAACAGTTGACAATCTGTGAGCGTCCACCAGTGTGAACAGCGTATAAATATTCCTACCAGAGGAAAAAAAGTATCTAAGCCTGGGAATTTCAAAATACAACTGAAATATTTTGAAGTAAGGAACTACAGCAAAAAGGAAAGCATGTCATCATTTGACACATGACTTTTAAATGTCATTTAAACATTCTTTAAGGCCATTTTGACACAAATTATACCTGATATATCATGAAGTAAAATATTACCAACGTAAATATGTAAAAAAAAAATCATATTTTTTTATCATATTCATTGTACCATCTCCCCTTAAACAAAATTGAATATCCTGGTTTTTATTTTTTATTTTTTTTAATGATACCAAACTTATTGATGACCGTTTGATTCAATTCTGAAATCTGCAGGATGAAGTCTGTCTCTATAGAAAGCATTGTATACTTTCTATACTTTTATATCATAGTTTGGCTCATATTAATACTTGGATCAGGTATGCTTTGAAATGTTAGTATCAGTGGAAAATTAACACGTTAGTCATTTAACTAACCCATAACATGCTTAAACTCAAAATAGAGCAATTTCCCCTGATGCTCACATAGCGAATAGAAGAGCAGTGCTCCGTGGTTAATATATCCACCAACCGTTCAAAAGAGAGAGTAATAGCCCAGTCGATAATTATGTTAACCGCAAGTACTAGCCGACCCTACAACACTCTAGTTAATAGATCGACCACTAGTCCGATAAAGATGAAACGAAGTAAAGCAACTCTTCACGAATTCACTTGAAACTGCACTAGCCTGCCATTCAGTAACAGCTGACTACTAGTGAAACGATTGTTTATCGCTGCATGTATGCTCTGCAGTGTCTAAAGGACAGCTTGTTACTTCAAATTGGCTGATATTGAAATAATTGTACGTTTTCTAACATTTAACATACATGACTGCGTTGCAATTCACTACCTATAGTTATCTATTAGTCTTTTAAAATACTTTATTCAACTTTGTTACGCAACAGCATTCAGTTCATACAAAACGGGAGGCAAATTTCGGGACGCATGAAAGGCAACTTTAAGGTGGTGCATAATCTAATAACTTATTGGCATCTTATTGGCTCTTCCTATTATTTCCCCCAATCAAGCTTACTGAGACATTGCTTGGCACATCTCTCATATGACTATCATATGACAATGTATGTATGACTATGCAGTGTAGGTTGACTGTGACAGTGCTTCTCAGTCCCTTTAACCGTCATTAGCGCACCCTACTCGTAGACAGATCTGATAGCAGCAAAAGGGTAATATTTCAACTAAACCAAATAGCCTGTAATTCATGAACTGTCTCAATCAATGTTGCCAGATATGACTACTTGTTGCCTTCCAGGCGTTTTTACTATTTAATATGGCGATGACATTTTCTCTTTGGCTAATGGCCATTTTCAGGCGCATTTAAACTTCTCTAATAATCTGTCCTGACTCCTTTGACAAATGAGTTCATAATTAATACCCTCACAACTGTCACAAAGCTGCTTATATTGGACCATAGAGCTTGGAACACTATTACCGGCTGAACCTACAAAGCAATCATGGAGTTTGTGACAGTATTTTGTAGTTCTGTGCATTTTCAAATAATGGCAATATGAATATTTTACAAAAAAAATTCTCACCAAGTTTATGGGAATCTACAGACTTTGCTGTTTCCCTCACCCGGACTCTCACTGTTCACTGCAACAATGTTCAGATTTATAGAAAAAATTGTCATATGATAATTTAAAAATTAATTTTAACTAAATAAACAAATAAATAAACGAGTTTTAACACTTAATACCTTTGAGTTAATAAATTTAATAAATAAAAATACTTGACCGTTTTGATGATCTAGAGGTAGTGTTTGCGACTACTAATCCGGAGTTCTTTTTTTTTTTTTAAACAGTGTTTAACATCCGGTTTTAACTACTGAGGCACCACAAGCGGTGGACACTGATGATACATGAGATAAAATGATATATTCGGAAGGGATTTTTTTAAGGAAGGCAGTATTCCAGGCCTAAGTTTAGGGTACCACCCCGGCATTTGCCATTTATGAGAACCTGAGGAAAACCTGGAAAAAACCTCAGTCAGCGAGGACGGTACTGGAGGGAATCGAACCCGAGACCTGACGCTCACGAGTCCGAGCCGAGACCAATGGCGGTCTTGGAGGTCCTGGGTTCGAGTCTCTGTCAAGCTGTCTGAGTAAGGTCTTCTTACCCTAAGAAGGTGAATGCTAGATATTTTTAAGGTGCCAAGGATTTCGAGCTCATTTGCACCATCGTTAATTCATTTCATTCATCCCTACAGATTTACATCTGTAGTACTGAGTCCGTAATCCACGAATATCGCGAGACTACTAATGCAGTCAAAACTATATATATATATTTATAATTATCGTTAGATAATTAACAAATCCGAGCATTTAATACATCTAAAAACTCTTCTAAGAGATTTCCGAAGTAAAACGAGAACAACATAAACAAAGAATGGGAGAAGAAGCCGTTGGTAAAAGATACTTTTGTTTGAATATTCTCTATATAATTGCTCAAATATAAGAATTTTGAGCATTAGAAAAATAATTGCTTATTTACAGTTAAGTTTCAATTTATTATATATTTTTTCATATTATTTATTTTTACTACATTTTATGTAATATTTGGCAATTTCCTGGAGACTTATTGGTGTAAATTGGCGACAATGATCAGCAACCATGGTTTGGAGAGTTCGCCAACAGCTGCAAAAGCTGAGAGCGCTTGGATAAGGCTATCTTGTTGGTGATGACGTAGGTATGAAAGTCAATGTCATAACAATGTTAAACATGTTTATTTATGCTACAACTGTTACAGTTAGTAAGTTAAACCTGAGAAACTAAGGATGGAATGAAAGGTACGCTAGTGATGATGTTCACCAAAATATTCCAACCCAAATCCGCCGTGCTCGCCATTGCTGTAGATATCCCCCAGGAAGTCATGGCTGTCGACGTACACCGGAACTGGCTTCTTCACCACGACGGGATGGGGCACCGGAACAGGCTTGGGTACATGCACGGGTACCGGAACGGGTTTAGGCACGTGCACGGGGTGAGGGACCGGGTAGGGCACCTGGTAGGGCACTTTGACCGGGTAAGGGACCACCTTCTCTACGGGATAGGGCACCTTCTTCTCGATAGGGACGGGGTATGGCTGAGGGACGGGTACAGGGTAGTGCTTCACTACGGGAACAGGAACGGGGTGGGGCACGGGGTAAGGAACTCTCTTCTCGACGTGCACAGGATATGGCTTGGGAATGGGTACCTGCACCTCCTTATTGATGATGATGCTGGTAATGCGAGAGGTGGGCACCGAGGCACCGTAGCCCAGGAGTCCCAAGCTCTGTGCCCCTCCCAACTCGTAGTTATCGTGGTGGTAATCTCCGGCGTAGCCTCCTGTGTCAGAAGTATGAATAATTTCGGCGATGCCTCGCTTGTCTGTCTGCTTATCTGCTGCAGGCTTTTTGCTCTCAGCGGTCACCTTCTTCTTGGAGACCTCCTCCTTGGCGCATAGGCTAGAGGAGACGCACAGCAGCGCCACGCCAAATATCTGCAAATAATGCGGTAAAGTTAAGCAAGACTCTGCGCCATCCCAATCCTTAATCAAGTTGGCCCAACATCTCGCCAACATTCATTACGGCTTTACCTCTTTCGCTCTCTTCTTCTACCGCTACCTACTTCATTTTGCTTAGTCCACACGCTTTAGTGGAAAATAGCAGACATGTTTCATTAGCTAAAGAAGAGAACCATTGTACTGACTTAGGCCCAGTTGTATAAAAATTGCAAGCTGTAGAATGCTTCTAACTGTAATTTAATAAGTAACCAGAGATTAATCATCTTTTCCGTTGCATAAAAATAACCTCCAATTTGGATAACCTCGAATGTTTCAGTAACCGTCAAACCTATGGCAACATCGCAAAATAACAGAGAAAATTTTCTTTAGAGTGAGTTGGTGTTCAACTGTTCAACCTGATAAAATCAATAATTATTCAATTTCCCGCCTCGTAGACGTGTTTTTTTTTTTTCTTAATATGTTTTCAAACATGGATAAGGAAATGTCTACGCGAATGTAAATTGTAGCAAATGTGAGGATCTAATTATTGATCTGTTGCTAAAATATTTTAATAATAATAAAAAAAAACATCCGCTTTCAAATAAAAAAACAAAGTACATAGGCGAAATTGCTTATTTTTAAGACTTTTGCATTATTATCCCCAGTGTATGTATGTGCAGTCTATAGCACCTAAAGCTGCAGGAAAGCTGCGAATGTTATTGAAACGTAGGCATCACTTTGCGTACATCACCCTCTTCGGTTGTCATTTTAATGAACTGAGGTCTTAGAGGTGTAATTACTCTAGTAACTTTATGTATGGTTCTAGCCGTTCCTTTCTCCACTTTGAATATACCCCCAATAACTATTTAGAAGCTCCGGTCGCTTGGAACCTTAAAGTTTAGTATCATGAACATCGAATTCAAAGCATGATTTCGCTTAGTTTGTTATTAAAATTGGAGAGTATAACATCTGTTTCAGATATTTCGCTAAGCGAAATCGCATTTTGAATTGTCATTCAGTTCTAGAAATTGATCCTTTGCTCATGAAATGCACGAGGAGCACGGTGGAATTCATCATCGGATAAAATTTCCGAATAATAAAGAAATCCGTAAAATGTACCACTTATAAAGTAAGCCTAACATAACCTTTAAACGAACGCAACTCTATTGTTATTACGCGGATAATGAAAAGTGAAACTCTATCTACATGAAATTAAAATAAATGCGACTCGGTATTTTATTTATAAATGATGCTCTTGTGCTTCTGTAGTGTGGGAAATGCTTGATTCAAAATTACTAAACTCTGGTTAGTGCTTTAACTTATGAAATTTCGCGAGTTCCATTTACTTTGAGGTTACGACGAAATATCTTAGATTACTGTTTATACAACCAAAATTTCCAATTTAATTATAGCTTGTGGTCAATTTTATGCCCTAAACTCAAGTTAACTCTTTATACAAAGGCTTTCATACATTGACTTTCCTCAACATTCCAATTAAGCTTTTGTAAAATTAGAAAAATCATGACATGAAGGTAAAATTTGGTTTCAGTACTTTCTGGAAAAGGAACGTTACCAGAAAACAAGTAAGAATACAGCCTAAGCAAAATCTAACCTCAAAAACTGCCACGCCCTTCTGGTAAACGTGTCCTTGAGAGCTCGTCAAAGACACGGCACATGTTGTCCAGCATACATCTCTATCCACATTAACTGCACATTGCATCACCAGTCAAACTGGATCACGGAGACGTTAATTTTAATCGAGGTCGCTTGTATATTGCGTCACTGACTTTCACACTGAACCACTCTGTGCAATAAATATTAAGTTTCTCGCTTCACATCTGGTTCGTACTGTATATGGAAGCAAGAGGTAAACAATCGCAGCCTTACCATGTTAAGAGGCCTTGAAATGTTCAACAAATAAACATGTATAATACTGCAGTACTAGGTCCTGGTGGTCTAGTCATAATCATACTTGTCTCGTAGACCCCAAGATCCATCGACCTGGTTGGGATTGAACCAGCAGGCGCAAAATTCCGAAGTATGGCTTCCTTTCGGAAGGGAAGTAAAGTAGTGGGTTCCGTGTTTAGAGTAAAAGAATCTCATCCCTGAAAGAAGAGGCCTCTGAGCAAACTTTATCGGCCGTTTCACGCCCTGATTTGAATGCGATGTTAAAGAGCATCCGTAAATAAACCAAATGAACAAGTTGCTAAAGTTTTTTGCCATGACATTTAGCAATATAATACAAATTCGCTCTTACCATACCCGAAAAAATGCATATCCCAAAAATGACTGGTACTTTCAAGGAAATTAAGTTAAAAGACGAACTAACTGAATGCAGTAACATGTGGCATATAATTGGAAATAAATGTTAGGATTGCCATCTTTCAAAATCAGAATGTCTGAACTGGATATGTATGCCGAAATATATGGACACCTATGGTTACACGTTTTGTTGAGGGGGGAGGAAGTGAATTCTTACTAAGAGCACTTAAATAAAAACTTACTTTTAATTTTCCTGATGCTGATGTTACGATTTTTGAAGACTATTTCATAATGTTTATGACTACTTAGTGATATTGGTTAAACATGCTTATATAGAATTAATTTTAAATCCTACAAAGAGTAACACTCATTAGCAGATCAATAAATCAAAACATAACAGACAAGATATATCTATGACAACTGAAATTACACTGGAAATAGCCAAACCTCGGATTCATTCATATAAAATTGAACCAATTGACTTACGGTGTATGAGCATGTACCATTTGGATATCGAATTATCATCCAGAGATTCTGAATTAAATAATTATCATAATCAAACGAAACCATAGCGCTACGAAAACCACGCGTAGCTTTATGAAATGTGTATCTTGGATATTATATTTAAAATAATGCTCATCATAAGAATATTAATAAAGATAAACATGGGTTGCAAGAGAAGTAGCTTTGCTGATGCTTGTTTTGCGACAGAAATAGACTGCTTGACTGCTTGGCCAGAGGCAGTTGAAACATCTGAGAGGCTACTCTAAAGCTAAGATGGAAATCTCCTTTACGGTTCTCTAGTCTACGCAGAGGTCCAGAGCCTTTCTGCCCTAGAGCAACGGCAGCAGATAACCAGATCACTATTACGTAACGTGGTGTGTATGTTAAATGGAGTAGGGCAGTTCTGACTTGCGTGTGGACGGTGAAAGTGATGGAATTATTCAACTCCAATCCATATCTCCCTCATTCATCGCGATACTTTCATATCACATTCACTTCGGCTTATTTCTGGAACATAATGGAGGGGATAACCAGCAGGATAGCGCTCCTTCTCACGCTCTCGCGCGAGGAAGTGTCACAATTGAATTTGTATTTTTTCTTAATATCTACGTTCATGACGTGGAAATAACTAAAACAAAAACAAATAGTGAAAATGATAAGCATTTTGAGAAATTCTCAAAGGCAGCAAGTCTGTACCCACAATACCTCAATATTAACAACCGAAGTAACTATAGACATATTCATTACCGCGTGATTTTATCTCTAGAGAGATGTCTTCAGTATAAAATAAACTTGTAAACGTTTATCCTGTAATTTCAACATATAAAGGAACATAACTCTAAAAAATGTTTTTCATCGAATTTGTAGAGTCGTATTTCATTTTGACTTATCAATATATGCTACCTAGCCACTGAGATTAAAAGGTGAGAAAAAAAGGTTTTCTTGTTACTGTGACAACCACTCTTAACGAAACTGTTGATTGCAGCTGAAACAAAGTCTCTTTAAAGCCTATTTATTAGTAAAAAAAAGGGGAGGGGCTGTCTCAAGATAAGAGACTCCGGCGGAAACTTGAAAGACATTTGTCGCACTATGTACTATATGAGGTTATGCGTTATCTTGCAGTAAAACAACGCCCCGATACAAGTTAAGCGGGTACAGAGAAACTCGGTGAGCGCTGTTTAAATGAAACTATTTTTAGACTCGGTATTGGATGATTGGATGATGTATTAAAACTTGGAGATAAGTAAGGTTAGAATGTACTGATAACGTCATTAATAAGCGGGTCTATGACAATGTATCCAGCCGCTTTCTGCTTGATGAATTGGATGATTGGATGATGTATTAAAACTTGGAGATAAGTAAGGTTAGAATGTACTGATAACGTCATTAATAAGCGGGTATATGACAATGTATCCAGCCGCTTTCTGCTTGATGAATAACGATAAAGGTGAAATCTGATTACCCTTGCACGTTTAGTAAGCATGGTTGCATTTTTATTTGCATAACGCGTCATGCAGGGAAAATATTTTAACGTTACGCTTTTCTTTAAATTTTATAAGAGAAGCAGGCAACACAGAATGTTGTAAACAATAACAATACACATGTTTACAAAAATTGGTTAATGCAATGAATGTATTGTACGGGTTGTCCTGCATAAACTGTGCAGAAAGGAAGAAAATACAGAATTCAAAAAATTCCTGTTTTTTTTTTTTTTCAAGCTGCATTTTGAGTGTTACTAACCGATTTTAGCAGCTTAATATTCATTTTGGGCCCTCAAAGAATATTATAATATATTGTATAGCTGGTTCATTACAGTAAAACTTTAAGTTGTTAATAATATCATATGACGAATAAATTCCATCAGGGAATATAAAATCTGATCCAGAAACGTGGTAAAGGATTGTCTTCAGAAAGCCAGAAAAAAAAACTTTCACCTTTGAAGTGAAAGTTTTATTAACATGAAAGGACAACTGATGATAAGTGTGAACGCAGAGAGCAATGCTTTAACAGTTTCAATCAGTTGATTTTTTTGCAAAATTAAAGAAAAAGATATGGTTTTAACAGGTAATTTATTAACCCCGCAAGCATACCTTTACTTGAGTACACAATCAAGGAGTGGTAACCCGATCTTCCAACAGTCAAAGCTTATAGTGACAAGGTACCAATAGAGGAGAAAAAATGAACAAAAATTTCGTCTTAAATATCTTCTTTGGAGTATGACGTCTGGGAAAAATCTGGGAGGTTATTAAAGATGCTTATGGGGACTGAAAATAAACCATTTTTTGATTCAATCCTTCCGTTTACATATTATTAGAGGGGTTGAGAGGATGGAACTTATGTTTTGTTTGTTATATATTTCTTGCATTTATAAAATTGTAAACCTATTGTTCACAATATCTCATCTATTTTGAATATTGGAACTTGTTTTATTTTAAAATAACCCCCCCCCTAACTATAGTATTGTAAAATTAATCACAGAAAGTTAGTGAAAAAGAAATCATATTTATAAAATTGTTACTTCTATAATAAATCAATATAACAGTTTTTGGATAATTTCTTAGTACGTTAAACCTTTCACTAACTTCCGTTGGAGAACAAATACAAGCTGTTAACTGTAATATTGAAATAAGTATAAGTTTTTTGTTTCTCGTACAAAGCTTGAAAATAATAAACATGTATCCATTCTGCGTAGGGTCATTTATTCAGATATTAAAGAATAATGAGATAATGACAGATATGAACATAAAATCAGTTTCGTCTTTACCCATTTGATATTTATCTTTGTATTCAGAAGAAAAAAAGTCAGCCGAAATTATCCACAAATCTGAACTCACATGTGAATCTGTTTGTAGTAAAGCCTTTATCATAGCTAATGAGAATTTTATCATAGTTGTTTCTGATTGTCTCTAACAGTAAAAAGTACCCTTTGGATAATGTAAATATGCAGGTAAACAGAATTCAATTTGTATGGTATATAACCTCAAAAAATTCTTACGATAATGAATGATATCAAATATACAATCGCCTTTATCATGTCAACATTTTAAAGCCACACGCTCCCCAATATATGTTCTATAAATTTTCAGAGATATTGAATAAGTTTACTAGTTGCATCCATCCGTAAATTGCTGCAAGATAAATAAGAATTCATAAGCTCAATGACATATATCAAATTGTGTTTCTTATATTCTCAGGTAGATTAATGTGGAATTGCTTTCCGAGTTTCTGAAGTTGAAATTGTTTTCTATTTGAAAAATTAACACGCATAAGTCCATACGTATGCATAATAAGTGCAACAGTAATCAATGGATCTCATTCGTTTTACGAAAATACTAAGAAAGAAACTGTAAATTATTACGTTTATCGTCACAAGATTAAATAAAAAAAGACTCGCGCCGTGTTAAGAACCCGAGAGCACCTGTTTGAAACACAGGAGATTAGCTAAATAAGGATGCAGTGTCCGCCATTTTCATAAAAAATCGTCTTTCTTTTGTCGCGTCCCTTACCGTTCCCAAGCTGCATTGCAAGTACTTACGACCAGCTTCATGTCGATCTGGGCCGGTTGGATATTCGCAGCACCTTGCCCCTCACTTTTATACCTGACAGCAGTACTTTCGCCTCTAAGAGTTCCCTTCTGACTGAGATCTCTCCATAACACCTTTGACACCAAAATGTGGCCACCCCACCCCCTCAGGTTCAGGGCCCTGTGACGCAAGTGTCCTGGTTCTACCAGACTCCGCTCTCTTTAGCACATGTAGGAAAACAAAAAAATGCGTAGCGTTGGCATTTTTGCTCTTTCAGCTCAATGTTTACGTCCCACCTTTTAATGTCGATGACCACCTTTTTTCATTACTTGCCTCCATATACGAATGTCCTTTCAGTGAGAGAGAGAGAGACAGAGACAGATAGACAGACAGACCCTTCACCAACCATCAAAGGACTGAATCGAATAAGGCAAGAATATATTATATCTACTGCGAAATAAATCGACCTTTCTTCTTGGGAGTGACACCGATTATTTTGAACGCGAATGATGATTAATCTTGAAACGCGAGAAAAACAGAGTTTATTTATACAATAGAGAGAATGACTGACAATGTAAAATTCTTACCAAACAAATCTATTTGCTTTGGGATCGGGCAATAGATGATAATGGAGCAGTTAGCGAAATGAGTGGTACTGTTAAGCAGCATTCAAAGGTAGCCATTTTATTTGCCACAATTTCCACTTAAGCCCACTTTGTCGTTTCGGAGGAAGCAAGTAATCTCACCACTCAGAAATTAATTACACATAAGGTATGGCACCAGATAAGGCTTTTGTGAAGATGATCACTCTTATCGGCTAAAGTACATAGATTTAGCCTGTAATATTACTCTTATTTTAACGTTAAATTGTGAAAACGCTGTTTATAGGTTATTAACAATCATGTTTATTTTCATTATTAAGGAGGCATGAAGACATTCAAATAAAAAGTTTAAGTTTATTTTGCTTTAGTGTGAATTCCTGAACAGCAAATTGCAATTACTTCAATTGTCCTAACTTCGACATTTTACGCCTGTGACTCTCGGTTCCCTAATTGATATTACTTGTTTAAGACTCATCTATACATAGCAAAAATATTTCAGTGCAGTTCATTTACACCCTAAAATGTACTCATTCCGCTTCATAATTGGAGTTTTTACACCTACATTGGTGCAAATCGGATGAAGTGCGGTTAAGATTTTCTATTCTGTATCTGTGTGCCGAGAGTGACATATACGCTAGAACAAAGAAAATGTATTTATGATTGTTATGTACAAAAGACGCACGAGCACTGTAAGAGAGAGCTTCGTACTAAATTTCCAGGAGTATCATCTCCATCGGAAAGTACAATTTTCTAATTGGCGAACAAAGTTTAAGCGGGAATTTTGGAGTAATGTCGTTTTTAACTAAATTAGTCCCAATTCCACTTGACGCGGGAATAATTAGTGATTTAGTTGGGAAATGACTTAGGAAGAAATTTTATGGAAAAAGTGATGTCCTTGTAGTCATGGGTATTGGGAGTGAAGAATTAGATTTGTTCTTAGGGTTATCTCAGGGTGCGCAAGGGAGATGCGAAAGAGGTATTGCTAAGCACTAGGCTTTAGAATTCTCATGAGTTCCTTCTCGGCTCCCATCTGCACTCCGGATTCAGCTTCTGATGATGATGACGAGGGAAAGGCCCTTCGCCGCCCTGGCTACAATGAGATTCACTAGTGTAATTTTGGGAGATGCCTCTAAGCTCCCCCGGTAGAAGATGATAAAAGGACGAGTCCAATTAAAACACTCAGGTTAACAGTTAATCACTAAGATGATTCTTTATATATTTAAACTAAGAGTAAACTGTATGCTACATTTTACTATGTATTTTTATTATATTGAGTATTGAGTCAATTCATTCATTCAAGCACCAATGACTGAGTTATTGGTTTGCACTTGAATGGATCTTAATGTATTATTGTTACACCATAAGGGAACAGAAATAAAGATAACACATATTTATTAGTTATTCATAATAAATTTTTATTCATGAACATTTATCTTTCAGTGTTTATTTTTGAAGAACAGTTATATTTGATAACCTCATACAATTTGCTGAAACAGCTGTGCAGTGCCACTAGAGCAGTGTATTATCAGCCTATAAATATTAAAATAAAAATGCCTTGGTACAGATATTTTATTTCATAATACAATACACTCACAAAATTAAAACATTTCTGATTTTATTAATTTACCTAATTGTGGATTTCAGTTGATTTGTAATTGCTTCTAGTATCAATGAAGCTGCTATTCTCCCTGTTGCTTTAGTCATGCTACATAACATCGTCTTCAATGAGCAGTGCTATATTGAACACTAGCTTCTACAAAGCACAATCATTGTACTGTATTATTCTAAAGTGGCATTTTGAAAAAATATTTTTAACTTTTGTAAATGTGGACTCATGAGCAAGAGTCTGGGGATTAATTATTGCCAGGACCTTTCTCCATAACTGAAGATTTTTCTGGATTTTCCTCAGTCCTCATAAATGGTAAATACCAGGGAGGTACCCTAAAATAGACCTGGAATGTTTCCTTTCTTTAAAAATATAAATAAAAAAAATCCTTTCCCAATTTATAATTTCATTCTAAGTATCACCAGTGTCTACCTCCTGTGGTGCCTCAGCAGTATAAACAAGCATTATTAAAAAAAAACTTTTATTTTCCTCTGAAAAAATCAGAGGGGTCTAATTATGTACAGCAATTAATATCCTTAAAACGGAATATGTGTGTGTGTGCGCGTGTATGTGTGTGAGCAAGCCTGAAGATTAATGCATGTTTCCTTCAAGTTAAGAAACTTTTGAAATTAATTTCTCATAATAACTTGGAAGTTCTTTATTGGGAAGCTAGAGAAAAATTATAAATATCAGTATCTCCAATGGCCACTAGCAACCAACTAACCAACCAAAAAACCAATCATATGCAATTATAACTTACACCTAAAAATTCTACCTGGATTATACTAGGCGATAAGCAAGTTGCAAAAAATGTACAATGATATTGTGTTAAATAATCCTCTTTTATGTCTTTTATTGCTTTTGCCCTTAAGGTTATGCCTACATTTTAGATTCTTCCAGAAAATAGTGCTTATAACTGAATGGATGAATTATTCTTTGGCTTATGACTTGGGCACCACATGAGTCACTATTCTGTATTAAGTGATCACTTTATATTTTGTATTAGAACAGTGCCTTGAGGTATTCTTATCCAAGTTTTCTTTCATTTAATTATTTGAATAAATTTATTGCTGCTAGCAGGTGTGCTCACCCAGTGGTAGAAAAAGAGATGCAAAATAAATCAACACAGTAATACAAAATAAGTCAACACTATACAAGTAATAGAAAGAATGAAGAATTAATACCATGTATTCAAACATCTCTTTAGAAACTAAGTCACTAATTTCTTTACATTGTTTAACTTCTTCAAAGTTAGAGAATGCCCCTGAAAGGTCTTCGCAGGCAAAGCATTTCACAACGGAAGTCAGACTAACTGGTCTTTAATCATTAATTTTTTCCCTTATTTCCTTTCTAATGAATTGATATTATGACACCTGAATTTCCAATTGTATGGAAGAATGCAAACATGAGGTCAAATCAAAGAAGTTATTTTATTGCACACAGCAAAGAAACTTAGTTGAAACAATGTTCATTATGAAAATGGATCAGCCCTGATTGGAGGACAACAACAGAAATTCGCTTGCATATGTGTCTGTACACAGGGGATGAGCAAACTATATCAGTTTGCAAGTTGCCTACATACAAAATGGAGTTGATTCATGAAGAGCAATATGTTGTGTTGAAGTTTTTCTGCATAAATTTGGCATGGAAGCTTACAGATTGTTGCAGCAGACATATGGTGATGTCCACAGCACTTCTATGGCTCAAGTAATTTAAGGAGGGCGGTGTTTCAACAACAAAGTAAGGCAGTTGCTCCAGCAACAGCAGTAAACGAAACCATGATTAACACTGCAGGCATCAATGTTCATGAAGACCAATAAATAACAATGACAGACTTACAGACATATTGCACGTAGTATGCCCATGGCAGTACATTTTTGATTCTGCAAAATCACTTGGACATAAGATGAGCTTGTGCAATGTGGGGTCCCAAGATTACTGTACCCTGAACAGAAGATGGTGTGAGTGGAAGTATGAGGGGATCGACATCTAGTAGAAAAGCATGGGGATGCATACTTCCCAGACTTAGCCCCCTGTGACTTTCATCTCTTTCCCTGTCTGAAAAAGGAGCTAAGGTGGAAGCGGTTTGGTACTCCTGAGGCTGTATTCATTTTTAAATGAGTTTAGCATTTCTTAGGACTATTCTTTTTAGGGGAATTGATATGTCAATCCAGAGAAGTGAGAAATATATTGTAATAAAGGGAGATTACTTTGAAAAACCATATCTGTATTTTTATTCTATTGCCTACCTAACATTATCAGGACAGAAACTTATGGACTGCCGGTTGTGCATCTTTTTTGCCTATTAGTCCTGCTAATGTCAAACTACACACTATATTCTTCCCTGTGCCATTGTTTTGTAAGATACCTCTGTATAATTTTAAGGCAATATTTACCCTAGAGAAGACAAAAAAAAAATTGCAATAAATTATTTCTAGAAGAAATGCTTGTGTGGGGGAAAAGAAGATGTACAACACATAATATTTGAATGCAGAGAAACAAAGATTTGGAGGAAAAAAAAGTGTGTGGTCTAGAGCTAGTAAGAGTACTAATATAAATCAAATTTTAGACAAAAATTGTAAGAGCATGGGGCAATATTTAGAGAAAGTAAAAACAAACGGAAATATGTCAAAAGAGTATTGAACTTACTGATCCATGATGTAGTCAAAGAAGTAGGTCAGAGGAAGTCACAATGCTGTTCTATGCAGATGACAGATTCTTCTCTCAAAAAGCAGACTGGCCCTACAGGAAGGAATGATTAAGCTTTACAAGGGTCACAAAGAAGTGAGATAGATATAAATACCAACAAACAAAACTCATGAAATTCAGGAAATGAGGAAAGTTTCCAAGACAGAAAACTTACAGCATGGAAATGTTCAATTAAAGGTACCTGGGATTAACACTTCAAGTTATGGGGAAAATTTTCACTAAGCATGTAGAAGAAAGATGTACAGCACCCATTAAAGCCAATTTAACACGAAGAGCATTGAAAAATTATCAGTTGGCATAGCCTTGAGCCTAATTCATAACAAGATTGCCCCTCTGCATATTATACAGTCACTAAAATTTGAAACCACCTCACTCCCACTGGGGGCAGTGAAAGTAACTTATCTAAGTATAGCCCTTCAACTATCCCAAACAACAAGAACTAGACTCATTTATCATTTGGCCACCGCAGGCTTCTTCATCAGCAAAATAGCAATAAAGTACAATCGATGCATACACCAGCATACAAAGCAGAGAAAGGGAGGAAAAGGAAGGCTATATATTGATGCTTTTATCATATGCCAGCAATGAATATAGAAGAATGGAAGGAAGTAAATTTCCTGTTGAGACACATGTTTACAAGAATGGCAGCACATGGCTTTCACTTCAGAATCTGTAATCAAAGATGATTTCATCAGGCATCACTTCAATGTGATCTTATATGGACAACATTGTGAACAGTATCACCTACCTACCAAAACAAGGACAAACTCCCTAGCATTTCACACACAGAAGACAAAAATTTGTGTAACTATACAATTTTCATGTACACAGTGTGTATGTAATAATTAAAGAGAGAAGGAACAATAATGCATGATTATGAAAAATGTCATTAGCCTGGAAATGGCTGGGAGTAGAATTACATTTAATTTATTTGAATTATTGGGCTTATGATATTGGAAATTTTTCTATAAGGCGAATAAATGTAGCATTATAGTAGATATTTGAGAAATAAAGGAATTAGCAGTTTTTGGAGACTGTAAAGGTAGCGTAACTGAAAACCTTGGGTTGGGTCGCAGTCTGGTCCCCTGGAATTCCAGCAGGCTACTGCTGATGAACTGGGGACTGGGGACTGATACAAATGAGGTTGAAATTTTGCACTTTGTTTAATTATTTACAATTTAGATAAAAGTGTTAGTATAAAATTTACTATCGTATTAAGTATTGTTGTAATTGTTAGGGATTACACCTAAAATGGCCTGGGTAAGATAGATGGATGCCCCTTTGTAGTTTGTATTTATATCTTTTTTAGCACTTCAATAAATTTCAATTTCAATTTAAGAAATGCTGAACTAATGAGATGAACAACCAAGTTTAACTAACAAAATATGTATAAATATTTGACTTTCTATAATGTTTTATTTAAGATATACATTATAAAACAATTCATATACTAACCATTACATTAGATTTCACAGCTTTTGGATATTTTTGGAGCTCTGAGACACAGCCAAGTAACAGGTGGTTCAAACATCTGTGGTGGATTATATTCAAATTCCATTTCATATGGAATATGCCAATTGCCTTCCTTACTAACTTGAGTCGCTGGGTTGAATGTTAATGGATACTGGAAATTAAACATTAGTATAAGAATACAACAATTTTCTCATATGTGTACAATTAATATGCAGAATGTATGTTTAAATAAAATTATTGCATATTTCATAGCACATAGAATTGAATAACACTAGCAAAAAAGTAAGTTTCCAAATGAACATACATCCAGAAACAAAAACATTTTGAGATATGTTGTCATGTTGTACTGTGCCCTATTATTCTCATCCATTTAATGTATATGTGAGTCATTCCAAAAGTTTTTTAGCAGCTGCCACAAATATTTTTCAATTGAGTTGTAACTTTTACAACTTTTCAAAATATTCTCCATTTTACATTCATTCATACCACTAAGAAAATGCATCTAACCAAGCTTCTTCTGGGAGATCGCTCACAACCTCCATGTAAGCCCCAATGGCCTATTCATGTGATGAGAAATGGCAACCAAGTAGCTTTCCTTTTGTTTTAGGAAAAAGGAAAATGTTATATGGAGCTAAATCTAGAGAAAAAGGAGAGCTAGAAAGGATTCAGACTTTTGATTCACAAGAAATTTAGTGTTCAGACTGCTGTATATGCAGAAGCATTGTCATGGTGAAGCAGAAGGTGGTGAGCAGTCTTCAATTTTGGATGCTTTGTTTACCATGCTGCAATGACTAAATGTATACTATTTGCATACCACTCTGTAGTGTCTGTTTTTTTGAGTATCCAAGGTAACAGATGCTAAATGAACTGTTTTTGAGATGAAGGAGGCTAACATCTTCTTCCCTGCACTTTTCCATCTTGGAATTTTTGCAGGTGGTCATCCTCTGGAAAACACCATACTGCTTATTGGCACTTTGTTTCAGGATCATAGTGGTACAAGGGTAGGTCCGTAAGTTTCCAGCCTCGCCAATAAGAATTATCATCTTCACAAAAGCCTTATCTGGTGCCATACCTTATGTGTTAAGTAAATAATTGGAACTCTAATTTCTGCTCTGTTGCATTCAGTTGATTATGTATGTGTACAAGATCATGACATGTTCAAAATGGAGTATCAAGCTGTTATTAAGTTCTTACTCCAAAAGAAGGACTTACTTCAAAAGAAATTAAATACAAATTAGAGAATGTATACAGGAAAGCATCCCCTCATGTTCTATTGTAAAAGAATGGGCCAAAATTTTTCGAATGGGTCGAGAAAGCAGCCATACCTTATCTGTTAAGTAAATAATTGCAACTCTATAACTTTTGCTCTGCTGTGTTCAGCTGTTCAGATATAGTTGCATAAAGAAGGCTATGTGTAGAAGATTATAATATGTCAAAATGGAGTACTGAGCTATTATTAAGTTCTCCACAAAGAAGAACTCACTCCAAATAAAATTTAATAACGGTTGGACAGTGTATATGGGGAAGCAACCCCCTCATATTCTACCTTAAAAGAATGAGTCAAACTTTTTCAAATGGGTTGAGAAAGTATTGAAGACGAACAGTGTGCAGCTTGGCCCTTGGAGTTGTTCACTTCATTCTTGTGGAAGGAGAAATTATGTAAGACTGGCAGCTCAAAGTTACAGAAATAGCAGCAAGGTTAGGCTGCTAACAGTCCTCTGAATTATTCATGAGAATTTAAACATGAATAAGGTTAGTGCAAGATGGGTGCCTAGACTTCTTTCCTCAGTCCAAAAGCAGCAACGACCCATCTGTTGTCAGACATATTTGGAGCTCTGCTGTGGCAAGAAGAGAGAAGTGCTGCAAACCATTGTTACAGGAGATGAACCTATGGTCCTCTACTATGATACCTTGTCCAAAAGAGAATCAATGGAATGGCGTAAAGCTGGCTAAGCACCATCTCTAAGGGCGAAGGTCACTCAGTCAACCAAAAAGATCATGGTTTCAATCTTTTGGCACTGTGAAGGAATACTCTTCATTGACTTCAAGGAGAAGAACACTAGAGTAAATGGGGAGTACTATGCTGGCCTACTGCACAGACTATGTGCTTACATCAAAGAGAAAAAGTGAGGAAAGCTGAGTGGTGGTGTGAACCTTCTTCACGACAATGCGCCTGTGCACTGAACACAGCTCTTGTTGCAAAGGAAGCTGTGAAGAAAAGTGGCTTCAAGGATATTGACACCCACCCTACAGCCCAGATCTAGCTGCCAGTGACTATTTCCTCTTCTCAAATCTCAAGAAGGACCTTCAAGAAGATTTAAGTGTGATGAAGATTTGATGGACACTGTTTATGCTCATTTTGCAGATGAAACTTTTGACTATTTTTGGAGGGGAATTGAAATGGTAATTCAAAGATGTGAGAATTGTATTGCAATAAAAGGGTAACTATACTGAAAAGTGAACTTTAGTTTTTGTCTTTATCATACCTAGAAAATGATTAGGCTGAAAACTTATAGACTCACTCTCATATATACATGATTCATCTCCTATGACAATGTTGTAAATGTTCTTGTTTCTCCCTTTGTTTAATTTTTCCAGCATTAAATGACATCATTGCAAGGAGCTTCTTTCTCATCCTATGTTAATGAATGTAGTACAAAATGAGAAATTGGTGACTTGATGTTCATGAAGGTTGACATTCACTGCTGTTTTTTGTTGTTGTTGTTGTTGTTTTTTTTTGGGGGGGGGATTGGTTTATTTATGGATGCTCTTTAACAGCCCAGGTCATCAGCGTCCCATTCAACTCAGGGCATGAAATGGCCGACAAATTTTGCTCAGAGGCCTCTCTTTCAGGCTTGAGGTTCTTTTTTCGTGCCGTAAATGTACGACACAGGACCCATGGCTTTACTTCCCTTCCGAAGGAAGCCATACTTAGGGTTTTTATGCCCAAAAAAATCCATTGGTCCTGGCCGGGTTCAAACCTACAATATTGGGTTTAGGAGGCAAGTATGTCACTGCTGTTGATCCAATGTTAAGGATACTCTGAATGTGAACACAGGTGGGTGGGGATCCTCCATTAGTAACTTCCATGCAGTTACAATTATTTCTGGTGTTACCACTGTGTGAGGACAACCTTTGCAAGGTTCATCTTTCAGGGATTCCTGACCTCTATGGAGCTCCCAAAACCAATTTCAAAGGTGGATCTGGATGGTGCAGAATCCTGAAAAATGCCAATCAAAGACTGGTGACACTGTTCTGCTGTTAGCCCCTTTTTAAATTGTAATAATCATGCCATGAAAATCACATTATGATAGCTCCATTATGTTTGCATGTCTGTGTGACAGTGGGTGCATTTCAAACCACTTTCTTGCAAAAATGCCTGCCACATTTTGCATAGTAAAGAGTGTTTATATCTTTAAAGTATCCCTCTTTCAAATGAAAACTATTACATTGCTGTCACTTTTAAGGTTTAACCACTGCTAACAATTTTTGGAATGATCCTCACAGTAGTATAGGAGGTGCTCTATGTGATTCCATGTATTGTTATACATCTCTCAGCATTAAGTTTCAGAGTATCAAAATATTCATGCAAAATGCTACCTGCTCTTGGATTTGATGACATGCAGTGTACACATATTCCTGCAATGTGTAGTGAGTGTACACTAATGTCTGTAAATGTTCTCACAGCCAAAAATCAAAGGACTAAGATCAAGTGACTGAAGGGGTCATGCTAATGGACCTATTCAACTAACCCATTGCCCACTAAACTTCTGGGTTAAAGTATTATTGAAAATAAAGTGGTGCTCCATTGTGCATTAACTATACATTCTGACTTACACTGATGTTTAAAATCTTAACTGAATGGATATGAATGACTTATGCATCACCATTACCGCAGAGGAAACAGAACCATTAAGAAGATAGCAAAGAGCTGATAAGGAAAGAGAGCCCATGCCAAAAATGTTCAGCATACTAGCAGTCAGTCATAAAACTACTAACAGCTTTATCCAAAGTATTTGAAAAACTAATGTTCAAAAGAATTCATCATCCATCTGGATCAGTCGGTCCTGGTGGTGTAGTGGTAACCTTACTTGTCTTCTAAACCCAAGATCGCGGGTTCGATCCCGGCCAGGACCAATGGATTTGTTCGGGCGTAAAAATCCTAAGTATGGCTTCCTTTGGAAGGAAAGTAAAATAGTGGGTCCCATGTCATAAATTTATGGCATATTAAAGAACCTCAAGCCTGAAAAAAGAGACCTCTTAGCAAAATTTGTCGGCCGTTTCACACCCTGATTTGAATGCGATGCTGATGACCTGAGATGTTAAAGAGTGTCCATAAATAAACCAAATAAAAAAACAAAATACATCTGGATGAAAATAATATTTTAGCATTGGAAGAGTTTGGATTTAAGAAAAACATTTCAGCCAATGATGTCACTTTCAAGTTAATTAATTAAGTTCTTAGATTCCTCATAATAAATTTAATACACTAGGAATATTCAGTAATTTATCAAAAACTTTTGAATGTGTAAACCATTCTTATCAAAATTATCCTATTATGTTATTAAGGGCAAAGGTTATCATAGGTTGCATCACACTTATCAAACAGAAGCAACATGTTATGATAAATTCTTCAGATGATTAAAGGTATGTAGTAAATCACAACATTTCTCATGTTTCTATTTTGGGTTCATTATTATACTACATATCAATGATCTACTCTTGGAAATAAGCAACCAGGCTTATCCAATCCTTTGTGCAGATAATACTAATATTATCATTAAAGGACACAAAATCAATCACCTCTCACATTTATCCAATGATTTTCAGTACTAAATAACTAGTTTATCAGTAACCAAATTCATATAAACTTTGAAAAAACAAAATTCATTAATTTTCACACAAAATTAAAAATGTTGCACACTTAAATATATAATATGAAGACAATGAAATAATCAAATCCAGTAACAAAAATTTCTTGGTCTTATGATTGACTATCATGTAAGTTAGAAAGACCCATATTGATTATATCTTACCCAAACTAAGCTCAGCATTCAATATTTATTCAATTTAGAATCAAACACAGTGAAATACACATAATAATCTCTGTGAGTCGGAAATGAAATTTAAGTGAATCATTTAAGTGAAACCAGAAAGAGTGTTCTAATATTCTGACTCACAGAGATTATTAAGCTCAGCATGTTTTGCAATCAGATCATTAATACATTTTATAAATAAAAGCGTCCTAAAAACAATATATTTTAATTGATATCATTGTATGATTCAGTTGAAGTACACTCTCTTAAAGTTTCACTTACTTTTCATAAATGTATGGAACCGGTTTCTAGAACATTTAGTTCCCATCTTCAGCCAGGTTAAAGTTCAATGTTCTCGAAACCAGTTCCATGCATTTATGAAAAGTAAGTGAAGCTTTAAGAGTGTGTACTTCAACTGAATCATACAATGATATCAATTAATATGATTAGCTTCACTTGCAAGTTCCAATTTACATTTAAACAATATATTTTGCTTATTTACATTCCTTAATGATATGAAATAATGTTCAGGGGAAATTCAGTAAATGGTAAAAAAATATTTCTTATACAAAAAAGAGTAATAAGATTAATGGCAGGGGCAAAACGAATCAACTCATTGTAAACCACTATTTACAGCATTTGGAATTTTACTATTAGCTTGCAAGTGATAAGGTATCTTTGACAAACTTCATGAAGTGAAGTGTCCGTCCAGATCATCATCTCAGGACTCCAAAGGATGCCAAGATTCATAAATCACTGGGGGAAAAAAATTAACTTTTCACTCTTATAAAATATTATGCCTGGATTTAAAGTCTCAATTGAAGATTATGGGATCTGAAATCAAAACTATTTCCAAGAGATCTGTTCTACTAGAATGAATTGTCAAAAATTTGGAGTCCAAAATTTATTAAATGCAGCTGCCATTTATTCTGTTTAGTATTAAATGGGTGGTCATTTGATCTTTTATAATAAAATGTTAATTAAACAGATGTTAAAATATTATCAACCTAGTTCATTAGAAATACTAAGTGCACAACCATATAATAGCAAATACAGTACTTCAAGCCAACAGCCCAAGCATTCCCCCACTCCCTGTTCCTTTGAATTTGGGTATCCCCCTTCCCTAATATGGCGGTATTCCAGCTGTCTTCTGATGCCAGGCTATTATAAGATGCAGCTGCGTCGAGCCTTTGGGGATGATGATGATGATTATGGTGCACCTCAACTTATTTTTATTCACTTTGTTGACTGGGAAGGTGATGAACATTTTTTTGGGATTCTCAAAAAAATAATTCTAATAGACTAAGGGGTATAACAGGGGCTTATTATGCAGTCCAAATTTAAGGTTCCCCCCTTGCTGTTGAGAAACTATACTTTTTTGAATAAGCTATTTGTGGCCAATACATGTTGTTATACTTTTTTTTTTAAATAAATATGGCTTAAGAACAGAAGTGTTATTTATTCATAGTAATCCTATATTTTAGTGCCAAAGTTCAAGTAGAATATAAGTGGAATGTAGGAATTGTATTCATGGAAGATTATAAAGTACACTGTGATTTGATGAATGTTAATTTAATGAAGTAGAGGTGGATTCAACTGATCAGAAAAAGTTATATCAATCCATGTCATGAAAAGAAGCTGTTAAGTATTAAATTTATGACCTTTTTCTTCTTCTCATTTGGCACTATAGCCCGGTGTGAACCTTGGTCTACCACGGTGACCTCTGTTTCCTCTATCTCCGTCTTATGATTTCATTAATAGGGGCAGTATTGCATGTGATCAGCATGCCAGCACCCTGCAAGTTGCCTATCATGCAGCTTTCGTGATAGCTACCTCTTCATCAGGCAGCTTTCCAATTATCTCATGAGGCTGGGTGGACCCCATTCCAGATCTCCCTAACTTCGAAAAATTCCTAAGCAGGTACCAGGAATTGAACCTGAGCCTCCCAGTCAGCAGTCAGCAATGCCAATCACTAGACCATCAAATTTGCTGATATGTTATTAAAATTCACTATTGTAACAATTACATAGACTTTTGAAGGATTGCATAGTAAACAACAATACTATAAGCTAGATTGTTATACACTTTGAATTCTATTTAATATTGTGGGTTTATTATATTTAATATTCTTGAATTTTAATTGTAATTAAGTGTGGCAGTACCTAGTAGAGGTAATGAGAATTATTTTATGCTCAGTCAATAATACAGCTTAATGTTCATGACTTTACTGCCATATAGCTGTAATATTATTTTTGTTCATCTGAAGGACAAATATCTACTTTGTGGCCGCTTGTTTAAAAATTCTAATCTTCAATATATATAGTATTAGGATGGTGGGAGAGAATGGTTGGATTTGTAAACACTACTTACAAAAGGCACTGGTATGTTTACAGATTGAAGAAAAGTTACTCAATACCATAGAAGTCATATTTAGCTCCTGTCCACTGACACTGAGTGAGCATATACTTGAAGCATTAGATGCTCTTACACCTTCCCATTTTCTGGCCGAGAAAGGATAAAGAATCTAGCTGGTTTG
The DNA here is from genome assembly GCA_030762175.1 of Metallyticus violacea. Taxonomy (NCBI): domain Eukaryota; kingdom Metazoa; phylum Arthropoda; class Insecta; order Mantodea; family Metallyticidae; genus Metallyticus; species Metallyticus violacea. Next base: position 22,987,834 of record CM060845.1, read on the forward strand.
TTCGGACTCCAGCAAAACATCCTGGATGACTTTTGAAACAGATATGGCAGAAAGAATCCCTTATCATACCCCAAAATTATCATGAAGTCTACCAAGGAAAGAGAGATTTCCTGAGCCTTAGGGTTTAAGATGTTATCCTACTCCAGGAGGATGCATTCCCCTGTCATATGTGGAGGAAGGTGCACTTTGACAAACTTCATGAAGCAATGGAAGTGTCAAGACCATTCATCTCAGCACTCCAGAGGATATCAAGTTATCAAGATTTCCCATCATTAAATTTAGTCTGGCTGAAGATGGGAACTAAATGTTCTTGAAACCAGTTCCATACATTTATAAAAAGTAAGTGAAACTTTAAGAGTGTGTAGTTCAACTGAATCATACAATGATATCAATTAATTTCCCATCATGTTAAGCAGATCATCCTCCTGGATGTTGAGCAGGGTGGGGAGAATGTTAAGAAATTTAATTTTTTGAACAAGCTCTTTGCCATCAAATGGCAAGTAATATATCTTTCTATTATTAAAAAATAAATATGCTTAAGAACAGAAATGCTAGTTATTCATAATAATCCTATATCCCCTGGTGAACCATGATCATTTTTGTTATCTCCATTGGATCGATGCTGCACCTTATAGGTAACCTAGTCTCATACAATACTACCATGTTGGGGGGGGGGGGGGATGCCCAAGTTCAAAGGGACAGGGTGGCATATTTTCCTTTTGATATTGCCAGTAATGTGAATATTTGTTATTATATGCTTGTGCACTTACTGTTTCTAATGAGCTAGGATAATACTATTTTAGCATCTGTGTAATTAAATTTTATTATCATAGGTCAAACCATCTCTCATTTTGTAGTAAATAGAATATTAAATACATTCAATAAATTTTGGGTTTCCATTTTTGACAATGCAATGTAGTAGAATGGATTTCTTGGAAATTATTTTGATTTCAAGTACCATAATTTTTAATGCAGACTTTAAATCCAGTCAACATATTTTATAAGAGTGAAAAGTTAATTTTTTCTCAGTGAATGACTCTTAAAGAAATATTGAATATTTTGAAAGATAAAAGTTTTGCAGCTTTTTAAGTTGGTATATAGTTTATACCAGAATGCACCTACTCCAGAAGTGTAGTACAGTCTGGAATAACAGCACTTACTTTCAATATTAATTTTCCAGACTGATTTATGCCTTTGATCTGATACTGATGCTTCATCTGCCAGCGTTTAAATATAGACCTTAGTGCAGGATCTTGTAGAAGGAATGCATGTCCTCTCATGAGATCTCTTGATAAAAATTTTGTACCTAAGCCACTGTAGAGCGCTGCATACAGTAGAAATGGATCATCCTGTGACCTGTACATAATAAAGTACATGCATCTATATAGGACCTCCTTAATTCTATTTATTGGAATATGGATGCCTCCCATGTGGCCAGTAACTATGCCTCAGGGTTGGTATCTTAGTGCATGATTAATGCATACAAAGGTTTACTGGTAAATTTTGGGAAAGAATTATAAAGCATTATAACACATTATTATAATAAAATCATATGTTATTTACTTGAGACAGTTGTCTGCTTCAGTTCCTAGTCATATGAGTTATTAGTATCAATATCATATGGAAGAGTTGTGGCTGCTGCCTGCTGACGGATAAACCACATCAATGGATGAGTGGGATGATGCATGCAGTACACACATATACCTTACCCTCTTGCATATAATGAATTTTCCTTGTTAGGCATGCTGTTTGGCAACAGCTACACAGTAGAGTGATTGTTGCTTCAGCGATTTTAGTGAAACTTTGTTTATTTAGTGTTATTTTATAATTATGCTAGTTATGTGTTTTTCTTCTTGAAGGTTCACTATTAATGTTATTTATTTAAATAACACTAAATTCACAAATATAATAATATGGCCTGATTCTTAACCCAGCTATATTTAACAATGTTTGCTAGCTCCAGTCCTCAGTTCATCAGCAGCTTCCTACTGGAATCTCCAGAGAACTTTGGCACAACCCCTTCCAGAAAACAAAGAAACACTATAACATAAACTAACACATTTTATACAAATCAATAATCATCCAAAATTAGCAATAAATTTATTGCCATTTGCAGAAATTCCTGCCCTTAACTAGCTTACATCCATACACATTTAAACTTTTAATCTAATATACATAATCACGATATCACTACCAGCCAATTACACAAGGCACAGATACTCTACCCTCACTGATCATAACCATTTGTTCTTCACTCTATACAAATATTTCCTAAAGATTCCTAATTTGTCTTTGGTTACCAAATATTTTTTTTGCTGCAATTGGCTTATTTAAATTCAACCATTTGTCAAATATTGCTTGTTGCCTCCATTCACTTGTTCCTGAGCATTCAAACAAAATTTGTTCTATATTTCCACGTATAATGCACTCTGTGTTCACAATTACTTCTAAAACCCCTTAAACTCTAGATTCCTAAACTAGACTATACCATCCCCTCTCTCTCCTGCTTATTACACTTACTAATGAATGTATCTATCTCTTTTAACATCTCCTTTTATCTCCTAATGGAACACTAGTGACCTCTTTCTTCCCCCTTATTATAGAATGTAATATCTGTTTGTCTATATCCTCAAACCATATTCTAATCTGTTTCCAAAAATCTCCCTTCAAATCACTTCTTCTTAAACATGTATCACCCTACCATTTCTTGTTAACTCTTCCCAACTTTGTTTATCCAATAGAAATCATTTACCCTAAACTCCTGAAATTTTAAACATTTATTTAACAAAGAAATCTCCCACATCTGTTGTAACCTAAACCAATACTTCCAAACACTCTCTACATTACCCATCATCTCGCACCAAACCTCCCCATTACCAACAGTGCCCCTGCATTTGCAGCATTTTGTGGAATTCCCAACACACTCTTAGAAAACCTTCTGAGTATCCTATCCATCAATTTCCAACTTTCCTCTATCCCCAATATTTCAATGCCATATGCCTTCCTTGACTCCACCACAGCCTTAAAAATCTTTCCAACCAATTCACCTTCAACTATGGTGCAACAAACATACATTGCTTAATTAGCTCCAAAGATAAGAAGCCCTTGGTTAATGCTGATTTCTTCTTTTTCTCCCATTGACCAGAGGAGCTCAGAATCATTCCTAAGATGAAAATTCCTTCAAAATCTGCATCTTCCTTTCCAACATAAACCACATCTCATACCTTCTCAGCTTACTTTCCTTTTTAAATACTATTATTTAGGTGAAGGTTAACTAGCACAATGTATATATTTAGTTTTACAAATTTCCATAACAGTATAAGACTTATACAGTATAATTATACTTATAACTATGTCAAACATTGCCAAAAACAAAACAGTGTTTCTTTCAGATATACCTTCAGGGTCTTTTCCCATAGAGTCTTTCAATTGCCCCCCAGAAGAAATGTAACAAATAATAAAACAGACCATCCATGCTTCAATTAGTAAAAGTTAAATTCAAAATTAATTTCATGTTGAAACTAATACTATGAAGCAATTAATTTATTCTTAATTAGATAGTGAGTCGATTTAATGCTCTTATGCTCCATTTACCATTGAATTATACAGAACATGCTCCACAGCCCTTTGCCTGCATCATCAGCTGTGTGTCCACTGCTAGATTCATTGTTGATTGATGTTCCATTTCTATGTCATGTTTATCTCTCCAAAAGTAATGTGTAAGCACTGATTTATCTATCTGATTGTACCTGATGTTTCTCTAGTGTTCCTTTAGCCTAATTCCAATGCTGCTTTTTGGGGGGGGGGGGCTAATATGTACTTTGTTGTACTTTGTTGCATTCTGAACAGTTGATTTGATATTCTGGCTTCTTCTCATCAGGTATTTTATCATCACCGGAGTTGAGCAGATTATTTAGGCTAAATTTGTTCACTGGGGATAAAGTAATCCCAAACTCTCAGTGTATTTTCTGGAATTTTTTGGTGGCCCAAAGATGATAAGTAAATTTCTTGTGAATGGTAGTTTCTTTTTTTGCTTACAATGCTGTAAATTGTTTTAACCTCTTTCTCTTGTTTTAATTTCTTGATTTTCTTGTTTGCAATTTCTTGGCCATTGTCAGCAAAAGAAGATGGAAGTAAAATTATTGAAATTCGTAGATAGACCCTTGGAGCTGGGAATATGGGAAAAAACTTTTATAAAAAAGTATGAAAACACAGTTATGACCTTCAAGATCCCAAAAGAAGCAAATTAATCCAAAAGTTCATAAAATGTCCATGAGAGCTACACCAAGTCCATTCAACCAACAACGAATCTGGCAGTTGACACATAGCTGATGATGCAGGTAAAGGCCTGTGAAACATGTTCTGTATAATTCAATGGTAAGTGGAGCATAAGGATATTAAATTAACTTACTACCTAATTAAGAATAGTAAAAGTTAGTTTTAATAATTTAACCTATTTAGTGAAACAGTACTACTCTCTGTATCCAGTGTGCAGGATGACTAATCGTATTTTTCTCTCACTGTTTTCCAGATTTTTACTATATATTTTCCATTAATATGTTAACTTTTTGAATACATATTTTATTTATTTACTGAAACACTAAAAAACACAAAAAAGAATGCAATCTTGCAAACAATTAGAACAAATACCTAGCTATGAGGTTTATTAGAACAAATACCTAACTTTATATTCATGGTGCAACTGTGCTAAGAGGATTATAGCCGTGGCAAGACTCCTTTATGAGTAAAACATCTACACTAAAAACCAAGAACTACAGTGACACCTTTCTCTCTTATGTAGATCAATTATCATAGAATAAAGGTAAATTTGAAGTCAACAGACAAAGATCCTAAAATTAAAGAATTAATCCTGCATAATAAAAATTGTAAAGGTAATAGTTTTATGCTTAATCTAAAGAAATATATCACTGATAAATATATTTATAAACTGGATTAATTTTAAATAATTATGTAAATATATGACAAGGTCAGAGATTTATACAAAGTCTATTGACAGAAAAAAACAACAATGGTATATATTATATTGCTATTTATATTCTTCTTTTTATTATTATTCAGCATTTTAATTTTCAAGATGCACCAAAAGTCCAGAAAATGAATGTCCTATGAATTCCAAAACAATTGATACTGAGAATTAAGAAAACCTTCTAAAATTTCTCAAAAAGCATTTGTAATATCATAAAGCTGACTCAACTAATAAGGAATAACTATATGCAAATTCATCATGTTAACCTGTAAGTAAATGATAAACTTTGATGTAGAAATACTCTTTATTACCCACCTTCTTCTGCAGGGAAGCGAAATTTATAATTATCACTAGCAAAAATGTTGTATGAAAAGATGTTTACATTAATGCCAAAAGATGTGGAAAACCTTCAAATTGTTTATGATGATGTGTCAAAATACAGTAAAATCTCAGTAAGATGCTCTTCAAAGGACCTTGTAATGATGACATTTAAACAAGACTGCATATTAATAGTGTGACTTATATTAGAACCTATTTTATCACAACAAAGAGCTAAAAAGGGTACATATCTATCCAATGTGCAATACAGTACATTAATAAACTACAATTATTGTAGTGTTAAGATTTGCATATATACACACACATAGATACTTTTACCAGAATTATAAAAGATTCCTGTGAAGACATAACAAACTAATTAAAATGCACTAGGGAGACACTATTAAAAATGATAAACAAGTAAGACTGTAAAATACTACTTAAAAAGAACATGATATTTCGAGCTGCAGGCTCTTGGTTGCCACATGAGACAATAAAGACTTTTTTTTTGTTTAAAAAATAGGAAATCACAAATACACTGTCATAAGTATTAAAGTACTTTCTGCAAACTGTTTTATATTCATGTTGTTTTTTTAAGTGTTTATGGAGAATTTTTAATTTCTCTGATATAGCAAAGCTTTCTGTTTCACTCTTTTATTCTTGCTTGCACTAACAAGACACTTCCCAATCAAACATAATGTATGTCTTCACTAACCAGGCAATGGCAATGGAATGTGAAACTGGTGGCAACCAGGTGACCAGACTCTATACAGATACTGCAGGAGTCAAATTTTATGCTTTGATTTCATCCAACCTTAGACCCCAACATGACTGATATGCAGGCACTATTGGTAATTTGGGATTTCACAAAAGACTTTCTCAGTAGCCTTTAAAATATAATACATGCTTGCCATAAGAGACATGTTAAATGACCCCACATTATCTCAAAAGGAACAAGTATGACATGCAAAAAATATGACAGCAATACCAGCATGTATCTGAATTTGATCTAGGGAGAATTGCGGCATAATAAGAGTGGGGGTTGTGATTCCAAAAATTAGTGCTCGTATTGAATGAAATGTGTAAGAAATCAGATCAGTCGATTGAGGTAGGATGAATACACAGACATGAAAGATTCAAACAATCGAACAAAAGCAAGAGATAATTTCTGCATGGCTATTATAAACATGCATAATGTGTTGTAACTTTAATGTCCAGCAGTGTATTTTAAGGATTTTCAGAAGATAAAAGACAGTATTTTAAACAAGCGGTGAATTAAAATTCATTTTATGTAGGGACATCAAGAGATCAAGAGAAAGTGATGCATAAAGCAGGATTAGCGTAACAAATGGGCACATTGGTAATTCTTAGCCTTGCATCTTGCAGAACAAACAATATTTTCAAGGTCTGAAATGGATTGACCTGATATGTAAACATGTAATTTTCATCTATTTTATTAAAGATGAGATAAGAAGGGAAAAGTTTCATTTAGAGAAGGAGTTGGCATTTCAAACTAAAAACTTCCGGCATGGAAGTTAAGTTGTTAAAGCACAACTGATATGAAGTGAAACAAGTGTACATATATAATTAACCTTTATATTTTTAACAAAACATTTCCAAGAGATAATTTTCTCTTAAATAATAATAATAATAATAATAATAATAATAATAATAATAATAATAATAATAATAATAATAATAATCTTCATCAAACTGCATGAAAACTGCCTCATATGTGAATGAGATTAGGATTGCACTTACAATTATTGATTTGATACGGGTTAACAACATACACTTCTTACTTTTTGATCTTTTAACATTTTTCAATTTATTACATTACAATGTTAACTGCCATGGGTCTTTGGCATGATGGTAAAGCATTAATGATTAATGATGGCACTATTCAATTAAAAAGGGGTATAAACATTTATATATTTAAGAAGCGGGAAACTATGAAAGATCTTAATTGATATCATTGTATGATTGGCTTCACTGTGCAAGTTCCAATTTACATTTAAGTTATGAAAGATCTATTCTCAATCACAAACTAAATTCATATTCTGCTGCTGAAAAGCACAGATATAATAAATTATTGTTGAACACATTCCCTCTGATGGCAAAAAAGTGCCCAAAACATTTAGACATTATCATAATTCTAGATGATCAGAATGCTTCTTCCTTTCTGATCAACAAGAAATTGTTGAAAAATTTTGGGTACATTCATATGAATAAAACACTTACAGATCTTGAGCCAAGAATACATGAGTATTCTTTTTTATGTAATCCATGTACTGTTTTGACCAGTTTTCCATGTGTTTCCTTCCAACAAGCAACACCTTCTCTGATTTGTATATAAAATGCTTCACAACATCATAAATCTGCAAAACAATCAGCATAGCACTAAGGGTTAAGATATGATAAAGATATAGAAAAATGTCCAATGTATCAAGAAACCAATATGGATTTTCATTGTTTATCACACTGCAAGCAAAGTTATGGAGAGAACAGGTTTGGCAACAAAAATGGAAGAATTTAGATGGGGAAATATTAATTAGAAATATTTTAACTGTAAAAGGAGAGAAGAATATAAAAATGTTAGGGAACTATTTGTGCAAGGAAAGAAATGGATAAGAGCGATTAAGAGGAAGATACAGTGAAATGTAACCTTAGAAGTGTAATAAGTTAGATAAGTATAAACAAGAATAGGATAATGCAGGAATAAACATGATGGCCACCCAATACAATAATAATCTGGAGTTGTGTGCATTGGGATCAGAATGCAAACAAGCAACTCTAGAAAGAAAATATCTAGAGCAGATAAGTAAGATTAGTATTATTTTACTTGATTTTTAGATTTTATTTTGTAATGGATTGATAAAGTATGTACATTTGAGTGTAGTATAGTATGCAGTCTGTAGGGACATATTTACAATAAATTTCAATTTCAACAGAATACCTCCCAAGTCTTCTGGATATTCCAGTAGAAAACTGCTGATAAGCTGAAGACATGGGTTCAGTAATTAGTAAATAAGTAAAATTAAATACTTTTACTTATCTAATTATACCTTTAAATATTGAAAAGTATTGAAAAGGTATAATTTCTTACTTGGTGAAATTTATGAAGTTAAGAAAGGAAGGGAGGAAAAAATGTAAATTTAATTGTAACATTACTTGCTGAAATAAAATTCATTCATATTAAAACACCAGTTAGCACTCTGGGTTAGGACCTATAGAGTAGAGATAAAAAGAAAAAGAAAAAACCAAGAATGCTGTTGGAGTGATTACTGAACGTTTGACAGTTTGGTAACATCTACAGATGATAGGACTCTATCATGGAAATTCCACATGTGTCTATGTGAACAGTCTGATGAGAATGCAAAACACATCTAATAGTTTCTGAGGCTCTGGAAAGATAAAGAATAACTAAATTAGGATACAGTCCTATAGGAAGCTACTAAAGTTACTAAATCTCTAGATCTGAAACCACTGAGTTAGGATTAAAAGAGTGCACAACGGGTCCTTGTGGCTTAATTACTATAGTGTATTTTTACATCTTCCATCAATTATTCATTCAATCAATCAAGCAATCAATATATCCTCTGTTTCCTCTTACTTTCTTTCAAATAATTTTAAGTTTAGGTCTCAAGAAAGTCCAAATTGAAGTGCTTGACATGCATCTTAACACCTTAAGCTTAAACAAACAAAACTAATTTTTTTTTTTACATTGTACAGCATATAATGATTCTTACAATTTTTGGATGGTTATGTTCCTTGATTCCAAAGGTGTATGCAGTGTTTAAACCATCAATCACTAATGTATATGGAGCAGTCTTCTTTACAAACTCCATGAACTTTTGTATTTCTAAAGGTGTTGACTTCACAAATTCATCTTTTCCTCCAGCCACCACTTTTTGTAGAAATGCAATGCGCAACTTGTTAAAATCTTTTTCTGATACTGATAGAGGTTCTAGCTTCTTTCTACATGCTTGGCATACACCACTGAAACACAAACATATCTTAGTTAAAACCTTTGTTGTATATTGTGGTACTTAAATGTTAACACGTACACTGTTAGTATACTGTGGGAGGGGTTATTCAGCTTTGTTCCTTACAAGTACTTGAGTTGGAGGGAGATTGCAGTAATACATATGCATAACAAAGCATGATGCTGCTAGGAAAAAGTGATGCTCTTTCTTCTCTTGGGAACTGCAGAAGGAGTCAGACATGTGATCTCTAAAGGGTCATCTAACGCACTAGCCAATTATGTATAAATAAGGCAATTAAACTATTGCAGAAACTCTTAAATATCTTGATTCATAAGAATTCTTATGTTCTAGTTATTCTCTTTTTGATTTCCTTGAAATAGGGATGGATGTAGCTGATTAAAGTAGATCAGAAAACTGAGTTTTCCCCTATGTCTTAATGCATTGCATTTAGAAAGTAATGTAATTTGAGAAGCTTACGAGTTGTTCTTAATAGTTTGAAACAATATGTAATATACTGCCAAGAGCAGAGAGAGAGAGGTATCCTTTAATGATAATGCAAGTGGTAAACCTAGTCCAGAAACACTAGAACATACCTCAAGAACTAAAGTTACTAATTAATGCAATTAAGTGATGCTTTGCAGATATCATTCCTTTTTGAAAAGGTAAAAAGTAGAACAACCTCTTTGAGTTTATGACAGAGTTTATGTGAACAACTTTTCAGCAGTGTGTTGTTATGCATAACATAAATATTTTCCAACAGCATCTAAAAAGTAGAATAAAATTACCAACAATTAAATTGACTTTTTCTCTTTTACATATTTCCTTCCTGGTTCAGTTTTTTTATATTTTCTCCAATAAACTAAATTTTAGAATATAAATTTGGACATGAATAAGTTCAATGTTATCAAAGCTCTTGCTTTTTAAGATATATCTGTCAAATTTAAGCCCTTCTGTAACAAAACAGGAAAAAAAAAAAAATAAATAAAATTAAAATAAAAATAAACAAAACACTTGAACTTAATTAAAAAATCCAACTAATTATAAACAATTGCCTAAAATAAGTAAATGCAGGGTAAGCACATGCCCCCAAAAGTTTTAAAAAACTTGATTAATTTGAAAAGTTATCAGAAAGAAATGTGAAAAAATTATTGAACTCTTTGGCACTCTCCTTGTTTTCAACTAGTTTCCTTAAACAATAATGCATTTTTCTAATGGTGTTCCAAAGCCCTTTTACTATCATAAGTCAGCTTCCTTTAAGCCTGCAAAAAAATTCCTCATGGTTGCTTTGAGTTCATCTAGCAAAAATCTCTTACTGGTTCAGAAAATTTTTCTCCTATGGGAAGAAATAAAAGTCTGGTGGTGCCAAAAGAGATGAATATGGCAGATATTGTAACAAATCATATTATAGTGCATTTATTTTTGCCGATACAGCAACACATGTGTGGAGATGAAAGAACACCTTTTTTCTTTCATAAATCTGCCGATGCTTAGTTGGTCCAGAATGCAGTTTTTTTTCCTTTGTTTGGTTAAAAAAGTTAGCACTATATTCTTCAGAATTGGTTGTACCAGAAGAAGACAGTTAGTTAGTAGGATCTTTTTAGCATCTCCCAGAAAACTTACACTACAATCTCTCTAGCTGACTGCATGGGTTTGGTTTATTTAGTGGTAGAAAGTCACAATGATTCATTGTTCTGACTGTAGATTTGCTTTTGATGTGCAGTAGTATACTACTACTAACTGGGCTTCATCATTTGTTACTAACTGTTGCATTGTTGGGAAACATGCTAAGCTTTTATAAGTGTTTTGAATAACAGGAATTTTCACAGTGAAATATAGTATAATATAACAAATTATTATTGAGGAAATCGCTCAATTTCACTAATTTTGTTCCACTTACATGGACATGGTTCAAAGACTGCTGTCTTCATCTTCAGCATGCTAAACTTTGCCTAGAAATTTGCATTGCAATTCTTTTTTGATCAGGTACCAACAACCTATAATACATCTTACAGAAAATGTTATCATGCATAATTCCTCCATCCAAGCATAATAATGAGCTGACTATTAAACAGAAGTGTTCAACTGCAGCAATTTCAGTCATTTTTTTCAGTGATGCTACGCCACCACATTATAAACTTTTTTCAATAATTTCAGGTGTTTCAGCAAATCTTGGCCATCAAATAATTAAATGGATTATTTTCCAAGCTCTTTCAACCTCAATGAACTACAATATCCATGCTGATAATGAAGGCAACAGCCTTCAGAACATGTCCAAGTATGAGGAACAAAATTAGTGAAGTTGGAGCGATTTCCTCATGAAAAATTGCAAAATTACATTATTCACTTTGAAAAATTGAAAGTGAAAACTTAGAGTCTTCTAAAATACTTTTCATAACACTATGAATTTCTGTTACTTTCATATCCTTCTTCACCAAGAATTTAATTACTACATGGTATTCAAAGTTTTCCATTTTCCAACACACACAGGTCTACTATTATTGCTAGGAAAGATGGCAATACCTAAAAGGCAAATCATCCTGGTACTACTGAAGAAGACTGGAAAGTTATAAAACATTAGTTAAGATTTTCAGCACGGTCTGCATATTTTTACATTATTTTCTGACTCATTGCAAATTTTTTTTTATTTTTTTTATAATCTGTGAAATTATCTGCACATTTCAATAACATTTTACAAAAGAAAAATTGTTAGAACTATTTAAAATATAATATTTTCAAATATATTACATTTGTGGGCATAACATAAATACTAGTTAAAATGTTTAATTACACTCTGCATTTTGTTAAAAATAATGCTTGTTTTTACTAAATACTTATAAAGTTAAGATAGACATATCAGACATTAGACAATGCTAGAGACAATTACACACAATTAAAGATTATGCTGAAAAAAAATGTAAAAGTATTGTAACAATTTAGCTGATTCAGAAATGAATGGTGGTTTTATGATTTAATTTTCAATAAAGCACTGATAAATAATAAAACTGTCATTCATTTCTAAAGGAATGAATAATTTTAAAGGTTTTGTTGGTTCAGGTTGTTTGTAACATTTCTTTCAAATTTTTATGTTTCCTGTTATGTATAAAGCAGCTTCCACTTGTATTTTAATTTACAATTTTAAACTCTTTGACCAATTTAACCCATAACTGGTATGCTGGGGCTAAGAGGATCCAGTGAACTTTGTTTGATACATTAATCTTATTTCTGCCGCAGTGTGATACTGTGGCTCTCAGTACCTTTCAGACAGTATGCTTTGAGTTGTTAAATGGTGAGATTGTGTTGCAGCAAATTAAAATATGTTTTTTGTAATACTTTTTCCCTTCAGCTGGGTCAGGGTGACCCCACCATATTGAAAACATTAGTATACTATCTTGTATTGCGATATGTTTTGCAGGAAATGGGGTCATCCACATGCCAGTGAACTAAGTGAAACCTCACTTATGCGGGAATATTTAAGAAAAAAAAAAAAAAAAGATTTTGGTATCCAAAGCCAGGAAACCTGATTTTTCACTGTTTGGGTTTGTGTACAATTTGACATAGATTTCCTATGTCCCAAAACCAAGAAAGCCAACGCTTCAAAGCACTACACTGCTACAGTGAACAAAGAAACAAAGAAGCCAGAGATAATTAAATATCACAATGTCACAAGAGGAGAAATAGATGCACTTGATAACATTGCTAGGATGCTCAAATGCAAAATTTCAAAACCATTAGGAGATATAGCAAAACAGGTTAGATGTACAAAGCGCCCTAGAACAAAAGTATGTTCTGTAATTTGCAGAACACCAAAAGTATTGAATGCATAATAAGTATTTGTGGGGATTGTTTGTAAACACTAACACTTTTATTAGTTACTGTTATTCTTGAATTTGTTATTTCAAACTTTGTTCCCAGAATCAGTCATGTAATTCAGTTAAAAAGGATTGCGATTCTTAAAATGACTGCATATTGATTTTTGAAAATCACTTGAATGGTAAAAAGGCTCCTTATGCATGCAGAATTACATTGTAATTGTTGACTGATTAATTTCTAAATAACTACATTCATGATTAGTTCATTGCAATTAATCTTCCTCATCCTTTATAATTTTGCAAAAAGAAATGGTCCACTTAACCCCACCATACCAGATGAGTTACAAAAAATGCACCATACTGGTTACAGGTTAAGCAAAGATTTTATACAAATGCTCTTTAGAACCAGGCAAAATTTCCTTAAAATTTGAAGAAACCACTTACTTCTCTAAATTTATTCTCTGTAACATATGAAAACCATATCAAAATCAAAGTTCTGCTTCAAGTACTCAAAAAATCAGAAACTAATTTAGAAAGGAAGCTGTGAAGAAATGTGGCTTCAAGGATATTGACCATCCACCCTACAGCCCAGATCTAGCTCCCAGTGGCTATTTCCTCTTCTCAAAGTCAAGAAGAACCTTCAAGGAAGGGAATTTAACTGTAACAAAGAAGTGATGGTTGCTATTTATGCCCATTTTGTAGACAAGATTTCTGACTATTTTTGGAGGGGAGGATTGAAATGTTAATTCAAAGATGTGGAAAGTGTATTGCAATAAAGGGTAACTATATTGAAAAGTGAAATACAGCTTTTATCTTTATCACATCTAGAAAATGGTTAGGCCGGAAACTTATGCAGGTACCCTCGCAGATCATATTCATTGTTGGATGTTTGTACTATTTTATACATGATTGGGTTTCCCTCCCATGGACTTACAAGTATAGGCTAGACTGCTGTATACCAGACAGGGAATAGAAGCAGTTGTGTAACAACAACTGGGCATATTTCCATTCTAAATTTCCTGGATATTTCAGTAGTGAGCATGAGGTCCAACTTATGAATACTCAATATTGTTCTTCCCCTCCATTTAAAGTAACTCTCGGATTTTGAGAAGACTGGGTGGAAGGAATCGCACTTAATAAAGAATGTGAACCAACTTGTATGGTTTATCAATGGAACCCGTATAGGGACACAATTGAGTGCAGGCATATATGGCCTATCTCCAAAACATCAATATAAGCCTTGGTAAACACTGCATAGTTTTTCAGGCAGAAGTATTTGCTATCCTGAATTGTGCCTTTAGAGGACTAGAGAAGGGTTACCATGGTAAGTGATTCTCATCCTCCAAGTCATCAAAGTGCCTTAAAAGCACTTTCCTTTGACAAGTTTAAATCTAAACTGGTATGGGAATCCCTAAATGCTGTAACTGCCTTGGCATCTCACAACAGGCTTGAACTGCAGTGGGTGCCTGGGCTCCTGTTTCTATTCTGCATTCTCTTGACCAGCAGGAAGACAGTCCATTGTCAGTGCTCAGTATTCTCTCTTTTCTTAGGAACCAGATATTGAGGGGTTACTGATTCCACATACAACTGACTAGGGGTTGTTTTTGCACTTTGATTGAAATTGGGTGGCTTCCTCACTGTTTGTCAGTGGTAAGTTCACTTTTACAGTGTTAACTGTTAAGATACACAAAAATCTATCTGATTTGTGGCAATGAATAAAGTAGATGACTGAAGGCTCCATTTTCATGTCTAAGTTTGACTGTTACACTGGAAGTGAAACTATTTGAACCTCATCAATCAAAAGCTATAGGAACTTACTCAGCAAGATGGCACTTTTTTTTTCTTTCCAATTTGACGAAACATCAGGCTGAGAGCATGTGAAGTGAGAAACGTTGTCTATAGAAATGAGATTAGAAAAGAAATAGAAAGGGTTAATTTCATTTCTGTACAGGATGAAGAAATGACAGATATTATATACATGTCAGATTTGTTATATTAGAACTCAACAATGGGGACAACCGATTCATAAAATTCAATGATGTTTCTGAATTGACTGCAGAAGGCTTAAGATGTACTTTAACAGCTGAATTAGATGAGCTCCATATAAACCAGAAGTAAGATGGCACTCCAGTTATGAGAGAATGTCGGGAAGGAGTATAAGTCTTGATAAAAGAGACCTTTCCCCAGGCCATTTGGGTGTCATGTGGTTATGCTCCTGGCCCACCTTTCTACAGGGGTCATGAACCTCCACTGATATGAACTAAAATGTTTTGGGTCATTATGCAATATGAAGACATAGTTTCTTATGGATTATTACCTGGTAGACACAGAAGTAAATACTTCAGATACTGGGCTCTCAAGTTCCATGTACCATTTGTTCAACTTTTCTGCCACATCTCTTGTAGGTTTATGATGAGCTGCAGCTATTTTATGGAGAAAATCCACCACTTTCTGCCACCGTAAAAATTTGTTCCCACCAGCAGTCCTATCGCAATAGTCTAGCCATGCATGACAGACTTCTGGCATAATCCTGTGTGTAGTTCCTAAAAGATCTTCCAGAATTTTCTCACTTACATCTGGTTCATTATTATCAAAACCTGCTTTGATTAAAGCATTGTATGCCAAACAATTAGGTGTGCACACTGCCTTTATCATCTCAAGCAGATTCAAGCCTTCCTTCCACATGTGTGTTATACTCAATCCAATGATAAAGTGCTCAGCAGAGTAGGCATCAAACACTGGATTTTCAGAACGAATATCTTCATACCACATCAAAAGCATTTGTTTTATTTCACTGTTCACCTCATTTCTGCAAATATAACAGAGTTGCATGAAATGTCCAATGGTTGCTTGATTTGGTTTCCTACCACAATGTGACAAATAACGGATGAATGACAATGCTACTGCCAGTTGTTTTGTATAACAGCATATTGACATTACCCTAGCATCAAAACTGCGATCATGTAAGTGCTTATCTGAAGCAAAAACAGCCTCCTTGAAGCTTTCCCATTCTTTTGGTGACAGAGGGTTGAGTTTAGAAACTTGATCTAAAAGGAATTGACTTCTTTTAACTGGTAATTCATCTCCATTCCTGTCACCATTATCACCATCCTCAACAACATCATGACCCCCATTCATATTGCGCTCTTTAGCAGAACGAATTCTCTTATCATTCTGCTTGATCTTCATAGGAGAAAACATCTGCGGTGATATATGGAAAGTTCTTATGTTACAGCCTTCTGTTGTGTGTTTGATGGACCTTTTAAGTAGAATTAAATTTGTAGTATTCAGGCGTTTGCATCTTGTAAACTGCAATGTCCACCCAATAAAGCACCTTGACATCTTGTTACTGCTTCATTAAAAGCTGGAACAATGAAAAAAAAAAATCATCTGTCAATACCTTTCAAAACTTTCTGGAGTAAATGCACCTCAAACTTCTGTTACTTTAGTTATTCAGTTAAACAGGATTTTCATTTCAAAACTTCTTAGTTTGAATAGCTACCTGCTTAACAAAAATTTAATTTAAATTTTAAAACGGGTAATTTAGATGTTGAGGTGAAAATGCTTACTCAATGTTGACTAATTCTTAGATTTCATTCCACATCCTCAATTCCCCTTTTGAAATGCCAAATGACACCCCTACCGTTTATGTTTAAAGAGAATTCAACTTTTATAACGTCTTTTGTTTTATGGTATTCTGCATTATTGTTACTGTTATTTGAATATGAACTAAAAATGTCAGTTAGTTGTAAAATTTGGAGGATAAACTATGATTATTAATATTACAGTAATATTTACTTATTGTGCATTTGTTCTGATTATTCAACTGCAATACGAAACTTTCTAACATCAGCAATAAGTCCAGATCGAAGCACAGATCGACTGATCCTGCTTATGACATATACTCATTTCATAACGGTGCACCAATGTCATTTGGCTATCTTCGTGTAGATCACTCAAACGAATTCCCCTCTCCTGCACCGGCTAAGCTACCCGCTACTGCTCAGTTTCTATGATTGAAAGATCTGACCTTGAAATGCTTGCATTACGGACCGGGAGGGGGGGGGGAGATTTGAAGGTTTAAATGAGCACCTGATGCAACATAATATATTTACGTAATGTATTATGTCCAAATTCTATTGCGTCCTTTGGTGCTTTCGCGTTTGATAGACTGGGTTATTCTGAGTATAAACTTAGATGCCGCATGAAACTTTCATACGAGTACTGCGAACTGCTTAACTGAGTCACACTGAAATGAACTGAATTGATAAATCGTCGACTGCGTAAACAATCTGCTCCAACAAGCTAAGCGCCAACTGAATGAACGGCGTGAATTTCTTGAAATACTTACGAATGAATTTCTTAAACTGCTTAACTAAATAAGACACTTGCTGCTTTCCGAGTACTGAGAACTACCACCACATGCACTGCTTGAACTGTTTAGAATTACTACTTGCCCCAGCAGGGTGACCGCCTCCTTATATATCAAATTCGAATTGAAATTGAAATTCGTTGGCTAGGGACGCCAACGATGCACCCTCGCGTCTTTCTTTAAACGTTCAAATACACTTTTTCATTGGCTGGTTCAAGTTTACCAACCTCGCGCTTCATTCGCTATATATGAACGTGTCTAAGACGTATATTATCATTGGATCATTTAAAGGGCTGGCGAATCATCATTCGGTAGGGGTCAGCGTCCCTCCCTGAACGGTTTAAAGGACTTTTGGCAATGTTATTTTCCTGCAAAATAAGGATTGTCCCTTAAACTCGAGAATGAGCTATGTCATAAAATCTTTGAAAAGGTTTCATGAGGCTGTTGACAAGTCCAGCTACTACAACGGAAACAGACCAAACGAAAGTTTCTATTTACAATTCCTATGTTGTAGTTACAGCTTATGACAAACATATATAATATTTATATTATAATGCCAAGGTATGATGATAGGGCTGCATAAATATACATGATAATTATATTTTAGTGTGGGCGGATCAAAGGAATTGTTACAAATGAAAGTGCCTAAAATGAAACACGTTTCTTTTCACTTGAATGGCAGAAAAAAAAAAGTTTTGCATTTAAATATTCATTTATCGCATTGAAATTAACACCAAATAGGTATAGTACTTTTAGCTGAACTGTCAGTGAGAGGAATCATTCAAATTGAATTCATTGTCGTATATGCTTTTTCGATTGGCAGAAAAAAACAAATAAAATATAGGGGCCGAAATGCTTCTGTGGGCATTTCCCTAAGGCATATTATCTCTGTTGTCACGAATAAGTTTGCCTTATCATCTCAGCACCAGTTGCCTAATTAATTTTTGTGTTAGGGCTAATAAGAACTTAACAGTATTCATGCATTTTAGGATTGGGAATCCTTTACATTTACACATATTGGTAGACAACAATTAGCTATTTTATAAGAGTTTGCTCAACAACAGAATGAACTATTATAAATACAAATCATAATTTGATCATATTTTAATTTATTTATATTAAATAAATTAAAAACATGTGCATTTATATAACTGTTTTTAAAAACACATGATTTTATTTTAAATGAAAAAAAACTGAAACATTTGTAACCTACTGAAAATTTAAAAGGCGAAGAAGCTTTCAATACACAAAACAAATACAATAAATTAATCTGCCATATTGCTATACTCGTCATTAGTAGAAAACGGTAATATATAACATTTCATATTTTAGATCGTTAATTAAGCGTAATGAGAAGTATATTTTTGTTTTAGTGCAGAATCCAATAAGCCAATTTCGTTTTGCACATTTCATAATATTTCGTAAAAATATTCACGTTTTGAACAAATATGAACATTTCTTCATATTTTCCAATTTTATTACTTTTTAAATTATTTTAAATGTCTTGTGCGGTTTACGATTTTTTTCAATGTTTTATATCACATTTTTCAATAAATTCATCAGCATTTGTAAATATATATCAAGTATAATTCTTTCAGTTCGTACTCAAGTACTATATTATTCCTATTTACTTGTAGTTGCTGCATTTCAAATTCTCAGGTGCAAGAAGTAACGGAATTTTCCTCCTTTGATTTCACTGTTTCATGAGTTTGAATACAGTATAGGACCAAAATACATGCATTGGTCTTCTGGAGACGTTTGTAGATTGTGGACTGAATACTGTAGACGTATGTGTGTAGGGGTGAATGAGATGAAATGAATAAATGATGACGCAATTGAGCTCGGATTCCTTAGAGCGTTAAAACTATCTGGTATTCACCTTCTGGGGGTAAGGAAACACCCGGAAAAAGCCTTATTCAAACAGCTTGACCTGACGGGATCCGAATCCACGACATCCAAATAAGTAGTCGCAAAGTTACCACTAGACCACGGATGTAAACAGATCTGTTTTGTGTTACACGGTTAAAAAAACAAAAAACAGACTGATAAATGTTTACGTTTAAATGTTATATACTTTTGTAATTTTATGTACAGGTATTATGCTCCATTCCAGAACACAACTGCTCATCGATGAAGTTCAAAATGCTAAACGATTTACTAACTTCTTCTGAATTCTCTGGTATACTTAAATTTGCCTAAATTTATTTTATGTGTGCTCTGTAGTTATGACAATTATTAAGCACAACCCCTAAAAGGCACGCAAATTGTTTAAGTGCGAATATTACACTCAGCGGCAGAAAAATGCTAAACAGAAACTATTCACTGGTGTGTTTTTTTATACAAAATTTAAGCTTGGGTTTCAAAGGGCTAACTTTGCGACATTACAGAAACGCAACAACATGCCTAATTAGTACATTCCTTGAAATATTTGATTACCGTTAATTTTGCGCTTAAGGAAGTTTTTTACAATAATCACCGCAAAACGATGTTTTAAAGTTTAAAATGTTGTGCCGATGATCATTTAAAGCATTCAGGCTTGCCTGGCAATTAGTTTTAAGTCAATTTTAACATTTTGCAATGTTCTTAGAGCTGAAGATGCAGCAAAGCTGTGGCATTAGTTGAGGATGGGCCTACGTTATGTTGCTGACGTCATTGGCTCTTCTTGTTCCAATGTATGCAGTACTGTCCAGAGGTTCAGAGAGAGTGATATTGCTTTCTAACGTAACATCGGTGGAGGCCAGGAATAGTTTACAGCATGTAACATCACTGAAAGAACAGAAGGAAGGCTGTATGAAGTGAATTTACAATCCAGGAGACCTGCCAAAGGACCACTGCTGATCAGGGAACATCATGTCTCTCGGATGCACTTTGCTCGCACCTGGACTATAATGGAATGGAACATGGTGCTCTTCACGGATGAGAGCAAGTTCTGTTTGAGGGCACCAAAAGGGACGTACCTTATGACAAAAGTCCGGAAATTCTGGCATTTATTTTGGTTAAAATAGGCAGACGAAAAGGCAGTTAAAATACATAAAATGGGTAGTACTATAATTAAAATAAGCATTTATTGCAAGTAAAAACAGAGAGTAAGATCACTCATTATTAATTAAAATAGGTATTTAAGGTACTTAATAATTTCTTTATCACATTATTAAAATACTTAACCTTACTTTTCTTGATTACAAGGAACAACAAGGTTTTTTTTTTCAAGGTATTAACTGTCATAGTTAAGCCACTTGCTAGAGAGTACATTTTTCATCATGAAAAAAAAGAATTGTACTTCCACTGAAGTAATTGGAGCATATTTAAAACAAGCTATTTTGGAATGACTTATACCAGTTACAACGGAATATTCACCTTTCAGGACATCATGGAAATGCTGATCAAGACAAAAGTAGTTTTGAATAGTCCTGGTGAATGAGCAAAAGATACGCGATGGTTTCTGGTCGAGTTAGTTCATTATCTGTTTGCGCGTGTATAGGGGAATCAGGTTAGTATCTCTCCTACTTCCGCACTGAACACATTGTAAGTACGCCTTATTGTACAGCTGTACAATTGTTGTTACATTTATGCAGCTGAGAAATTACACCCATCACAAAATTTTCTAGAATTGTGTTGGGCAGATCGATATAAGTTGATTCGCCAGGACTACTCAAAGCTACAGTACTTCCCTCATCCTCTCTATTTCCTGGTATTAGCATGCCCGAGGTAACCGTGCGTTTCTTTCACTAATGAAGCTGCTATTTAAAGAGCTTAAGTGAATGGGTTGAGAGAGTTTTTGGCTGCTTGAAAATAAACACATGTATAACAAGATTCTCAATAGATATTTTTGAGGTGAACATTCATTTAATTTTTATAACTTTTTTCAGTTCGATATATTGTAATTTTTATGTGTTTTTTTTAAAATGTGTAAATAAGCAGAAAAAAGGCCATAAAGATGCAAAGCAAGCAAAAAAGTATTAAACCTTTAAAACGGCAACAGAAGTCAAAATATGCACAAAAAAACCGAAATAAAACCTGATCCTGCCGACCCCAAATGTTCGGAAACGTGCTTATTTCTGACTCTTAAATATTCCCACCCAAACAGAAAAGGCATTTTGCCTCACTTCCGGGCTCTACTTACGACAATCCACACATTTCTGGCATCTTTTTAGAAAATTGCTATTCACACACGTTGGTTCATCTTCTGAAATTGACTCACTTTATAGCCGATATTTTCTTTAATTTATTATAATGGGGGTTTGTCCTATACACCTTATTTGTCAACTTCTCCCATAATTAAAAGTATGCATTTACAGAGTATTATATATCGATTTTCTTGTCATGCAAGGAAGTTTCGTGTATAAAATCGAGTTTTTCTGAAACTCAGTACTTGATATTTTGCGTCGAAATATGAATACGTAAATGGAACCTCCTTCATCAGTAAAGAATATTAAATGTGATCAATTACTCTACCGTAACACCGAATTACAGAAATTTATCTGCATATCAGAATCACCTGCCTGCAGTGATCTTGTACGCTTTCCAGGTTGAATTGACTCAATTTCGGAAGATGAATATGAATGGCGGATATTACATACGCTTTGCGGGAGTTACCGCTCATGAGAGGTCCAGTAAGCTCCACTTCTTGCCTATACATACTTTGCCGTCCCTAATTCAGCATATTTCTCCGGTTTTACTTTATATATTTATAAATTACCTAATATCTTCATCTCTTAATCGCACGTCTTTATTCCAAAAGGCTTTCTTAATATCCATTCTCCGATTTCAACCTTGTCCAATATTCTTTGAGTCTTGGAAAACAACTTTCACTTCATTCAAACTTTGTCTGTGCTAATAAATATTCAATAATATTGTTCTTTACCAAATTAAAATTCTCTCAGTCAGCTTCCTTTGACTCCCCACTATTTCTACTTCAAATAATGCAATATCATTCGAAGAGGCTCTAGTCAATCCCAAAATCAACTTAGAGAATTCTAATTATTTTATCAATTTTCCACCCTCACGCTTTATTTTAACTTCAACCATAACATTGTGCACTCGTTCATACTTATTTCCGATATTTTCCATTACATGATCGGATGCCTTTCATAGCTAATATATTTATTGCAAAATCCGAGGAAATGTGTTTTTTTGGAAAATATTACTACAAAACTAATAATATAAGGCACAGGCAGTAATGTTCCCTCGGTTGTACTTCTGACACCCCTCTATGCTACATGCTTGAAATATAAACTGAAAGTAGGCTAGAAATACAGCTGATGGCGCTGAACGTAGGTAGGACTACGCCCCTTGAACGTCGGGAAGCGAAAGGAAGACAATAAAAAGCGAAAGTGAAGTCCTTTCACCCATTTCCACTGTCAAGGTATGCCTCCGCCCGCCCTAGTTCCTGCCTTTATCTTATTTCATTATTTACTATTAACTTCCTCTGCCGATAATTCCAACATAATTATGAAGATTAAGTCTGGGTACACGGAAATTTCGAATATGGCAACTTGACTCACTCAGGTTTCGAAGCTGCGCCCTTAGCATAAAATTCGATGTTGTTTTTGAATGCTTGATTCGCCTTTTATTATGCATGAGAATTTAAAAAATGCAAACTTTACAGAAAAATGAAAAAAAAAAAAAAAACTAATTTCTACCAATTTAATGAATATCCGAATTTTCATTGGTCTTAAAAATCAGGTTGGTCTCTTTTATATAAAGAGTTTCTAAATCATTTACTTACTTAACGTGTGAACTAGGGCACTTTAATAAGTAAAATTTTTCATTTTAACAAACGATACGCTTAAAAATGCAATCCTTATTAATTTTGACACTTTTTATTAGCAAAAGAAATCAGAATGTAATGCAAAGTTCCACTGAATGTAAAAGACACGATTAAGAATGAAACTGTACAACAAATAAGATCGAAGTATAGGATGTCCTATAATTAAGGCAAATTTTAAATTGGGCGCCTCTGTCGGTTCGTTAAGTTGCGAACCTGAAATTTCTGCCATCTGTTCGTATTGCGGATTAACGATTGTCATTTGTATGTATTGTTATCAGCTAAAATGTTGCGATACACGAAGAATCAACACGTCTAGATTCTGAAAGTGCATTTTAAGTACGGTAAATGTTATGCACAGATCGTTCGAAGACTTTAAGTAATGTTTGGTAGACGAAATGCGCCTTATGTGTCAACAGTGCAGAGACTGGTAAAGAAATTTGAAAATACAGGGATCGACAGAAAACGAACATCAAATAGGCTGAACGATAGATAATGTTGCCCGAAGTTCAAACAAACCCTCGTGTTAACTGGTGTAATGAAAGGTTCAAAAATTGCACCTAGAAACTGCAAAAGCCGTATGCAACATCGTAACATGACGAAACTTGGATATATTCTATGAACCGGAAACTAAGCAACACTCCACTGTTTGAGTGTTCTGAGATGAACCGAATCTCACAAAAGTTGTTCGTTCACGAAACACATACAAGAAAATGATAAGTTTCTTCGGTTGCACTGGACATGTCGTAAACATTCCTTTAGAGGGTCGAAGAACAGTTAATGCTGAACGGTATACAACAATTGTTTGCCAGAACTCATAGAAAATATCATCCCGAACGTCAAACAAAAAAGGGGTGGACATTTTCATTACCTCAAGAAGTTGCTGAGGCTTTAAAAACCATGTTTTTGAGATACCAAATTTAGAGTGGGAAAAAAAGTTTCGAGAATTGGTTTCAATTATCTTCCGTCTCGGCGGTTGATACACTTTCCATGCATGATTGCAATCCTATTTAATAGCAGAAGTGATAATAATTATTTGGTTAAATCTATTTTTAACGCTCTTGCTAAATAAATGTTTTACGTTTCTGAGTTTCGAGAAAGTAAATGTTATATCTCGAAGCAGATGGCAAAGCTGCTAAATGGTCTCGTCGGTTAACTTGCAGATTGTTTGTATACACTTACCGCAAATACAAGTTCATTGCTCACATGTTTTAGCGAACTCTGAAGCAGTGTTGCTATTGCGGATGTACCCAAGAAAGGATTTTTAAGCATTTCTTCAAATGTCCGTCGATTCTACTTACTAGGCACCAAAAATAACGATGAAGACAAAAATATAAGCCTGTTAACCCTTCAACGGCTGGAAAAATAAATTCTTAGCAAACTAGGCATATAACGATCAATTAAATTCGTAGAGTTCAAAAGTCAGTAAAATTGGATCTTGGGGATGGGGTTAACCAAAGGCGAAAATTTAAAAATAGTTCTAGAGAACACATTTTTTTTCTCGAAGAAACTAGGCATATACCATTGAAATTAAATAAGAAAAATAGTTTCCGAAAATGAGCGTGATCAAAATCAAAATAGTGGGGATTACCAGAAACCTAAAATTGAAAAACCGCTCTAGCGGCACCAATATTGTTTTTCCGCAACGAAACTTGGTATATAAAATTTAAATAAAAAAATAGTATATGAAAATCAGGGAGATGGGACCATTAGGAATGGAGGCATACCTCAAAACCGAACTTTAAAAGGCGCTCTAGCGGCACCAATTTCTCTGCTCTGTAATGCCTTCATAAATTCCACTTACCGAGGAAATCGCTTAGTTTACACAGCTCCTGCGTGACGAACTTTTTATTATGTGAACATTCACGCTGTCACATAGAACTTTTCAGCTGAATGTTCGTCAGAACGCTTCAAGTTAATGCAAAAATAGCATTTTTTTTATTTCTGATTCCCTATTATTATTATTATTATTATTATTATTATTATTATTATTATTATTATTATTATTATTGTTGTTGTTGTTGTTGTTGGAATGTATGAATTTCGGCGCATTAATATATTATAGAAATTCTTTTCTGGTGTCCATATTTAACTTCTAATATTTTTTAAATTGTTCACAAATCAATATTTCTCAGTGCTCATATGTTAGTAATCCGTTAAGCTTTACAATGACTTCATATATCTCTCTGTGCAGCTTAATTGTCATAGCTTTTAATTTTAAAACGCATACTTCGCTACCAGAAGAAAATGTTATGTAATGTCAATGCCAATGACGTTGAACTCCGTTAAGTTTGTTATTATACTTTTGTGCTTTCATATTAATCAATGTTAATATTCAAAACTATTAAATTAAAGATACATCTAAATTATCAAAATCAGCGGGTCATACAATTATATGATGACCGATTCGGCGGCAGGAACTGCGTCCGCTGATATGCCGTCATTCACGGCCAGCCGGGATGCTCTAGGGTCGGAAAGAGCGAAACAACCCAAGAGTCGGTCACTAGGTAACATTTAAAAGTTAGGTACTCCTCCAGATCGCGGAAAGAGATGCTGGAACTGCCTGTCTTCATTTTCCACATATTTCTGACGTCTGCGTATGAAATTACCATTCCTCTTATTAGTTCTCTTTGAGAAATTGAATTGCTTTCTTGACGGATGTTACCCTTTAGTTGATCTAAAATGTATAAATATTACTCATTTGTGAATCGCATTACGACTTGGAACTCGATTACCTGGGAATTTCTCTTAAATAATATCCTGGACAGTGCGAGAGGACTGCTCGATACAGTTCCCCACGGCCGCGTCGATTATTAGATAATTGGATGACCCGATATTTACATAAGAAAAAAGTATATACTTACAGTTAATTTTTTTTCTCCACTAATTTTGTCTGTAGACATAAAAAAGTAGTATTTTCTTTTCATATAATGCTATCTAGTCAGAGTCAATAGTTTAAAGTTTTCGGGCTGACCAAGAAATCACAATATTTACAATTTTTTTAACACAGTCATTTTTTAAATCAGTTAATTTTGTAGAACGACTTAACAATTTTCAATACTTACAGTAAAATAAGATTTGTCCATGTGAAAAACAAGCGTCAGTCTCAGCTTCAACCTCATTCATTATTCGTGATCTTGGTTCAACCAGCCATTTCTTCAGGTCTGGGAACAAAAATAATCTCTGGGAACCAAATTCGGCCAATATGGCGGATGTGGAAGCACTTGGAAGCGAGGGTCATGCAGTTTTGCAACAACAGCCTCAGACGTGTGCGAAGGCGCATTATCGTGATGAAAAAGAATTTTCTTTTTAGCAAGGTGTGGACGTTTAGCCTGAAGAGCATCCTTCGGTTGGTCCCGCAATAAAGTGTAACATTACCTGGAGATGGTTCAGTCCTTCTGGAGGTAGTCTACGAGCACTACACCATAAGAAACGCAGAAAACCTCAGCCATGTCTTTTCTTGCAGATGGAATAAGTTTTGCTTTCTTTGGTGCACTTTCACCTGTTGCTATTTACTATTTGCACTGCTCCTTCCTCTCTGGCTTATAGTGATGAACGTGAGAAACTCACTGGAACTGCGTTTAAACACTTTAGTGAAATGTTCATTCGAATGCGTTTTTGGTTCCATTGTTAGCAACCGCGGCACACATCGAGCGGAAAGCTTTCTCATACCCAAAACATTGTGGCCTATCTTTGCAATGTCAGCCAACTCGCGTACCTTCAATCGGCGATCATTGAATACGGCATTTTAAATTTTTGTCACGATATCTTCGGTCGTAGAAGTTTTGGGACGCCCTAGGCGCTTATCATCTTGAATAAATGTAGATCACATTTAAATCCAGCAGTCCACTCTTTAGCCATCTAAAACGAAGGGGAAGAATCATTTAGTGTGGAAATAAACTCCTTTTGTATTTCAATTGGGGTTAAACCCTTCAAAACGAAGTACTTTATCACCGCTCGTATTTCAATTTTATCCATTTTGTAGAAAATGTTAACACTAGTTTGTTTACACGATTCTCAAAACCAAGTGATTACACTTATATATCTGAAAGCGTGCCATCTAAAGGATGATACTTAGCACCTATCATAGTAATTTGGCCATTTTCAAGACATTTCATAGACAAGCCGAGAACGTTTATTACACCCCTCGTATGTGTAGCGTTTAGCTGCAGTTCGCTTATGCGATGCTAAAAGTTTAAGTATGGGCTAAAAAGTAAACATTTCAATAGTGCTTTTATTCGGATGTGCTTAAAATTAATATTATTCATTAGAATGTGAAACAAAAGGCTGACTTGCATTGCGTCCTTTTCACAAGTACAAAAAGCTGCAATGTATCAGCGGACCTCACCGGCTCTTTGATGTGTTGAAAATGCATGAATAATATTGCAGTGCAACCAAGAAATACAAGCGCGGTCGCTGCACCCCAAAAATAATTATACTTTCTTTTTCGA
Organism: Metallyticus violacea; assembly: GCA_030762175.1. NCBI lineage: Eukaryota > Metazoa > Arthropoda > Insecta > Mantodea > Metallyticidae > Metallyticus > Metallyticus violacea. Next base: position 23,015,524 of record CM060845.1, read on the forward strand.
ATCTCTATACAAGCAAATTCATTAAATAGATATCTAGCCAATACGAGATTGAATGAAAAGCAATACCCCCTCCTTCATAACTGGTGTATGGGTGGGGATATTTTAGTGAATCAAACACAGAAACACCTTTTAGAATGTGATCTTTAATTCCCTATATTCATTTTTCGATATAATCACCAGACAACTGTTACGACGAACAAGTTTTGTGATGCCCGAACTTTTCGTTTCCGCAACCAACCTCTCACAGCTCCTTCAACTTGTTCATCAGATGTATATGCTGTCCCCGAACATCTTCCTTAAGTTTCGGGAAGAGAAGGAAGTCAGAGGGTGCCAGATCTGGACTGTATGGTGAATGCCTTAGGGTGGTAAGATTCGGTCTCTAAGTTCTGCTGTAGTGGCACATGAAGCATCGTACTGCAGGACATGTCTCTTTCCTTTTCGAATCCGTTTCAGTCGTTGTTTCAAACTTCATGGCGTTGAGTTTATTCTGTTTCCTCGTTAAAGGAAATCAACATAGATAACACCATCTGCGTCTCAAAAGGCTGTTGTCCTGAGTTTTCCAGCTGAAGGCCGTATCTTTCTCCGATATTCCATGGACAGACATTCTTTCTCCTGCCACAATAGCTTCATCTTCAGTTTCATAACACGACAGAAGTTTCTGACAAATTTCAAGTCTGTGAGCTTTCATTTCAGGCGTCAGCATCCGGGTGTCCATCGTGCACAGATGTTCTGATAACTAAGAAAAGCAATGTGACCTACATACTCTTATGAAATGGCCGTTATGCTAGCAATTTGTCTGAATGATGCGGCGACCTGTCAACTGTTTCTCTGTGACACTCAGTGGTGTCTGTCAAAGTACGTCTAATTCTTTGTAGGGCAGACGTTACACCCATTGGTCCAACGTCGCACGATGCTACATCAACACATTCGCCATAAACGGCTTGCATTCTTCGATGAATATCCGTTGGAGTGACGCCTTCTGCTGTCAAAAATTCTATCACAACATGTCGTTTATATCGCATTGACCGATCTTCTACCTAGGGTTCCATTTTATACAGTTTAACAACAAATTCGATTACTTTCTGCCAAGTATCAAATGAGAACTGAGTTGAAAGAGGGAAAGTCAACAAAATTCCAGTATGCTTTTTTGCCAGTGCTTCCATCTGTTGCCAAGTTATGGATGTATTACTTTTCATTCCACTCTTGAAACTTTACAGAATTAGCGTATAGGCCCGAATGTCGAAACTATAACTCTAGACTTGCTGAACATGAAATATAACACATAAAAAGGCAAGTAAAGTAATAAATGTTCTTAACGCTCTATTTTATATTCCAACACTATAAAATTATACCAAAATAACAATTTACTTAACAAATTTTACTTTTATTTCTATCTTTTAGAGGCTGATACCAGAAAATTAATTCTTGAAGATGCACGTACGAGGATAGGTCCATAAGATTCCAGTCTAACCATTTTCTAGGTATGATAAAGCAAAAACTATATTTCACTTTTCAATATAGTTACCCTTTATTGCAATATACTTCTCACATCAATGAACTAACATTTCAATCGCTCCCAAAAATAATCAGAAGTCTTGTCACATAATGGGCATAAACAGCATCCATCACTTCTTCGTCACACTTAAATTTCCTTCCTCGAAGGTCCTTCTTGAGTTTTGAGAAGAGGAAATAGTTACTGGGAGCTAAATCTGGGGTGTAGGATGGATGGTCGATCTCCTTGAAGCCACATTTCTTCATAGCTTCCTTTGCAACAAGAGCTATGTGCACAGGTGCGTTGTCGTGAGCAAGGCGCACACCACCACTCAGCTTTCCTCGCCCTTTCACTTTGATGGAAGCACGTAGTCTGTGCAGTAGGGCAGCATAGTACTCCCCATTTACTGTGGTGTTCCTCTCCTTGAAGTCAATGAAGAATATTCCTTCACAGTCCCAGAAGATTGTGGCCATGATCTTCTTGGTTGATTGAGTGAACCTTGGCCTTTAGAGGCGGTGTTTCGCCAGGTTTACGCCGCTGCATTGATTCTCTTTTGAATAAGGGATCATAGTAGTGGACCATAGTTCATCTCCTGTAACAATGATTTGCAGAACTTCTCTCTCGTTGCCACAGCAGAGCTCTAAAAATGTCTGACAACAGATAACTCGTTGCTGTTTTTGGACTGAGGAAAGAAGTCTAGGCACCCATCTTGCACTAACCTTATTATTTTTAAATGTTCGTGAGTAATTCGAAGGACTTGCTTTAGAAAGGCCCCATCTTTCTGTAACTTTAGAAAGGTCCAAGCTTTCTGTAACGGTCTTCCATAATTTCTCGTTCCACAAGAGCGATGTTTTCAGGAGTGAGCACCTCCAAGGGCCAACCTGCACGCTGTTCGTCTTCAAGGCTTTCTCGATCCATTCGAAAAAGTTTGACCCATTCTTTTACGATATAATTTGAGGGGGATGCTTTCCCATATACACACCCAATCGCTGTTTAATTTCATTTGGAGTAAGTCCCTCTTTTGTTAAGAACTTAATAACAGCCTCATACTCCATTTTGAACCTGTCACAATCTTCTACACATAGCCTTCTTTATGCAACTATATCGGAACAACTAAACACAGCGGAGCGGAAGTTACAGCTGAAATTATTTACTTAACAGATAAGGCATGCCACCAGATAAGGACTTTGTGAAGGCGATAATCCCTATAGGCGAGGCCGGAAACTTATGGACCTACCCTCGTAAGAAGTTTGCATAATATACTTCCAAATTTAATTTTTTTTCCTGAATTTCATTATACATTATTTTCTTTAATACACAGGATGAAAGAAAATCTAATATATTAATTTTAAAAAGTTACAGATCATATAATTACGAATAATTTTTAAAGCAATTTGCATCATACTAATAACTGAGATAACTAAATTCAACTTGCTCTTGAAGTTCACTGATAAGTTGCCATAGAAAGGAATTTGTTTACACTCTTTTAAGTATTGAGTAGTAAATATTGGACTGAAATAGCTAAAACTAAGAGCGAAAAAAAGAAATAAAACAAATACCTAAAAATATAAAAACAATAATAATAAAAATAATAACAATATCAGGAATACACATGTAGAATATGCTCCAATAATATGTAAGGAATCAAGAAATTATTAAAATTGTTTTCTAATAATTTGCTGACCATTTTAATTTGAGATTACATTGCTTTACTAAATTTAATTTCCAAATATCTGATTTAGGTAGCAACAACCATTTCATACAAATAAATGTCTTTAAAAACAACATTTAAAAGAAATAATAGTAGAAGGGTGCTCTTCTACTGTAATGTTCACGTTTTAATAGTGTTTAACGCCCGTATAAACTACTGAGGTATCACAGACAGTGGACACTGGTGATACATGAGATGAACTGATAACCTGGGAAAGAATTTTTTTTAAAGGAAGGAAACGTTCCAGGCCTACATTTAGGATACCATCCCGGCATTTGCTATTTATGAGGACTGAGGAAATTTGGAATAAAAACTATCATGGATGATGGTCCTGGTGGAAATCGAATCCCAGACCTCCAGCTCACGAATCCGCCCCTTAACCACCCATGGCTATAACGTAAATTTTAAATTATACAAGTCACAAATTATATTAACTTTATTTCAATTTAAGCGAATGAAAAATTATAATTTACAACACAAAATAGAAGCATACATGGTAACACGAAAAGAAAAGATGAATGAAAAGAAGCATGCTTTTATTTTTCCTAGATTATGCATGAACAAATACGTTTGACTACGCTGTTGCCAGTTTTACACTTAACTTTTTGAAGCTTATGAGTGAAGTTTACAAATTACTTTTTAGGAAATGAATCGGGTCTTGCATATTTTATGATTAATCTAATACAAATATGATTATAAACAGCTACAGCGTATATTATTCTAGAATATTTTAAAACACAATAAAATTGAAACAGAAAAATACGATTTCTTTTTTCTGAAACAGTTTAAGGGAGGAGGGAAAAAAACTTTCGTTTTATCATACTTAAAGGAATAATATCTGAGAAGAAATGCCTTAGATTTCCTTTGATCCTGTATGAAGTCTTAAGGCTTGTGGAATTTATATAGAAAAAGAAAAAATCATAAATCCTATACATATATTCAAAAGAGTAAAAAGGGGGGGGGGTAGGAAGGAAAGAAATGATCGATTACATTAGCTACTCACTCTTAAGATTTATCTTAGCTTCATTTATCTATAAAACAAACTGGTTGATTTTTTCAGACAAAGCACAAGTAATCTTTAATATATATAAATTACTAAAACTAATTTTACTAAGCACATAGAAATCCAATTACATAATCGCAGAATTTCCTTACGTACAGGTGTCAAATGGGCAAAGTTTCATACATTTATCGCTTTTTGTGCTAATGGGAGTAGTTTCCGTCAAACCCGCCATGTTGGAAACCGTTGCTTCCGAGATGATCGGAAGAGAGTGTGGTAATGGCGGACATCTTATGGCGAACTTTAATTGCATATTATTATTGTTTCCTCGTGAGCGAAAGTGCAAGCACACCATTTGGGGGTCCCCGTTCACATTGTGTATATAAACAAAGGCTTCTGCAGTATTCTACAACAGTAACACTCCAAGCACACAACACAACATGGGGCGAAAGGTAAGTTTCCTATCCCTAAAAGTGTTATCGACTTAATTTTAGTTTGTGCAGGTTTACATTTTAAAAAATTGTTACAATGCCTCAACTGAGTAAAGCAAGCTCTCTTTCTAATTCGGCAACGTGAACAGAGGAAGCGTATAGCTCGTAGGAACTGAGCAACCTCCGAGCATTGACGAGAGAATCATTATATTGGAAATTGATACTACAGTGTGCCTGAAGTCGATTACAGTCTTGAAACTGCTGCCAGCTTTTCCTGAGATAAACCTTAGTCTCAAAAACTGACAATCAAAATTCTCTCCGGGAAAGAGTTGCTGTAAGCCCGACAAGTAAACACTTTCAAATACGAGGGCGGTTCGGAAACTAACCGCCGATTCGCTCTAAATAAAAAACCAGTTTATATAAATAATTTATTATGTACTTCTGAAAACTACAGTTTTCCATTATTTTTCAACATAGTATCATTTCAGTTCAATCATTTGTCATAGTGTTTCATTAATTTGAAAATCCTTTGTACATAAAATTTGGCCGCTTGGGCATGTAGCCAACCTGTCACAGCATTTTGAAGATCTTCATCATCATCATCGAAGTGCTGGGCCCCAAGTCACTTCTTTGTGTGAGGGAGAAGATGGAAATCAGATGGAGCCAAATCGGAACTGTATAGGGGATGATCAAAAACGTTTCATTTGAGTTGCCTCAAAAGATTTTGTGTTCGCCGAGCACTATGAGGGCGAGCGTTGTCATTCAAGACCATAACGTCAGAAGTGAGCAGACTGCGACGTTTGTTCTGGGTGACTCTTCTCAGTTTTTTTCAAAGTCTCACGGTAAACTTCAGAAGTGATTGTCGTACCACGTTCACTGAATTCGACAAGCAAGATTCCCGTAGCATACGAAAGCATGGTGGTCATAAGTTTCCTCGCTGACAAAAGTTTGGCGGGCTTTCTTCGTCTTATTTGGAGAACCGGTATGACCGCATGCCACATTGGCCGTTGTTTAGTCTCAGCGTTCACCCAAGTCTCGCTGCCATTCGCTATTTTGTTCAAAAAACCTTCCCCTTCCACGTTGTACCGTCAACGAAATGCTAAGGCAGAGCCCATTCGTATGGTCTTGTAGATCTCCGTTAGAATCTTCGGTACCCACCGAGACAAGAACTTCCGGTAGCCTGATGTTTTGCCAACAACCTCGTACAGTCCGAGAAATTTGCGGAAATTGCTCAGAAAGTTCCGAGATCTGAATCGACGGTTCATCATGAATAGTCGTTCTTTCATGTTTAAAAAATTGGATCCACTGACGCACATCGCCTTCACTCATAATGTTATAGCACACGATGAATGTCTGCTGCTGACAGATGTTTTGCACAAAGAATATCACCCTACTCATATCGCATTTGGCATTGTCTTTTCATTTTGTGAGGTCACAAGGAACAAATGCCCAGAGCACTGTGACGCTCCCACTGAATCGCAGATTCCGTTAATGTATCAATGGCAGAGCTCCGCCCTCTACCACTAGGGCTACGGCGGTTAGTTTCCGAACCGCCCTCGTAACTATTGTATTCAAGAAATGGTGATTAAAAATTGAACCTGTTGTCTGTAGAGTTTTAAAAATGATACGCCTCAGCGCTGATTTTTACTGCGTTTTGCAATTAAATTTCATCAGAGACGCGCAACTTTGCAACAGTCACTTATAGAGCCCGGGTTTACTACAAAATTCCTTGATATTTATTGAAGATCTTATTTTACATTCATTTTCTTGTTTTTTGCAAACTTTCTGCTATTACAGTTTAGTGTTTCTGGCAGATTTAAAATGCACTTGTTTATTCAAAGCTGTTATAAAAATGTTTTGAGGCGGAAATACTGTATAGGTAATGATGTGTTCATCCCTCCAAAGAAAGACCATAAAACATTTAAGTGGGCAAAAACGTCACTGGGCCGCCTCGTCTGCACATTATTAATACAAAAATATTGAGTAGAAAAGTGAGTTTTTTTAGTAAATATCTTACATATTTTTGTGAGTTTTAATAGTATTGTCTTTTAACAATAATCATTATTTACTTTTCTTATAACACAAAGAAGACATCCCTGAAGTTATTTTTATGGACTATACGCTGGTCCCAAAGGAACTTGTAACGTAAATAAATATTTTTTATCGAAAGTGTCCCTGAGGGAATTTAGAAAAGTCGGCGCCTCTGGTTACTGTAATAATTAAAAATGACAACAAAGGAGAAAGTACTGGGTTTATTCTTGTGTCAGTTTTCCTCTTTTCAAAAGCGCATTCTTATTGTTTAGGAATACGACGATTAATAATTAATGAAGATAATGCTTTAATTATTCATAATATAGAGTCGTTTGATTAATTTGAAGCAATCGACACTGATGGCGGAGATCACCGAGGAACGGAATCGTGAACAGGAGTCTGGAGTTCAATTCCCACCAGGACCTTACTTCATGATTGAGAATTTTACCGGGTTTTCCCCACCCATCAATGGCAAATACCGGGGCGGTACCTTAAAGTTAGTCCTGGAACGCTTCCTTCGTTAAAAAAATATGTTTTCCATATTTATTGTTTCATCTTATGTAACCACCAGTGCCCGCCTGTGGTGCCTCAGTAGTAAAAATGGGCGTTAAATATTATTAAAAAAAAGGACCATCAAACTTTTACGGAATTCGAAAGGAATGTAGCTATTGAGGCTGTACCCATGAAAAGATATTTGAAAATTTTCTTCATATATACACACACACACACTATAAAGAAATATATATTCTGAGGGTACCAAAAAATGTATACACACTTTCACAGTAGATATCTATTTAGTACATTTCAAAGTTCGACCATAAAACAACAGTTTTCTGAAAATCAGGGAAAATCAGGGAAACCGGACCATTAGGAGTGGGGGTATACCTGAAAACCGAAATTTAAAAAGCGCTCTAGCGGCACCCAATTTAAAAATATTTCCTGGTAATAAGACAAACGAGTCACCGGTTCCTCCTACTTCCTGTAAACTCAATATGTAACTTCTTTGTTCTAGCGCTCTGGAATAACCTTCATAAATTCGACTTGCTGAGGAATTAGCTTAGTTAACGTAGCTACTGCGTCGGAGACTTTGTTTCTACTTGAACTGAGTTAGTGCAAGGAAATTTATAAATTCTGTTCATTTCTAAACTTCTAGCCAAGAAAGAACCTGGCCTTGATTTGTTGAGAAAACTACTGATATGTTCCAGCTCGCCGACAATATATAATATATTACCAATAACCAAGATGAATAACATGGTAACAATAAAATCTTAAATGTTCCACGGTATTAAGCAGTTTTCTATACTAAATCGTGTTCTACTATAAAATAAAACAAATTAGTCAAAACAAAAAATACAAATATTTCCGCATGTCTTCCAAGTACGGTAGGGGCAAAAACAAGTAAATCAAAATGCGGATGTATGGCAATCCTGCATATATAGACCACTCGCTGCTGAGTTGGTCCTGGTGGTAACCATATTTGTCTCGTAGATCCAAGATCCCGACCAGGATTTTTTTCGGGGGTAAAATCCTAAGTTCGGAAGGTAAATAAAGCAGTGGGTACCGTGTCGTAGATTTACGGCACACAAAAGAATCTCAAGCCTGAAGGAAGAGGGCCCTGAGCAAAATTTACCGCCGTTCCACACCTGGAGTGAATTGAACGCTGATGACCTGAGATGTTAAAGAGTGTCTGTAAATAAACCAAATACTACCACCAACTCGCTGCAATACAAGCTTGGGGTGCACAATTTTACTGTTGTTTCTGTTGAATATAAACTGCAGGATTCTAGAAGCTTAATAACTAGAACTAACACTCATACGTGCTGAACATACACAACAGATACAGAATATAAGAAAAACATCGCAGCAACTATTTACACGAAAATTAAATCTCATGGTTTTCGTGCAACTTATCGATGATCGTTGTATTAAAGCCTGGAATGTGCAGGATGAAATCTGTATATACAGAAAGCATTGTAGTATACTTTTATATTTTGAAATTTTGACTCATATTAATACTTGAAGGTGGTCTATCCTCATTTTCAATTTTAATGGTCTTCCAATTAGGGATAGCCAGATTTTAAGAAAAGAAAAACAGAACACATGAAGAATGTTGCACATTTCAAAAATTTAATTAGGCACTACACTGATACACATTTAAAAAAGAAAACACAACCACGAATACAATTTATTTATTTATTTGGGCAGAGCTAAGGCCATGCCTTTGTATGCAAGCAATTGAAATTTTACACAACAATTTACAAATATTTTTATTTGAACTCCCATTTTGAGCATATTTTATTTGCAATTGCTTTCACTCAAAAGTCGCTATAAGTTCCACTATAACTGAAATATGTAAACATTTCATGCTTTGTCAAGAACGATCTTTTGTTTCTTTCATCTCTCCATTTTATTTCCACCACAGGAAAAAAAAATTCTCTCGGTAAAAGAATTGGAGGGGAAAATGCTAAGTATGATTTAACCAAGATTATATTTAACTGTGTAATTTTATTGCATCTACATAAACTTACCTAACCGATATAGGCATTAAACTTTCCCTCATTAAGGTTTTATCCAGGATTTCCTCAGTCTTCATAAATGGCCGGGGAGGTACCTTAACTTAGGCCTGGAACGCTTCCTTCCTTTAAATAAAAATAAATAAATAAATAAAAACTTTCCCAGTGTATCGCTTTATCTCATATATCATCAGTGTCCACCGCCTGTGATGCCTGAAATAAAAACGATGTTAAATACTACTCAAATAAATAGTTAAATATAAAAAGTCATGGAGGCAAACAATCCTGGGAAGGCACATAATGAGAGATGACGTTTTAGGTGGTGCATACACACGACTCTTATGAGCAAGAGGTTGCTTCTTCTCGCTTCCCGACCAAAAAACTCACTGCGAGATACTGATTTGCACGCGACTGCATATTAAGTTAGATAATAAGCATACATTACAAACAACAGGCGCACAATAAACATCTCCTGCATACCTTTTTAAGCATAAAAAGGCATTAAGCAATAAAAAGTATGGCTTAATAACCAGTTAACAATAACTTAACTGCTTTCCACAAGATACCATTAAGGTTGACTGATTCCTCTATGGTTTTACTAAAGGAGTATGGCAATCAGTTACGTACATCAAATGAAGCTCTAGTGTAGGAAGGCAGAGCTGGGAGAGGGACCAGACGGCGTTACTATTTCTGCTCATAGAGTGGTAGGGGGAGGCATGGGTTATGGAAATGACTCGGTGTCAAGGGAAGGCTCTGGTTCACACGAGTTCATGAATTACTTTCACTTGCTGCAGGTATTGGTCACACTGCTCTTCTCGCTGTTTGTGGCCGTTGCATCAGAACACAAGAAGTACGACAAGCGTGGTTTGCCTGATGGACCGAGTGCAGACTATGGCGGTGGACATTACGACCAAGGTTCAGTGAAGACGATCGCCGTACCAGTACCGCAGCCGTTCCCAGTTCCAGTACAGAAGAACGTGCCAGTTCCCGTGCCAGTTCCACGCCCCTACCCCATCCCATACCCTGTAGAGAAAGCGGTACCTGTAACGAAAAACATTCCAGTTCCCGTGCCTATTCCCCGTCCTTACCCCGTGCCCATTCCCGTAGAGAAACCGGTACCCATCCCCGTGCCACATCCTGTACCCTATCCAGTCCCTAAGCCAGTGGGTGTGCCTGTTGCCAAACCTGTACAAGTTCCGGTCCCACATCCGATTTTTGTTCCCAAACCGTACCCCGTTTACATTAGCCAGGGTGGTTCCGGTCCCTGGGATAATGCACACGCAGCAAACTCTGGTCCCTGGCAAGGTGATCAGGGAGGATTGGGCCCATGGCAAGCTGCGCAGGCAAGTTCAGGTCCCTGGCAAACTGCGCAGGCAAGTTCGGGTCCCTGGCAAACTGCGCAGGCAAGTTCGGGTCCCTGGCAAACTGCACAATTAAGTTCGGGCCCCTGGCAAGCTGCGCACGCCGGCTGGGGCAAACGATAAAGCTCTACCGAGATCTACTATCCTGTCTATAACATGCTTGCGTTTGTTAGTTATCTCACATGATGTGACGTATCCTTATAAGGCTGACATCAACAAACTGGAAACTGTCTTAAGGCACTCGACAACTCATTAAAGGCAAGGAACGATAAACGCCGTTCTTTGGTTAACACAACTTTATTTATGGAATAGAAGAAAAGGAAATCACAAGTTTATTTACATCGTTTATGAATTTATGGCATTTAGTCTGTTCAGCACTCCATTGCTCTTGTATCTGTAAACAGGCTGCCTATCAATTGCTCCTTGCAACATGGCAATCAAGCGAAACACATTACATTTAACAGAAACGGTGAAAGTTTCAAATCTTTTGATTTGGCAAGAAACAGTTAAGAATTCACCGTCAGCGTGCCTTAACACAATTTACAGAGTTATGCCTTTAAGCGCCCCTGAATATGGATCAGAGACCTCAATCGTTGGCGGCCATCGAATCTGCGATCTCTGTCTTAATTCAAACACCGAGATGGGGAATGCAAATAATTGGTATCGATCAAATCTTCCGTGAGGGATTGGCTTCTGTTGATAAAGCCTTCTGACCAACTTTCCCATTGCACACGCAGGTAAACATGAACTATTCGAATTAAATCACAGTCAGATTTTTATAATACATTGTTAAATTGAAATGTGAATATCTTGAAAAATAATGCCTTCATTCATCAATTCCTAAAAGATATACATTGTGAAAATATATGTAACTGTGCTATAAAAGCTATAGAATCTTTGTGTCATTGGTTGATGTGTTGTAATAAAAGACTGCTTTTTGCTAACTAGTGTCTTCTTTCATCCCGTCTCTTTGTATATGTTAATGATATTTAATAACTGAAAGACTAATGACGCCGAAGACGGATAATCGATCCCTAGACCATTTGGATATCACACTATCCGTGTCTGACCACAATGAAACATGCAAGGAGCTGGTTTGACACTGTGCAGTATTCGATCGTTTCCAGTTACATTTCAACACTTTCACCGTCGGCACACATTACCAGAACTAATTGATAACATCCCAAACACAGTGTTTTTTTTTTTTTTTTTCTCCCTCTAGTTCTCGTTCAACTTCGCACTTTTCAATTTGACTTGTTGCTTTAACCAACAGAGAGGCTCCAAAAAATGTATACATATTTCAAAACAAAATCTGCTTTAAAGCTTTATTACCAGATATATGAAGACATCAAAGGGGAATTTTAAATCATCTTTGACTTCTGCAATCAAAGACAGGACTTCTCACCCCTTTTAAGTCCAACCATCTTGAAGGCTATAAACTTCATAGAACCTATAAATTAAACTAATACACTCTAATAAAAAAAAAAGTCCGTCCAGCTAGAGCTGCGTAAACTAAGCGAATTCTTCATTGAGTTAAGTAAGTTTTAATAAAGATTAAGATAAAATCCAACTTAACTTTATTAATTAATGAAATAAGTTACGACATTATTGTGTGGTATTAGGGGAACAAAGTTAGAATTCTTGGAATCTTTAAGTATCACAAAAAAGAAACCACATTTTTAAAAGTATTATTATTATTATTATTATTATTATTATTATTATTATTATTATTATTATTATTATTAAGATTAAACCACAAGAATTAATGGTATACTATTAATTAAATAAAATATATGACCAATTATAGACAAAGGTGGATATTTTTAAATGCAACCATGTTTATGAGCTTACGTAACCCTTGATATCTTTACATTCTTTACATAGAGAAAAATAGCACAAAGTTGTAAGTTACATTGTGTATTTAAGCAGATGATGTTCACATGTTTCAATAAAACAAAAACATGTTACTATTTAAAAACAAATTCAATGTACTACGCAAATATACAGAATCAATAATAATAAATCCAAAGTTTCATTGATTTTCACTGCCTTTGAAATTTAATTTATTTACTGTATTAAAATTTTATTGCGCAACTGTTTTCTCAAGGTTAATTAAAGAGCCCTCTTGCATACAAATATACATCTCAAATACATTAAATGCTGGGTTAGTTTCTCGCTTTATTTTAAAACAATATAGAGAAAATTAACACTTTTTTAAACTTCAATTTTCAATAGTTCAATTTCTCTAATTTTCAGAAACTATTTTTCTTATTTATTAAAATGCTACATACCGATTTTTATTGTGAAGAAACAAATATTGATGTTGCTGGAGTGGTTTTTACATTTTGGGTTTCACTCCCAATGACCTGATTTCCATGTTTTTCATGATCTATTTTTCTTATTTTATTTACATAGTATATGCGGCGTTTTGTTCCGAAAAAATAAACCGTGCCGCTAGAGTAAATTTAAATTTTGGGTCTCAGGTAAACCCCCACTCTTAATGATGTAATCCTAATTCCCTGATTTTAGAAACGATTTTTCCTATTCTATTTAAATGGCATATACGTTTCATTGCCAAAAAGCATGTTAATGCTACTAGAGCGATTTTTAAATTTTGGGGTGCAGGCAACCCCCCTCATAATAGTCAGATTCCACTGATTTTCAGGAACCATTTTTCTTAATTTATTTAAACGGTATATACGGAGTTTCGTAACAAAACAAATATTAATGCCACTAGACCTAATTTTAAATTTTGTGTTTTAGGTAAAACCACCCTTCTAATATTCCGATGCCATTGATTTTTGGAAACTATTTTTCTTATTTTATTTCAATGGCATATACAAAGTTTGCTTTAATAACATTTGAAATTGCAGCAGCTAGAGCGATTTTTAAATTTCTCTTTAACTCCCAATAGTTTTTCATATATACCCTCACTCCTGATCCGATTGCCCTAATTTTCATAAAATATTGTTATAAATTTATTTTAAAGAAATTTCCTGAGTTTCATTGAGAATAAACAAAAAACTGCGTCCGCTAGAGCGATTTTTTATTTAAAAAAAATATTCGCTTTAGGTCAAACTCCACCCCCAAAGGTTCAATTTTGCTGCTTAATGAACTTGAAGAATTGTTTGTTAATTGGTGGCTATGTGCCGAGTTTAGTTGAGAAAAACAAAAATTGCGACAGCTAAAGAGAGAATGCGCGCATACAAGCACACGCAATATATTTTTATTTATTATTATTATTATTATTATTATTAATATTTTTTTTATTTATTTATTTTTTTTTTTTTTTGCAGGTGCCGGTAGGTTCAAGTGATGCTTATTTGGATAGGGTAGTAAAAATTCTGTAATTCTCTTTAAAAAAAAAGCCAAAAAATAAGCACGTTCCTTTGGAATTCGCTAATAAGATCGAAAAGAATTGATGAAAACTGCAGCAGGCCGTGATTTTATAAAGAAGACGTACCTACACTGGAACAATGATTTGTTTCATTAAAAGTACTTAATAAAATTAACAGATTACCGTTATTGAAAAATGTTCCACTTGCATTTACATTTGTGAACATAAACAATGCACTGTATTAAATTGCAGATACATTTTAAGAAGAACTGTAAACTTACATAGCCTTTCAGTGCATTTTTGTGTCGCTTTGCGGAATAAAAATATCGAGGATGCCCCAAAAATGTAAACACACTTTCACACTAGATATCTATTTTATATACTTCAAAGTTTGGACCAAAAAGCATAATAATGTGTAGTATGATGTTCTGTAAACAGATGTGACCCACATACATTATGAAAGTGTTGCTACGAAACAGGTAAATCAAGAATGAACAAATGAAGCGCTTTTTTTTTTACGCTTTTTAACATCTCAGTCGTCAGCGTTCCATTCAATTCAGGGCGTGAAACGGCCGACAAATTTTGCTCAGAGGTCTCTTCTTTCAGACTTGAGGTTCTTTTTCGTGCCGTAAATGTAGGACACGAAACTCATGGCTTTACTTCCTTTCCGAAGGAAGCCATATTTAGGTTTTTATTATGTTTGAAAAAAATCCATCAATCCTGATCGAGACTGAACCCGCGATTTTGGGTCTACAAGGCAAGTATGGTTACTACTAGCCCACCAGAAACGACTTCATCCTTAGGATCTCCCAACAGAGAAATAATTTCATTTATTTTCACTCGGGGGAAAGTCTTAATGATACCGGAAAATCATAGGTAGAAAATTATTTTTGGAAGCTAGAGCTGTAATGTTGTTACATCTTGTTCGTTTTTGGAGAGCCTGAGTGAGAAATGAAGCCACTTCTCAGATAAGGTACCCTATAAGAGCGGGAAACAAACGAAATTGTGGGGAGTTATGCGGTTCCTCTTCCTATTTACCTTGAACTTTGTGTTATCCAGGACATTCGTGAGAGGTCTTGGTCAGCAGGACCGGTATTCGTGCCCCTGAGGGACAAAACAATTGGTTACTACCGAACTTTCAAAGGTGTATATAAGGGAAAGGATTGTTAATGGCGAGGAAATTGCGTGCTGTAACTGTCTAAGAAAAAGAAAAAAAAAAAGTAAGAGTTAAGTGTGTGTTGTGTTGAACCGTTATGTTTCATTTTATTCTATTAGACTTTTTATATTGCTAAAATAATTTCATTGTTTATAATAACACATACCACGTTTTGATTAATTTTCTAGTGGAATCTGCATTAGTTATATTGTTTCACAACAACAATGTTGTTCCCCTGAGCTGTTACATTGTAATCACTTATGAATATTGGCATGCATATTTTGAAGTTGATTATCTTTTATGATTCTTATATATTTTTCTTCACAAATGCTTCTTTGTTTCAGAAGTCGTTAACTGATAAACACGAAATGTTTACCAATTAATCACTATATTAATAAAATACAAAATTATATAACGCCCAAATTTTATTTCATTAAAAGTAATAAATAAATAAATAAATTTGATGCTTTCAAAACCTATTTAAAGTTAGGGTGAGACTGTCGAATACCACGACTCAAAAAAAAGTCGATACTTGAACATTCGAAAAAGACACAAAAATGTAGAAAAAGTAAAAAAAAAAAAAAATAAATAAATAAATAAAAATAAAGAAAGAAAGAAAGAAATTTCTGTAATCTCGTTGGCATCCGGACTACCAACGTCACCTTGTGTAGCCGTGATCTTTAAAAATGAAATGATGCTTTTATTAATAAAGGCAAATGTTAAAAATATTAGCTCTTAATAATTTTTTCTTAAATTATGTTGACCATTTCACTCACGTGACGTCATTTTAAAATCGATCAAAGAAACGAAACAAAAATTTGAACTTTGATCAATCAAAGCCGGATTACGGAGTGAAATTATGGAATATATATCTGTGGTTCGATTCCCACCAGGATCGTACTCCCTGACTGAGGTTATTTCCAGCTTTTCCTCAATCCTCATAAATGGCAAATGCCGGGAATGCTTCCTTCCTTAAAAAAAAATATTTCCCAATTTACCATTTTATTTCATGTATCATCAGTGCCCACTACTGAAGCCTCCTGTGGTGCCTCAGTAGTAAAAACGGGCGTAATATAACACGCCTGAACACGCATCATTGACCACTTTTGCAAGCGGCGATGGGGAGCTGTTGATAGCAAGAAAAGCTAGAACAATAGACAATCATAACGCAAAATGGATTGTTCTTTAAAGCGTTTTGGTATTCATCTAATTGTGCAAATCGATCTTATCATTAGGAATTCCAAACTACAGAATACAAAGAAAAATAGAGACAGCAGTATGTTATCTTCTCTCATTCTCAGTTAGTATTAGAAAATCAAACGGTAATGATTGTAATCGTCGACTTTTGTCCATTTCAGTCTCACGGTTTCTGAATAAAATAGATATTCATAAGTATATTTTACACAATGTTAATATTCTGTGCGCGAATTTCAAATATATATAACTTTTATTTTTATTCTATTCATGAAATAGTTCTAAACCCGTCTTTTGCTCTTCTCCCTTGGCATTACTGACGATAGACATTCTTCTGTCGCAAGTTTAAGGGTTAAGTACAAATATACAACTATTACAATTTTGTAAGTCAAGTTTAGAGGATTTATATTTAAAGTCTTATATTTGTAAAACGGTTCTAATAAATATCACTCCAGGGTCTGATTGTGAGCTTTCCAGATAAATTCACTAAGTTCGTAAAATTATCGGTAATCTTAGATCCTCTCGTGACTTGTGATAAAATAGAAACTAACCTCAAAACTCAAGAGTTCAAATATATACTTCAGTTACTACATTGGTCCTGATGGTCTAGTGGTAACCAACATATTTTCCTCGTAGCCAAGATCGCGGATTAAATCTCGGTCAGGGTCGGGTGTAAAATTTAGAAATATGACTTCCTTCAGAAGGGCAATAAAGCCGTGGATCCCGTGTCGTAGATTTACGGGACGTAAAAGAACCTTGCGCCTGAAAGAACAGGCTCTGAGCAAAATTTGTTGGCCGTTTCATGCCCTGATTTGAATGGGACGCTGATGACCTGAGATGTTAAAAAGCGTCCATAAATGAAACTTCCCCCCATTTCTACAAGGGTCGTTATTTTTTATATAGGAAGAAGTGCTTTCTCCTGGAAGCACTGGATATGGCGTGTCTTGATTTGTAACCATAGCGGAAATTAGCGCACGCATGCAGCTGAACAAAATGTTAATTCTACTCGTGCGCTTTGAGCCAACAAGAATGTCTGGGGAAATTAGGCAGCTTCTGCAGACTCTGTTCCTTAACGTGCAAATACTTGTAGCACGTTTGTAGAGTTTAGACGTGAAAGAAAAGCCTTGAAAGCTGCAGAGTACACGGGTCATCCACTTGCTCATGTAGAAGCCGTACTGAAGAACGATCCTCGAGTGACTTACAGAGGGATATAGGAGTCTTCAAACAGTTCGACGTACTTGTCAGAGAGTCTTCGTGTAAGGAGGCTTTGTTGCCATTGAGTACCCCAAATCTCACAGAAGAATAAAAGCTAGCAAGAATAGAATGATATCACTTCAACAGTGGCAACTCCCGAGGTTCCACGATATCTTCACAGGTAACGATAGCTATATTTACCAATATCACCTGGAATCAAACAGGAAGTCAGCGACGGGTCTTCCCAAATTATGCAGGTTCAGCCATGTCGAAGAGTAGGCCGGAAGATATTTGTCTGTTCGTTCTTGGCAAGTGGTCTTATTGAAACCATTCCACTACAAGAGCAAAAAACAGTCACTGCAACTGGACTCCATAGTTCACTTCCCCTGGGACTTCAGAACACTAACAGAATGAAGACCGGAGTCTGGGTTATGAGAACTGTTGCCTCACCACGACAATCCCCTGCGTACATCGATCGCTTTGAAAACAGTTGAATATCTGCAAGAATCCGGAACGACAATGCTGAACCACTCCACTGTAATCCAGATGTGGTTGTCTGAGATTTTTCTGTTTTCAACTGTCGTGGAAAAATTGAAGGACCATCACTTTAGGAGTGCAGAAACTGCTGCGTTCTACAAAGTGAAGGTTGATGTCATCTCTAAAGAAGCATGACGTAACTGCTTTCATGACTGGCACAGGAGAATGCAACTTTATATCGAGAGGGGGAGACTTCTTCTAAAAGAAATAGACAGAGATGACGAGTTATGTCTTTCTACTTAGTAAAATTTCGAAAATTAAACATGTCCTACCTTTTTAATGAGTATGAATATAAGGTATTTACGCGAATCTAATGCGCAATTAAAGGTAATGCGTACCCCAAATTTGAAAGTTAAAATCATAAAAATCTACAGGAAGCTTTTGGCACATTGTTATACGCCGTCTTAGAGATAAGCACGTCTACTTCATAAAATGATCCATTCACCCATCGCTAGTCTTAAATTCTTGTTTCGATATACCAAGAAGTCTTTTGCTTTATTTCTTATGGTGTCACTAGTCACAGGTTGGCGTTCTTCCTTCTTTCATGTACGAATTCCAAAACTTTTTCTTTAATGTCAAAATGTCTGCCCTTGTGAGTACCAGTGAATTTCTTCCTACTAGCTTGAGTTGCCAATTTCCATTGCCGCCAAAAGCGAACGTTGCTCTCAGCTACATTGAACTCTCATTTTGCCTTTACTTCTCTCTCTCTCTTTCTTTTCCCAAGCATATTACTTTACACTTTAAAGTAGCATCTTAAGATGTTCTTCTCTGTTTGCCCTCTATTTCGCGACTACCTATCATTCAAATGATCTATGCAATAATAGACCAACAATAAATGTAACGAAGTTGAGAAATGCAGCAATGCATTGTGACGTAATAAATGATACATTTGAAAGAAGTTACCAGCGAACTACGGAAAGGAGCGGATTATCATGGAGAAGTCAAACTTGCTCCATCACACCCACACCCACTAAATGTAATAAAGATCCTAATAAACCCATTGTCTTTCTATATGTTTTACCCCCTCCGTGTTTACCGTCCGTTTTAACTACAGAGGCGCCACAGGCGGTGGAATATGATGATACATGAAATGGTAAGATGGGAAAGGATTTTTTTAAAGGAAGGAAGAGTTGTAGACCTAAATTTAGGGTACCTCACCGGCATTTGCCATTTATGAGGAATGAAGAAAACCTGGAAAAACCTCGGTCAGGGACGACGGTCCTGGTGAGAATCCAACCGCAAACTTCCCCCTCACGAGTCGGCGCCTTAACGACCTCGGCCACTCGTAGCGATTACTACCTAGCTGGGTAGTAACACAGCAACAATACACAGGCTGGATACTGACCCAGTCTGCCACCGATTTCTTGGCTTGGCACTCGAATCTAATGCGCACCACAATTTTTAATATTACTGTTGGACAAAAAGGTGGGCATTAGATTCAAGTAAATAGGCATTTCTTCATACTATATTCAGATTTAAATGTTAGGTTGAAAAAATTCACTTTAGATAGAATCCTTTCCTCCCCTTTTTCCCTTGTACTCCTTATATGGATGGCTTGAAATATTGGAGAACCTTTCAGAATTGGTCCCATTTTTAATTGTAAGATGTTCTGCATACAACGACGTAGTAAAAAGTATGAAAACATAAACGGTACACTTTTAAATAATTTCAGATACAAATGTTATCTGTATAGTGCTGTAGTATAGGCAATAAGAGTTTACTGAACCACTAGCGGGTGCACGTTTGATTCTTGAAGGCGAGGATTTTCCGGGGTTTCGTTCGTATTCACATAAAAGAATCAACATATATAAATAAGTTACAATTTGCACTCTTGTACATTCCGTTTGCTTGCAAAAACTGATCGAAAGATAATAAGATTTTCCGGTTGTCTTCATTTCAAGTGCAACACAGGAGTGTTGTCTTGAACTTGGCATTTGCAAAGAATCTGCCTGCCTTTCACCAGCTCTCAAGAGCGCGGTAACTACACCAGATAGCTGACGGTTCGTTGCAAATCGCCTGCATTTTTTCACCAGCAAGACTCGAGGACTTTTCTGTAGCTATCTGTCTCAATTATTCTGTATTATCACGCATAAAATATGTCTGAAATAACTAAAACTAAGGGATAACAATAGCAGTCAGGAAGCAGGAAGACGTTAATCGATTGTAGTGCAACTTGTTTTGTTACGTATCAAGAGTCACATATCAAAACCAGCTCACGTTAAGATAAGCAAACACTTTCTCGCTGGTCGTATTTCATTACCCGGAACCGTCGTGCGGCTGGGTGTGGGATTAGCCCTAACCTGCAGTCTGTGCTCCATATTCCACCGAACTGGCGGTACACAAAGGAGCGCTTCTGTTGCGTAAGACTGCCTCGGGAGAAACAGGTTGCGATGGTCCGGCAGCACGCAATTTCCTGCTTTGACCAGCTGGCAGTGGACCTGCTTCACCCATAACAAACCCAACTGCTGTAAATGGCAACATTTGCATCGCTTGTCCATAAACTATGTGTTGACTCAAGGATTGTGCAATTCCCAAGTTTCATCTGGTCGTAACTAGTAATATGTTTTAATTCCATGTTTTGTTGATATTTTAGGTAGTTATGTATAATATATTATATAAACCCATATTTAAGACAGTAAACTACAAAATATTTTTTTTAAAAAAAATTATTTTCTGTAATTCTGCAAACCGTGATAGGTGTTCAGGATGAAAAATAAAATGAACCCGGAGTTAATCGGCCTGGTAGTCACGCTTTTCAGGGTGAGAGAAAACTTTACAATAAATCTATATTGAGGTTACCTACAGGATTTTCTGTATTTGAAGATTTCAAATGGTATCCTGTATAGAAGATGAAAATGCCGTATTAATTTTTTTTTTTTTGTTACAATTCCATTTAACTACATTGCAATAATGAAAATATGTGTTAAAATAAAGAAATTTACTACTATAATTACATGTTTGCAGAAAACACAATTATTTATTTATTTATTTTTACCTGGCTTAGATGGAGTGGTGAAAGGTGCATGTAGTCTGGCAATTGGGAGTATTTTATTATTACAATAATTAAAGTTGCCAATATTTTTTCTTTGAGAATTATAAAAAATGACTGTAAACTGTTGTTTCAAGTGACGTAGTTAGTAAGTACTGTTTTGCGATTGAATATGCTGATAGTTTTTCACACATTATTGTTATTAAAGATAATTTTCTTTTTTGCAAGATGTGGACGTTTAGTCTGAATAGCTTCCTTCAATTGGTCCAGTATTAAAGCGTAATACTCGCCGGTGATGGTTCTGTACTTCTGCAGGTAGTCTACGAGCATTAAACAAGAAACCTAGAAAAACGTAGCCATGACTTTTCCTGCAGTTGAAACCGTTTTAGTTGATGCACTTTCACTTGTTGCCACTCGCTATTTGAAGTGCTCCTTCGTCTCTGGCGTGTAGTGATGAATCCGTGCTTCATCTACTGTTACGAAACGTCACAGAAACTCATTGAAATTGCGTTTAAACAAGTCTAAACACTCTTGTGAAATGTTCATTCGAATGCCTTTATGGTTCATTATCAAACGCAGCACCCATCGAGCACAAAGCTTTCTCATATCCAAAACTTCGTGTAACATGTAATGGACAGGGCCTATTGAGGTCTTTGCAATGTCAGACAACTCGCGTACCTTCAATCGGCGATCATTGAGTACAGACAGCATTGTGAGTTTTTGTCACAGTCTCATCGGCCGTAGTTTCGGGACGCTCTGAGCTCTCATCATCTTGAATGGATGTAGACCAAACTTAAATTCAGCAGCCCACTTTTTAACCGCCGAAAACGAAGGAGAACAATCCTTTAATGTGGGATCTAACTTCTTTTGTATTTCTGTTGGGGTTAAACTCTTCAAAACGAAGTATTTTCCACAGCGCGATTTCAGTTTTATCCATTTTGTAGAGAAAATTCACACTAGTTTCTTTACACGTCTGTCACAAACTGGTGACCACTTACGCGCCATCTAAAGAATGATATTGTAACAACTATCATAGTAATATGGTCATCTTCAAAACATCCCTAAGTCAAGCCGAGAATTTTTAGAATATCCCTAATATTAATGTCTGTAATTGTACACACAGTTTAATATTTAAAGAAAACCATAGGTTAATGCTTTAAAGTAAACATTAGGTTAATGTTCTGTATATGTTACCTGTTATTCTGTAAATAATAATGATAACTTATCAAATTATATTGTTTATTGAAGTTACCGCACAGCGCAAAATACCGGTAAATCGAATCAAATCTCCAGTGGCATTATTAATATCCCTTATTGGAGCATACAACCTTAATCCTTACTTCAACAGGATGCACAACTGGATCTTACAAGGAAAACTTAAATATTGTTTAATCAATTATAATACAGCACTAAAAGGACAACATTTAGTTCATTGGTGTATTCTACTTCTTCTTCTTCTTCTTCTTCTTCTTCTTCTTCTTCTTCTTCTTCTTCTCCTCCTCCTCCTCCTTCCTCTTCTTCTTCCTCCTCCTCCTCCTCCTCCTTCTCTTCCTCCTGAGGCGCTACAATGCAGTATATTGAACGTTTTGGCATTCTCAACCAACGCTTTTCATTTCTTTCAGTCCTGTGTTACGGTTTTCCAACTTTTTTTTCAATGTCTTATAAAAAGTTTTACAGCATCTTCCCATTTAATATCAGGTCTTTCTTTTTGTTCATGTTCAGAATATCTCTTTCCATTTGAAGATATTTTCAGTCGCTCTGTCATCTTGCATTCTTTATGGGTACCGAACTCAATTCAAAATTAACCATCTTTTATTTTTACTTATTTGTTTTAATTTATATGTCATATAAATTTTCCACTAGCTAACTTTATCCTCCTTAGTACCTTCCTTTAAAAAACTTCTGTCAGCTTCCTTAAGTACTCCGATTTCGCCGGACTATTTTAAGACTGTTCTTATTGCGAGTTACAGTTTTATATCAGTTTTTTTTTTATTAGCTTGCTTTTAAATAGCTGAAGATTGGAAAACTAGTTTTTAGTCTCAAGTACAAATGTACGTTTGGTTTCTATAATATAAACACCCACCTAATATGCTGTAGGACAACTTTTGACTTTGACAACAGCCTTAATCCTCTTAGGAAATCTGGATGATGGTCAGTGGGATTTTATATCATTCCTCAAAAAGAAACTGCTCCAAATCCTGATATTTACTTCGTTTTCCAATACAACAATATCCCCGTAATATTTCCGCCAGGGAAGTGCGAAATTTTTGCTGGGAAAAATGGCTGCAATAATGAATGGAATGAGTAACAATAGAAGGCACTGAAAATCATGATAGACCCACAAACTATGTCAGAAACTCCTCTGTACTTCACTAGACATTCTGGATTTTATCATTCTGCCTTGTTCTCCAAGCGTAAACACGTCCAGAGGTGGGGAAGTGTAAAGATTAATCCATCGGACCACATTACATGTTTTCGGTGGTGTTGATTTTGTGGTTTTTTGCACTCTTCTACGTTACAAGAGGTTTGGTTATAGCAGCTGTCATGAATATTTTGTTTATGCACTTCCCTACAGAAATGTTTTCTCGCAATAAGATATCTATCATATAGGATCTCTTTAATACTTGGGATATGCTTCCGAGGGAAATTAGGGGTTGTGGAACAATGTCATTGTGCAAAACTAAACTTCAACTATTCTTGCTTAATAGCTCTATTTTCATATAAATATTGAGAAATAATTAATGAAAATATCATCTGCCATTTACCATATTATTCTATCTCTTCTCAAATTCTGTAATATTGATTTAGATATTGTTCATTTTATACTTATATTTATTACTTAATTTGTTAGTTTATTTATTTTTGTTAATAATATTAATTATAATTTTTGGTACATTGAATTTGATTTGATTTGATTTTTTTTAAGGTAGTTTAATCCCTACATTATTGATTAAACTTACAACCACAACTTTTGTTTACTCTAGGCAGGCATAAACTGAAGTTTGTATACATTTAAAATATATGGTAGCTAGTAAACGAATATTGATTTCCACTAGTGGGTTAAATAAGCAATCTCGTGTGTATTAGTTATCTAGTGTTAATTTAAAAATTGTGACAAATTCAACAGTGTATAAAGCATAGTTTAAACATTTGTCTATGTCTTGAATAGTTCATTGTATTAATTATGACTGGTTGAATGGAAGAGAATGTCTTATGACCTTAGTTCTACCACTTAAAATAAGAATCCTATTCTATTTTTTTAATCTTCAACAAATTTCCTAGTTATACTGTGTACTGAAAAACATTTATTAAGAATGCTTTGTTCCACAACCAAATTTGCACTTGTCCGCCAATTACGATTTTAGGACTGTACACAAGAAAGTGCTTCATTTATGTTATCCATTCTATATCTTCATTCTAAGATACATTTCAGTTACTTTTACATCCTTCCTGTTCCTTTCTGGGGCAATCACAGTATATACAATAGGCCCAACTTGCGTCGGCATCTTTGATGTTCTTGCTCCTAAAATCTGGATTCGAGCTGGGTGTAGTGTAGTTTCAATGAATTGAAACTGTTCCTACGGCCACTCCCATTCAAATATAAATATATTTGTTATAAATATAATCATTCTATTTGGCGCATTTTAATTAGTAATGTAGATATTATGTATATATATATATATATATATATGTGTGTGTGTGTGTGTGTGTGTGTGTGTGTGTGTGTGAATAACTTTAATATGTTACATTGTATGCTGTGAAGTTCTCTGCTGTAACTGTCTACGGTAGCCCAGTGTAAGGCACTTCTTAAAAAAAAACTGTTGGCGAGCGTTAATAAATTCCATACATTAGGGCAACGAGCTCGCCACCCGGTTGTATTGTTAACTTTAAACCAACCAATGTACATAAATGTTTTAAACTTTCAAATAGTAGCGAGTGGCATGCGTTGACTGGTGCCAATAGTAGACATATATTTTGAATTTTTAAAGCAAGACGCAAAACTTGCGCGTGCTTTGTGACCCCCGTAGGCTTGGTAAAGTCAACGACTATTTAACTTAAATCGAGTATATAAGGAGGCGTTTGCTCAGCTGGGGCATCAGTTCGTACAGATCAGTTGAGATAACCAGACGATCAGAAATGTAGGTCATAGGAGCAGTTTAATCAGATAATCAGATTCATTCACTCCTAGTAAATCGCGGCAGCTAAGTTTATATTCGACGTAGCTTACATTCTATCGTAGGCAGAACAGCAGACGAAGCGAAAGACTTGCAAATAATAACTTACCATATTATATTATATCGCAATGCGTAAATATTTACACAGTTGGTATCATCTCCCAGTTCTGTTAAGCACGAGTCACAAAATAAGGGAACAAAACCCTGAGATATTGTCATGAAGCAGGGGCAACAACACCAAAGCGGGCAATAGTCAATTAATGATACGCCATTACAAAATATGGCGATCCCCAACGACGAAACCGCTTCAAAATTGGCGCCCGGTCATTTACCAAATCGCTTAGATTTTGGTGTCCAACCCAAGGTACTCAGCCGGAGCAATGCTAAAGCGCTTCAGAATCCATTAGATACGCTTTATCACTGCAGCTAAATTGTATTTAGCAATCATCTGTAGAAGTTACAGATTCGTTAATTAAAATTTTAACGTACATTTTCTTTTCATAATGTATATGAAATTCCCGTATTTTATATTGAAATAAAAGGTAATTATTTACAACGCTATATTAATTATGGTGGATAAATCTTATTTTCGGTTTTGATTGTTTATTGGTGGTTTCTGAATGACAGTCAAGCATTTTTAACAATACGTTATATATTTTTCTCCTAAATTCCTACTTCATATTTAGATGAGAAAGTATAACGTTTTTTTATAAAGGTAATTGCCGCAAATGAAGATCTTCGAAGAGCTATATTGTACAGGGTACGGCAGAAACAATAAGCGGGTTTTAAAGTGAAAAATATTTAAATTCCTAATAATTATTTACATTCCTATTTCATTACTTTAAAGTACAGTTCTTGGAGATTGGGAAACACTTTTCATTTTGTAAGATTCGCCTCACGCGAGGTCGATCCAGACAGTGATTTGTTTGTCAGCTATCTTCTTGCACCCAACAATGAATAGCATCCTTAGACGGTACATCATGTTGATTCACTTCCCATCGAAATGCTGTTTGGGTTTCTGTGATGGAATTGGTTCTGATGTACCGAGTTACGGCACAAACACGCTCCCACAATGTCCCGCACTCCATGACATCGGAGAGAGAACAGTAACTAGTAAACATATCGCATATCCATACGACACTGACACCTCTGTTTCCAATCCAGGCATCCAATCTTTCGCCACCCCTCAATGTTTTGAAGAGGGTAGAAGACACTCTTGACCTTAATATTTTGTGCACATCTTTCTAACCAATTACCCTCAAAACTTTTTATTAAAAAGAAGTCGACGTTGTGTTTCAACACTTAAGTGACCAACCTATCCCCGCATCCTTCGGCTTACCGTTCGGCCTCCGCCTGAAAAGCCTCTAGCAGACGAGTTCGACGGTAATGGGACATGACAACGCATTTCCTAAGGTCGACTCTACTGTCCTTCCACATTCGGGGGGGGGGGCGGATTCAAAATAACTTTTAATTAAAACACGCTTATGGTTTCTGCCGCACCTGTATGTTCCGCGCTTTACAGCAGATTTGCCATATGATACCCATTACTCAATAATCAAGTGCGGGAAGAACAGAATAATATAATAAAGAGATATGAGTGGTGTTGTGCAAAAATTATTATATAAAACAACCATTATTAAAAGCAAATTTCATTGCAAAATACCACCTTGTCAATTTTTCTATATTCATTTTTGACAGCCTTTTACTACATAAGAACAGTCTAACATAACTTGAAACAAAAATAACAAAAAAAGTATCACGAGCTTTCCTTTAGTGCCGGTATTAATTATTATTCAGTGGAACATTTTTCATTGTTTTTAAGATTTTTCATTAGTGTTAAAATATGAATTTGGAACTTTAGGGTCATTTGATAGGTATTATTCAGAGGAATTTTATTGTGTTATTGCCATAACCTGTGCAACCTGAAAATTGTGTAGCTTTTTTCACCGGGGTGAGTATTGCCAACATAATCGCTAACCGTCACAACCCTGGTGACTTAAGACTCTAACGTCAATATTAACTATTTGGAATGCTTACCTTCCGCAATAATTATTAGGGTTTCGATGACACACACATACCTGATATGAATTAAGATTATAGTCATAAATGCTGTCGCTTTGTGTTCAATTGACATTCTTTTGTTTATATAGATCCATCTGAAGGAGAAATCAAGTAGTACAGTCAATTTCGTGACACGCACTCAGAATTGATCCCGGGAAATACCTAAGCCGTCCTCACTGTATATACTGTGGTACAAGTGTCGAATATTATAGCCGGTAATACGATGTTGCGGAATGCGCTTTTGCAAATCCTGACCTACTTTAACTTGCGCACAGTTCCGATTTTTATCACCCTTTTTGCAATTATAGTTATCCACAAAGAATGGTAAGTACATTGGACTGCAGAAGAAAAACCGATACGAAAGATTGTTTTCCGGGGATGTACGCGAAAATGCCGAGGTGTAAAGTCTTTAAAGGTAAATTCTTAGTCCTGAATCACATCCCTTCGTCTCCAAATGTTACCGTTTATTTATAGGTTATTGAAGACATACACGAACAACCTGAATTATATAACAGAATAATAATAATAATAATAATAATAATAATAATAATAATAATAATAGGCCTTCTGTGTATCATGTCATTTGTTTCCTGAGTGACCTTCTCGTAACACCATAATATTTCAAATCGATAGCGACTTCGACTTGGCATTTGTTCTGCATGGGATAGTACATGCGGCGACTGAACAAACCTTGTTACCAAAAAGGCTAAAAGTAAATGTAAACAAAGCAGTAGGCAATTCAATTAAAGAAGAACGAAAGTGACCTTGAATTAGAACGCAAAGTTGTATCCCCACATTCCAATGCGTTTTTTCTTTCCTGGCAACGGTATAACATCAAATCTACTTTCGTTTCCCCCCCCCGCTTCTTTTTCTTTCTTCTCTCTCTCTCTTTTTCATGCTAAAACCATATCCATTTGATTATTTCATTTTATATTTTTCGTTCAGGAGATAAAAAAATCTCAATAACTTTCAATAAATATATTAGTTCCCGAACAGCATTGCCCAATTTGACTCCAGACCGGGACTTTCGTACTACTATTGTCCATCCCAAAATTCGGAAGCATCCTGATCTACATGACGGACACCATTACTATCCTTGTTACTGTTGGAGTAAATTACACAACAAAATAAAGCAATATCGAAATATAACGCGAAAAAGTAGGAGAGGACCAGTAAATAAAAAGTACAGATTAATAGTCGAATTTAGGCCTAGCCCTACAACAATATGAAACCTCATGCTTTTGTGGATGCGACCCTGATCGTGCATGTTATTTCTTAATACAGTACGTTATGTTTAGACATTTAGTTGAACATTAAAACTTCTCGCCACCTAAATAACTTGAGAAGCATGTGCTTTATGACATGAAACTCGGTGAGGGGGGGGGGGGGGTAGTCATGTATTATGAACGCAAAAATAACATTACCGATTTTTTTCTACTTCTGGTTTAATCAGAAGTGATCTTATGTCTCCGTTTTTAAATTGAACTGTCAATTAAATTTAAAAACTCTCCATTTTTAAACTGCGCTTTGAATATTAGCATTATTCAATATTTAATTTTTTTTAATAATGCTAATTAAGAGCCTTTCAAAAAATACCCATGCTAGATACTTACGAGGCTCGGTCCATAAGTTTGCGGCCTCGCCTATAGGGATTATTGCCTTCACAAAAGCCTTATCTGGGATCATACTTTATCTGTCAAGTAAATAATTGCAGCTGTAACTTCCGCTCCGTGGTGTTCAATATTTCAGATATAGTTGCATAAAGAAGGCTATGTGTAGAGGATTGTGACGTGTTCGAAATTGAGTTTCGAGCTCTTATTAAGTTCTTCACAAAAGAAGGACTTACTCCAAATAAAATTAAACAGCGATTGGGCGGTGTATTTGAGGAAGCATCCCCCTCATATTCTACCGTAAAAGAATGGACCAAACTTTTTCGAATGGATCGAGAAAGCATTGAAGACGAAGAGTGTGCAGGTCGGCCCTTGGAGGTGCTCCCTCCTGAAAGCATCCCTCTAGTGGAAGCAGAAATATGGAAGACCGGCGGCTCAAAGTTACAGAAACAGCAGCAAGGTTGGGCCTTTCTAAAACAACAGTCCTTTGATTTCATGAACATTTAAACATGAATAAGGTTAATGCAAGATGGGTGCCTGGAGCCTGGACTTCTTTCCTCAGTCCAAAAGCAGCAACGAGTCATCTGTTTTTTTTTTTTTTTTTTTTTTTGAGCTCTGCCGTGGCAACGAGAGAGGAGTTCTGCAAACCATTGTTACAGGAGATGAAACTATTGTCCTCTACTATGATCTTTGTCCAAAAGAGAATCAATGGAGTGACGCAAACTGGCGAAGCACCGCCTCTAAAGACCAAGGTCACTCAGTCAACCAAGAAGATCTTGGCCACATCTTTTGGGTCTGTGAAGGAATAATTTTTATTGACTTCAACATGAGGAACACCACAGTAAATAGGGAGTACTATGTTGGCCTACTGCAAAGATTATGTGCTTCCATCAAAGAGAAAAGGCGAGGAAAACTGAATGGTAATGTGCTCCATCTTCACGACAACGGGCCTGTGCACAGAGCTCTTGTTGCAAAGGAAGCTGTGAAGAAATGTGGCTTCAAGGAGATCGACCATCCAATCCACTCTACAGCCCAGATTTATCTCCCAGCGACAATTTTCTCTTCTCAAAACGGAGGAAGGAAATTTAAATGTGACGAAAAAGTGATGGGTGCTGTTTATGCCCATTTTGCAGAGAAGACTTCTGATTATTTTGGGAGAGGATTTAAATGTTAATTCAAAAGATGTGAGAAGTGTATTGCGACAAAGGATAACTATTTTGAAAAGTGAAATATAGTTTTTGTCTTTATCATACTTAGAAAATGGTTAGGCCGGAAACATATGATCTACCCTCGTTTGTACAAATTAGAGTTGCTACATCAAGAAAAATAAAAAGGTGTACCGAATAATACAGGCAATGCTTTTTCCCTATTAAAAAAAACCGACACTTCTGATATTTGTAACAAATGAGTGTATTTTAGACTCTATGCCTAAGGACACTCAATTGCCTGGAACGTATTTGTTTTATTTTGAGGACCGCCACGAATGGCCGGGGTCGTTGAGGCGCGGACTCTGAGCGGGAGGTCTGGGGGTTCGAATCCCAGTATTCTGTCTGTCTTCCATGACAGGTTTTTTTCAGGTTTTTCTCAGTCCTCATAAATGGCAAATGCCGTGGAGGTACCCTAAAGTTAGGTCTGGAACTTTTCCTTGCTTAAAAAAATATTTTCCCATTTTATCATTTCATCTCATGTATCATCAGTAACCACTGCCTGTGGTACCTCAGTAGTAAAAATGGGCGCTAAACACTATTACAAATGATTTTGAGTTTTTCATACTGAGCATTTTGTTCTTACATATTAGTTTTATAGGAATATGTTATGCGAATTTTTTAATGCGAATTAGATGGCTAATCAATGATGAATGAACATAATTGTTTTACAGACATAATTATTTCTCGCGGTGTCATTTAACTTAACAATTTTTGTTGGCTATGTGTACGTAAATAATTTCATTGTTGTCACTTCCGGTTTCTGCATTTGAGAGGTGTTAAGTTCCACAAAATCGAGATGACACAGGACGAACCATGTGCTACTATGAATATCAGCTTTCGTCTCAATACATCTTCAGCCTGAGGATGGTTCGACTTTATTGTTCGTTTCTATAATGATTTATATAATGACCAACCACTGTGCAAATAAATTAAGGAATTGTTATTTAATATTTGTTGTTAGCATTTAAGAGGAAAACAAAAATTGTGATTCCGTATCCAGGTTCTTATATCCATTAACTAAGAAGACATTGCTGACAATTTGCGTTGATAGCTCAATCCTGTCAAAACAAATACTCTTAATGGCTAAAACATTCATCATAAACGTAGCAGGCCATTATTAGTCACACTTGAGAGCCTCTATGAGACTTTTCTCGTACTTGAGTGCGCGGCATGCCTTAGAGCACTGTCATACCATTTTCGATGTCATGGGTACAGTAATTTTTAAATTCAGAACGTAAATTTCGTTATACAAAAGACGAATTAGACTGCTAGAAGGAGAGTCATTTTGCTGATTTAATGCGATTTCACTTGTCTTTACGCTTATTCAAATGATTTGTAAACCAACATTTTTTAATTTTGAACTATTTTTAGAGGATTCCGCTTGCAAATATATTATTTTGTATTTTTATTCCTGAAAAAAAACTTTTTTTAATTTTTATTTTTCAGAAAAGCAATGTAATATTGCAATTTGGTGACTTTATCCAGGATTCTGCTTGCGTCTGTTGCATTTTTGCTTTTTCAGACTGACATTTTCTTTTAATTTTTCTGTAAACCAACGTAATATTTAATGTCGGTGATTTTACTGAGAATTTTGGTTACCTTCAAATTTCTGCATCTCATCCACGTGGTTTAACCTGGGTCGAAGGATTGTAAATGAAACGTGAACGGAAGTGGCCTTGATTAACATTTTGGATGGAGAGAAACTCTGCTGTAATAGCTAACGGGATATACGGTGCGAAGAGGTATGCAATACCTTAGGGGAGTAGACACTAAACGCTACAATAGATCAAACGAAAAATAACAGGCCATGTTACTCTATCCCTCGAGTGTTCACTTCTGACGTCTATGTTCATACAGAATCTGTCTGTGCTGCCAGGAGATAATTCCAAGAGGTATACCTCAGAAGTTCCAAGTTCCTGACTTACGTGAATGGCAAAGAAATTCAACCTAACTTCATTCTCTTTTCCAATGAAAATTGGTTTAATTTACATGAATATGTTGATTCGCAAAGCTACCAATATCATACACTTTGAAGCAATATTAATGAGGCGTCCCCAATTAAAATATTATAAAAGTTAACATAGTCAATTACCAATATTATTATTAGTATTACAATTAGTATATACAATTTATGTGTATCCATGTTAGTAGTTAGGTTATTTTGTGTATTGTACATTTGTTGTGTATGTCATGGGAAGTGAGAAAGCAAAATCTGGCGACAGACACTTTAGAAGAGAAGCCAGAGTCCTTAGATAGTAAATGTGTTTTGTGTATTGGACAAAGAACAGATGACTATGAGTTTCCTCTGTATGCCTCCTTTTGCACGTAGTTACAAGAACCTTTGTATAAAAAAGGTCGCCTTTCCTTGACTTCTGGTAAATCTCAGTTTAGTTAGACTCCAAACGGCAACCATAGAAGACAATAGGGTGAAATTGTGTGGGTGAAATAAACCAGATATGCCGACTCGTGAGAACGAAAGGAGAGAAATGTAAATAAGGTTTAAAGTTAAGGCCTATGAAAGGTCCAATCAGGAATCGGAGAATAAGTACATGCACCCCCCTCGGCGAATAGGGAGAAATTTTAAGTGAAATAATTGTAGAAATGGGAGAAGAAGGTTTAACGACCGGATGAGGGAACTTTTGATAAAAGAATAGGTTTTCAAGCAATCGAGAGTACAAAGAATTGAGCAATAGGGGGAGATAGAATTGAGCAAAGTAGTAAGTAAGTGTGGAGCAGTGAGTGTGGAGACATCCGGGAGGACAGAAAGAATTGAGTAATCGGGTAGTGATAGTTGAGCCATGAGTTAAGAAAAGAGTCGAGCGATCTTGGAGTGTAGATGCTTGTGATCCGAGAGAGTGAATTTTAATGAGGGGAAAAAAAAAAAAAAACCCGCTCAATAGAAACTTTAAAAGGCGATCCTTTATATTACACAAATGACAAAAGGAAATTATTAATGTCATCTCCAGTCTTGAACTTTGCTTATATATTTCCTAGTTCCCGACTATTTCCCCCCTTTGACCTGAAAAGCTAACAAAATTTCCAGCAATCTACCGACGATAGCCGTGGCATCGCGACGCATCGAGACAGCGGCGGGAGAGAAGAAGAACTTTATTGATTCTACAAATATCATTAGTATGCTAATTAATTAAAACTCCATCCATTTATTTGTTCCTTCTTCTCCCCTCCCCCAAAATAACCGTTGCAACTTGAAACGTATAATCTATTTCATGAGGAACCCTTTCACTATATATACAATATAAATATTTACACTATGGTAAAGGAAATATAAAACGCACAACCTGTTCAGGCGACTAACACATAAGGAACTAGAGCGTTTCAACAATAAAACAAGAATTATTATTAAAACCACCATTGAAATGCACTTTAAAACAATATTGCGAGATGATCAGCTCTTCCTCTTATTTGGCGCTACAGCCCGGGGCGAGACTTGGCCTGCCGCAGCGACCTCTGCATCCTCTACCTCCGTCTGACGACTTCATTGATAGAGGCAGCATTGCAGGGGGCATGTGATCAGCATGCTGGCACCCCTTAGGTTGCCTATCACGTGGCTTTCGTCAACAACGCCACCTCTCCATCAGGCAGCTTCCCCATTTCTCCTCACAAGGCTGGTGGACCCCGTTCCAGATCTCCCTAACTTAGAAAACGTCCTAAGTAGCAGTGCTAACCACTAGACCAATGAGGTGGTCGCATGTCAGCTCAATAATAAATATTTGCATTAGGTTCCTACCCTAACAATATAATAAAAATGAAAACTAAAGTTACTCTTGGTATAATATAACTAAAATAACAAAAACTAAAAAAGCAGAATTATATAAAACACTTAAATAGTCGCAAAAATTTCGCTATATTTTGAACAACTTGTGCTTTTCTTCCAAATATAGTGAAATATGGCGAATATTTAATTTATCAATGTCTGCTTCTCTAGTTCGTGTTACACACGCATGCGCGCGCGGGACAGATAAGTCATAAGTCATGGCAAACTTCTTTTTTCCTCGCGAACATGAGACAATATGAAAAATATAAGATATACAATTGAAAGTGTATGTAATGTACTTTCTAATGAAGTTCCCAGATAGTGCATATAAGCAGAGGTGCTTGTCTCAGCACGCCCCGAAGTTCAGTGGTGAGCGGCAATAGTCAGGAATGTAGGTCGCGATGAGCGAACAAAGTGCGTACGCAAAAATAGCATTTCTCCGCGGCAGGAAAGCACGAAAATACCACACAGAGCTACAGGAAGCACTGAGTACGCATGCCCTGCCCTGTCGAACGCTGGCGTGGTGGACAAAGACCTTCAAACGGAGCAGAATGTCCACGCCGATCTGCCGCGCAGTGACTACTGACACTCACCAACTGAACTTCGGGGTGTGCTGAGACACGCAGCTCTGCTCTGACGGCTTCAATCAAAAGTACATTCCATACACTTTTATTGTATATCTTAGATGTTTCATGCTGTCTCATGTTCGCGATAAAAAATAGTTGCCATGACTTATGACTTATTCGTCATATGTGGTTAGCGCTGATTGCAAATTATTTTACAACTCTTTTTTGGATAAACTATGACGGAATGTTGATATTTTTTTTTTTTTTTAATTTTTAGCAGAATTTACGAGGGCATATACAGTAAATGTTTCTCAGTAGACAATTCAGGTAAATATAGTTATCAGTTATCAGTAACAACATATGAACCGCTGAATCCCCCAATCCAAACTCGCGTGATTATTGTCTCAAGAGAATATTAAAAGACAATGTGCACAAAACAAAACTACACACCTTCGATGAACTGAACAAATTAGATCCGACAAGAGACTGTCGAGTATCTTGTATCTTGTGCTTTGAATGAGCTTTTGATGAATCATTTCTTGCATACAACAATACGCGGGGAATTTAAACGTAAGTTACACTTGGCAAGAAACTTTTATTTGTCAAAGTATTAAAGAATATGACACTGATATTTTTCCTCTGTAAACACTTAGCTGAACGTATCACTTGTATTTTGATTCCCCGACAATAGAAAACCACTGCCCGAACTATTGCAGCCGCTGTTTGCACCTGTTCATCGTTAGCAAATTGTTCCTCCTGTAGAAGATCTTTGCGAATATTGCATCAACCTGCAGCACAATGTCTTCTATGCTCGACATTGTTGGCCTTCCTTGCAGATCAGAATCAATCACGTCTGTGCGGTCTTGTTTCAACGGCTGGTACCATTTCACTATGGTTGAACGCGACATTGCATTTAGCCCACACACTACCGAAATTTCACGATGAATCTCCGTATACGGGAGTTACCTTTTAAGTTGTTACAAACGACCACTAGGTGTCTCTATTGAAATATGTAATTACTATTATTATTGGTTCTTTATTATAGGGCTTTAATCGGCTTCCTCAAGCCGAATAACAGAATATTTTCTCTATTATTGTACAAACATGCAATATTTTGCTCCCTGATGTGAGTAATGTCCCCGTGCACTATGGTCTCAGGATGTCTTTCTCCCAATTACTGCAATGAACGTGTAAAGTCCAGTTTTCTTCTATCCGTGATTCACATTCCTTATATTCCTGACCTCAATGCTAATGTTGACAATTATTTCTAGGCTCTAGCACCATTCGTCTCTTTGCTACATACGCTGGTAGTGGAAGTTGATGAGAGTCATTTCCGCCTTGTTTCATTGTCGACCAGAAATTCAACTTTCGATGAAGAAATTGCTTTTATTATATTGGCAACTAGTGGAAAGCATAAGAATGTGCTTTATTACATTCTTATTAAACCTTATCAAGAGCAGCAGCATTACTTAAGTCAAAATAGCTTCACGAGAAAGTTGCGTCAGTTTTTCCACTTTACGTGATATAGTTTATGCAATTCTTGTGCACATAAATGTACGGTTAACAGATTATCAACGTAAGAAATAAGTACCCTAAGCAATGGCAAGGTTCCAAAAGAAAACCTGCAACATTAATTGCCCTATTTCACAAAAGGGGCTAAAATAAAAAGGTAATAATAATAATAATAATAATAATAATAATAATAATAATAATAATAATAATAATAATAATAATAATAATAATCAAATGGTCTTATTTCACTAGTGACACAATTGTTCTCTTTCAGATATAATGTATTTGTTTATTTGTGAAGAAATTTTAAGTCATTAATTATGTATACGAGATGTTTGTAACAATGTTGTGAAGTACACAACGAAACTAGACGCACAATTCACACCATATGTCGGATAGCAAAGTATCCTTCACAGTGTATAGCCCACCTTTTGAATACCAGACAAGAAGCACACAGACATATGTATGTATATAACGGGTGTCTCACCTAACTCTGCGACTTCATATATTTTCGAAATGAAATAAGACGTGAAAAATCTAATTGTGCAGGAAAATACCCATGTAAGGGGCTCACACAATGGGAGAGTATGCAGAACCAAGAAAATTGCAAACGTATCGTTTGAAACTCCAAGTTACATTTTTTTTAAATGGAACCGAAAAGTGGAGGTCCAATTAGTGATAAAAGAATTGGTTTCACCGTTCTAAGCAGCATACCTTGTGAAATAGGTAAACATTTAAAGAGTGACAATGAATACATTGTTTATGACATTATGCAAAGAATGTAGTACTGTATACACAGAGCAAGGGTTGTATGTAATGTCTGTGCTAAAAGCATGCAGTAAACAACCATTATCAGTGTGCTCAGTGCACCGGTGTCTCCTGATCTGGTCCGCTATACCGCTGTCAGTGTCAAAAATAGTACGTAGTGTAACGCATTTTATTGTTTCTATTCTGAGCTAATATTACTCTCCATCTTGATATTTGGAAGCAATTGCAAGATAATAATGCATTCCTAAATAATTTTTGTTTACGGATGAAACTTCGTAATGTGAATTTGAGGAGCATGCACTACTGGTCCAATTGACTTCATGAGATTGCTCATCAACAACTGTGGAGTGTCAAATGTTTGGTGCGGTATCATTGACAACCGCGTTGTAGGTCCTCATTTTTTATCAGGGAACATTTAACGAACAGCGATGCGCGTCGTTTTTGCAAGACACTCTACCCCTTCTCATGGAGGACGTGAGATTGGAAACGTGCCAATCAAGTGGTTCCAGCATGATGGGTGCCCCGCACACTTCGCCCATGTTCCCAGAGAAGTTTACAAATCGGTGGATAGTCAGCTCGGTCCCCCATTAGACTACTCTCTGTGGGGAACAGTGAAAGATCTCAATATTTGATGTACGAAAGTAATAGTGAAAGCGCTGAAGAGAATCTGGCAGTATATTACTACTGTTAGAACAAAAGCGATAACAATTTATACTCGGAATTCGGTGCGATGGGGCAAGGTTATTAAGGTTTGTCCCGCACTTTATTTACTGGTAATGAATTAATGTACTTATTTATAGAAAGCGCTGACCAAAAATAACGATTACATGCTATTAGCAGTATTCTCAGCCGGTCATTCAACTTGACATACAACAGCATGGGTGGAGATGATAATGTTGCACAAGGAAGAACTAAAAGCACTTCTGGGAACTGGACAGATGGCTAGTCAAGAGGAATGTGCTGACAACGCAACTTCTGCTTTCGTTAACGCAACGAGAATGGACCGAATCTTACGTACTGGAATATGTGATACATGTGCAGTGCATATGTGTTACTTGCCATATAAAATTCTCCTTTTCCACGCATACGTCGCTAGCCATCTCACCAGCTTTATCAACCCCTATATAAACTCCTCTTTCTCCTATTAGGTAGTTTGTAACAGTTCTTCCCATTAACTTTCATACATTCAACCATGGTCGGTTTGCAGGAAGATCTTGGAAGGCCTTCACAACTATGGTAACAAGTTCATCTGCTGTTGATCTTGGAAAGACTCTCAGCATTTTCCTTTAACAGACCTCTCTTTGCAAGACACTAATGTAATTTAAATTTATAATTAATTCCTTTTACAAATTCACATTTGTCAGTCTAACTTTTGACGTTCATTACTCAAATAAACGGGTGCTGCTAAGAGTTATTAGCATTATGACGACGGGTTTATTGGCCCAATTGTTGCAAGGAATGAAATATGAAATATATGAAAAACCATCGAAGAGAAACAATAATCAATGGAGTGGCATTATAACTGACCACCATAAGTATGCACATTAAAAAAAATCATGGCATCTGCTTTCTGAGATTCACTTGGCCAATTCCTGCCAATAAACACCACACTATTTATATATGACACAGAGATATATTCACGTGGAATTATTGTTAATGGAAATACTCGCCCAAAAACGACCAAGACAAAGGACTTGCTATATGATGAATTTCAATGAGACATAGGCTACAGTCTGAACATGGTAGCGTACGATTTTCACGTGTTTCTGAAAATGGAGAACTTCGAGAACTCAAAGGATGCTGTCGTAAACTGGTTGAATCAAGAAATTCCACTTTTTACAAGAGAATGCAGGTACATAAACTGGTTTCGAGGTAATAAATGATCTAAAGTCCAAGACGACTGTGTCTAGAAGTAGGTTAAGGGTATGAGGCAATACTTGTATCCCTTAAAAGTATAACAATAAACTTATTTAAGGTTAACGTTCTTTTCTTTACTATAAATGAAGTAACAAATTTCTCGATATAAATAACGTTGTTTTTATTTTTATATGAAACTAAAATTTAGAGACATTCTTTCTGTTCCATTTTACACACACAAACACAAAATCTTATTGAACACTGGGCAAAAGAGCCTAAATTAAAACAATTTTAGTATGCAAATCAACGAAAGCCAATGATGTGAATTTCTGGAAACCACGCATTGGAGAAAAATACAGTGGGGTTATTTGAGTACGGGCTGCTTGATTGCGGCTGCTTACTGAGGAAGTGCCCCCGGAAAGGTGGAGATAAGATGCGCAGCACGTAAAATTAATATATATTTGTACTGAAAGCATAAAGTGAAATGGTATTTAAAACTGATAATAATAAGCACTAGCCGGTGTTAAAAGAGATGTTGAAAATGATGTCTCATACATTGCCGCCATATGTGTAGGGAATTCTTGTATTTAAATTAACTTTTCTTCCACAAGAACAGTTTCTGTCTCTCGTAATGTTTAACAAGTTAGCGACAGTTCCTGTACCTGCAAAACGATTACCAAGGTTTTCTTGCAAATCACCTTACCACTTCTCTGCAAAAATCACATATTAACGTACATAAAAACCTATTCTTCAATACTATATGTAGTGGCATAATTAACGAAGACAATAACAGCAC
Organism: Metallyticus violacea; assembly: GCA_030762175.1. Classification (NCBI taxonomy): domain Eukaryota; kingdom Metazoa; phylum Arthropoda; class Insecta; order Mantodea; family Metallyticidae; genus Metallyticus; species Metallyticus violacea. Next base: position 23,054,798 of record CM060845.1, read on the forward strand.
ACAAACACCGAGTAAAACACTCGTTGACAAAGCCTCCCTCAAACTAAGTGCAAGCTGCTACCTGCACAGCATGATACAACCTTGAGACTGGCTTCTCTCAGAACTCAGTCGTTCTCTGCCAGCCCGTAACTCAAATAACCTTTCGTACACTTAAGGGAACTGAAAGTATGTTTTATACATTTACAATCGACAATGACAGTGAAATGTTAAGTTTCTTCTTCTTCTTCGCGTTGCTCTCCCAGTCATCACCATCACAACCGCCACGGGTGGCCGAGGTCGTTAAGGCGCGGACTCGTGAGCCTCCCGCTCATCTCTGGGTCTGGGTCTGGGTTTGAATACCGCCAGGACCGTCCACCCTGACAGGTTTTTTCCAGGTTTTCCTCAGTCCTCATTAATGGCAAATGCCAGGGAGGTACCCTAAACTTAGGCCTGGAACGATTCCTTCCTTAAAAAAAAAATCCTTTCCCAATATGCCATTTCATCTCATGTATGATCTGTGTCCATCGCCTGTGGTGCCTCTGTAGCAAAAAATGGGCGTTAAACACATACATTCATTTATTCATTCATTCATCACCATCATAAACGATTTTATGCCTGAAACTGCGAGGATGTGCTGGAGATCGCTTGTCCTCTTTTCACGTACAGAAAGTATTTGTATTCACCATGAGTGATTTGTGAATTATAATTCCATAAAGAAAACAATGGGAGAAAGATTGTATTTTTATAAATAATGTAAGCATTATTCTCTGATTTCAAAATGGACATTTTTCTGAATCGGAGCAAATTGAAATCGAATGCTACGGTATTAACATTAGGAAGAGAGAGATGAAACAAAAGTCAAGACAGTGGTTCAAATTCTGACCTGTTCCAAGTTGTAAGTTTTTGTCCCTCCACTGAATAAAGACGCCTCTGATCCGCAACAAACGTACCTGTTTATTGTATTTAAAACATTATGCTATCCTTGTCATACAATTTCACAAATGTGTGAGGCTACTCAAGTACTGTAAAACATCTTAGAACGTCCACGTGTCAGAGTTTCGTTGAACACTTAAAAACAGCTATTTTAAACATTTCGATTTAAAATGAATTAAATTTAATATACTTTTTTATTGTTGTGATTAAATGTGCTGTTTACGTTCCATGTGGAATTTCTGACGTCTTTAGGGAACTAATATTTGTTTCTCTTAAGCGGTAATAATAAACATTTAATATGCTAAGATTTGGAAAGAGAAAATGGTGTTATTTATTTTGAAGTCGGCTAATAAGAAACTTTCTTGGTGAATCAATACGCCATTTTAACAATGAAAACGGGAACTAAATATTTAATCTCTTATAGGAAAGCACCTTTATAAGTAGCTAAAATGACTCACTCAAAATAAAAAATGCATCAGTGCATGGTGGCAGTACTGATAATATATTAAAAGCTCTCACCCAGCTGCGTAAACTAAGCGAATTCCTCAGCAAGCTGAAATTGTGAACGTTATTACAGGAGAATGTAGTAAAAAACAAATAGCGCTAACTTATGTATTTTATAAAAACATAACCTTTTTATTAAATGCATGTGCTTTTTCACTTGTCATTGTTATTTTATTTACGCGTTATATCGTTAGCTTGACGTTTCTAATGCACTTAGCTGTATAACAACTAAAACGGAATGTGATTAACATTTAAGCTACATAATTAATTTTAGACGTACGATTGCTTGTTTTTCTTTCTTCCGAAAACCGTTGTGTTCTCACTGCCTGCATTTATTGTACACTTTGCACTACCAAGGTTGATAAGAGTAAACACTACCACTTATATTTGTACATCGCTCCAGCATTCCCTGGAAGTCGGCTTCATCCGCTGCAGTTCGGTATTGAAGCGGCAGGATGGCCGCTGTCTGTAAAGATAAATGGGATTATTCGTCCATGCGCATGCGCAGACCATTTTCCCCGTACCCTTTTACATGACACCAACAACTTTATCGCTTGGCGGGAATACCCAATTATTAATGCTAATAATACCTGCTCTCCACCGTATGGTCATTTCCCTCCGGTCACATCGACATTCTCGGCGATTACAAAAATTCTGTTTTCAGGTAAACCACCACTCCTAATATCTGATTTTATGATTTTCAGAATCTATTTTTCCTGTTTTATTTCAATGTCAGATATCGAGTTTCTTTGAGAAGAAAACAAAAAATTGGGTGCGCTAGAGACATTTTTAAATTTTCGCCACCCCCAATGGTCCAATTTTCCTGGATAACGAATTCAAAGAATCGTAGAATTGTTTGTATGCCAAGTTTTGTTGAGAAAAAACAAAAATTTTGGGCGCGAGATCATTAACACACAATTTTTCCTTCTTCCTAGTAGGGAGAATTGATAGAGATTTGAAGAAATGTTTTTTTAAAAAATCTTTTCATGGGCACAACCACAATAGTTACATTCTTTCTGAATTCGCTAAAAGCTTGCTTATCATTAATATGTATACTACCGAGTTCTCTATGCAAAGTATGAGGGTCGGTAATTAACTCTCGGGATTTGTAGAAACTGTGAGATACCTGCTAGCAGCACTGCAAAGAGCGTGTGTGGATCAGTAGTTAGCGTGCGGCATCCATTGTTGAAGGTGCAGCAAAGTGTTAATTGTGGTTAACGGTTCGCTGTCTGAGGTTCTAAGATGAAAGTAACTCGAGACCATTTTCGTGCGATGATTTTTACGATTATAAATACGGTCTAAGCCAACAAGAATGCCTAAAAATACTACAGAAAGCTGTTCTTTCATTTACAAAAGTCAATGGCTTGTTTCCAAAGTTTATAGAGGAAGAAATACGAGAAGTACTCGGAGCATCCAGCAACAGTAGTCATAGATGAAAATATCGCTCGTGTAGAAGCCACAGTGAACAATATAGTGAGTTACCGAGAGATAAAAGTCTGTAAACATTTATCAGCTGCAGGTATCGGAATATCGTCGTGAGGAAGCGTTGTTACCGTTGGGTACCTCACAGAAGTACGAAAGGCAGCGAGAGTGGAATAGTTCATCGTTCCGATAGTGGCAGCTCCCGAGGTGTCCATGATGTCTTCACATGTTTATCAATGCGATCCGGAATCAAAGAGTCAGTCGGCGCGGTATGGGTTTTCCCAAATGACACTGAGCCCGCCCCCACTGATATTGAAGCGTAGGCCAGTAGAAGGTTGCCAGCAAATAGCCATATTATAGCCATTCAGCTCCAGGAACAAAAAGCAGCACTATCAACTGGACACCACATTTTGGTCTTCAGAACACTAACAGAAAGAAGACCAAGCCTGAATTGCGAAGACTGCTACTTCACCAGACAATACCTGGGCATGCTGCTTTAAAAACAGTGGAATTTCTGCAAGAATCGGGTGTTACACCAACCGTATCATGTACATTTGACAACAGGAGACTTTTTCCTATTTCCAACTGTCATGTAATCATTTTGGGAGTTTGGAAGAGGCTGTTGCATCCTCTAAAGAAGCATAGTGTGGCTACTTCTGTGATTGGTTCCGGAGGATGCAGCTCTGTATCGAGAGGGGGGGATTACTTTGAAAGAAATATGCAGAGATAACGAGATATTTATAGAAATAATCTTCTACTTAGTACAATCCCAAACATTAAATAGCTCCCCCATACCTGTGATATCTGGCATTTCTTCTCGAAAGAACCGAAATATTCTGCTACTCAACATGGTGGTAGCTGTTAAGGCCGTGATCCAATGGGATTATTCTCTTTTATCTTTCCAGACGTTTCATCAACTCAGCCTTGGAAGAAATTTAACAAATAAAATCACAGACACATACTGCATATATTACACCCATCGCAAGTATTTCTACAACAATGTTGTAGTACTATCTAGTAAATAAATGCGTTCGCAATTTTGAGCAGTTCCTACAGTTTATCAATACCATTTTCTTAATGTTTGGTATTAGATTAAAACAGGTTACTGTGTCATAGAAAGTAAATAAAATAACTTTCAAAGTTGAGATTCATTAAATTTTTCTTCATACCACTATAACTTGAAAGCAAAGCATTTTTGGACACGAACATCAGAAAATTAGGAATCTGTATATTATATTAAATTTTGCATTTAAAACAGTATTCAGTATTCAGAACCAATCAGAGCTCAGTTCCACGGGTATCCCCACTATATATACCGCCATCCATGTAAGTCATTGCCTTGTCTCGAAGATAATATCGAGCACACCACTGATGATGTCCACCGCAGTCGTTGAGGAAACGTCTGGGAAGATATAGGAGAAGAATCCCGTGTCACAAAATATATTCTATCAGATTTGTTTATTTAATTTCATGGTACTGAAATGCATCGGCATACAAACATTGAACTTGCAGACATGCATAAAGCATTTAGAGCAGCTTACGGCAATGCTATACAATTTGTCGACGCGAATCTATGAAAACAACACCCTCAGGGCCATATTCCTGTGATACAACATTTTCAAGACTGGATGAACGTCTTCGAGATAGTGGCCAGTTCCAGGCAAAGAAAGTAAATTCAGGCTGAATCGAGCTGAGAGAACATTATACTTTGAAGATGAGGTTTTGTAGAGATTTGAAAATAATCCACGAATTAGCACTCGAGCTGTTGCCAATTCGATGAATACTAGTCACATGTCTGTATGAAGAGTCTTAAGTGAGTATGAAAAGCATCAATTTCATATCCAAAAAGTGCAACATTAATCCCAGATGATTATCCTAACAGACAACAATTTGCTGAATTGCATTTACATGCCATTAACAATGAGACTGAGTTTGCTAGACGCATATTATAGCTAGATGAGATGTATTTTTCAAGAGATGGCTTCTTTTTTAATACTCGTTAATTACGTCACATTTGGAGCTGTGGTGAACCTCCGCAAAAATGGAAGTTTTCTGTACACATTTGGATTGGATTTGTTGATAAACTTTAGTGGGGCCATGCGTCATGTCTGCACGATTGAATGAACATATTTATGGTATATTATTCTTGAGGAAATGCTTCCGGAGCTACTTGAAGATGTTTCAATTAATGTTCAGAAAACATGATCTTTCCACAGGACGAAGCAGCCGCACATTTCGGCTTAAATTGTGGAAATTATTTAATTGTACATTTTCCGAATCCTTGGATAGGGAGAGCATGTCCGTTGCTTGACCGACACTTTCCCCAGACATGACCCAGTTGATTTTGGGTCACATTAAACCAATTGTTCATGAAACACCCATCGACACAGCAGAAACATTAATTGCTATAATTATTCTTGCTTTTGACGATCTTTGTAATTGACCACAGATATTTTGAAGGATTCGTCGTTCAGTCATACAGCGTTATACTTTGTATATCAACACTGGCGTCACCGCCACGGGTGGCCGAGATCGTTAAGGCGCAGACTCGTGAGCGGGAGTTCTGGGGTTCGAATTCCACCAGGGCGTCCTCCCCGACAGAGGTTTTCCTCGGTCCTCATAAATGGCAAATGCCGGAGAGGTACCCTAAACTTAGGACTGGAACGATTCCTTCCTTAAAAATAATAAATCCTTTCCCAATTTATCATTTCATCTCATGTATCATCAGTGTCCATCGCATGTGGTGCCTCTGTGGCAAAAACGGGCGTTAAACACCATTCATCGTCAATATTGGCGTCGTAATTTTGAACAGTTTCTATACTTTGTCATATAATTTTCTTAATATCTGGTATAAGACAAAAAAAAAAAAAAAATACTGCGTAACCACAAATAAAATAACTTTCCAATTTGAGATTTATTCATTTTTTTTTTCATGCCACTATAACTTGAAACGAAACATTTTAGGACATTACTTTATTAAGAAAAAATATTTATTTTCATGTTTTCTACGCGTCAGAAAATTAGGAATAGTTATTCTGATACCGCTGTATATTATTAGTAAATGGATTTAGAACAATATTAAGAATGTTACAAATGTATACGTTTTTAAATGTTTCATTCGGTATCTGCATGCACAACATTTCAACTTCGGCAACACACTAAAAGTGCGATGCAGAAAACAAACAATGAAGAAAGGAAGACAACATTTATACAAACGCTCTTGTCCACTGCTGCAAGTTCTTCCTTCCGATCGAAATCAGTTCTCCGAGGAGCTGTGCGTTGCTATCTATGGTATCATTTAAAAAGAAAATGAAAAACTAAGAAATAACTTACAAAAGTATACCAACAGAACTGTACTATATCACACAACTTTAAGAAAAACTTGTGTTCAGAAAGTACTTAAGTTAATAAGAACAAAGGTCAGACAAAAATCTATTCCAGCGAACATAAAGTTTGATTTAAGTTCGCTCCTGTCTTATCGTGTGATGTAGATTCAGTTTTTCATTGTACAAAAACATCAATACCATCTCTTATCGGAAAACATGGAATCACTGTCAAAATAGGGTACTGTATAGTTGAAATTGTAACATTACAAGGTCTATAAAGGAAAGTATATTAAATTATGGTAATAGGTCAGTGAAAGAATTTTAAAGATGCAGAAAATGTGAGCAATTAAAAGTTTACTTTTGAAAACTTCTGTATCTTCTCTTGTAAACTTTACATTAAAATCAACATTAATTTATTAAACATTTGCAAAGCATAATAAAACACTAGGTGAAAGTATAATCTGCGTATACCTTTTGCAACATTTTATCCAGTTATAAAAAAAGTTGATAACTAATTTACCTTTCTCAACAGTCTCGTTATATACTGATAGGGAAAGACAAAAATTTGCTCTAAAAGAAAGAACTATTATTTTATTGACGAATTCATAATCGGATAAAGGACTACGGTAAAGCAGCATTATAATTTGAATTCAAAATGCAATATTTTACTGTATTAAATGAAAACAAGTGTTCATATCTGTAATCATTTAGAAGTATCTACGTTGACAACTTGAATATAAAATAATACTCTGAGTTGTTCCATATTCTGAAGTTCATATGTTATACACAAATATTATAGAATGTAAACATATCTACATTTTTGGTCTTAATCTACATTTGTAACAAATGTATGCTGTTAATTGGTTGGTAAAATGTCTATAATGTACAGTTGTTCTTTCTAAAATTATGATATATATCCAAAATCAAAATGCAAATTTGTTGTACTGCTTGTTTACAAATCTCAGAAGTTGTGTTAATGACAGATGTTGCGAATTCATCTGGACCTGGCAGTTACAACATTTCACTTGCGAACCTGCAAATAAATAACTTGCTCTGACCGCTCTTAAAATGTCAATGGAGGAGTTCGGTGGAACGACAGGATTGCGGAAGGTCGTATCGCACGAGACCTAATATGCTCAAACGTCTATATGTTATCCAATACTGCCACGGCGTTGAGTAACACGGCACAGGAAGGAAGGGAATCCGGGGCGGCGAAAGCGAGGGTCACGTGGTTTCATTTCAAACAGGGGCTCCATCCTATAAAAACTAATGTTGCACTTCTGAAAATCATTACAACTCCACCAACTTTACTCACAAGCACTCCAAAAGTCTTCACTCACCATGAAGATCATTGTAAGTAGCCGCATTTAGTATTTACTGTTCCTTCTTGCATTAGACATCAAACAAGAATCCTCAGATTCTGAAGTCTTTGACTTTAATCTACGAGCAACGTTTAGTTCTGTTTTAGTAATTATTTCTATTTATAGGAATTCCGGTAGAAGTGGGTGCTGCGCTTGCGATTCCGCACATTCGCATATTTTGCATTGCTAAGTTAAAACAGTGATTCGCCATCTATGAACAAGCTATTAAATTCTGGAATTGACTTGTTTCTATGCTACAAAAGGCTTCAAAGAGAGTGATTTTAGGCCTTGTTCTAGAAGCTATTGTACGCTTTCAAACATTAAGTCAAAGAGAACTTAAAATAGTAGAATATTAAACACGTTCGATTGTTTATTTTGTGTTTTTATGAAATTTTAGGCTTACGTACGAAAGTTATTACAGCTTTGTTAGCTTTAGTGGACGAGTTTAAATATCTGCGCAAGTGAACATCTCCTTTAGGATTTTTTTTTGGAAATTACTTTTTTAACGTTTCTAGCTCATAAAAAGCCTCTAGAGTTGAAGTTTTTCACCAAAATTACTAAAATATTTTTTATACTCCCGCAACAAAGAACTGAAAGTAGGAGTCTGCGGCAATGGAATAAAACAATTGAAGATTACTTGGCACCGCTATTTTATAAATTACAACTGAAGGCAGCAGTCTGGCTATATCACACAATTTAATAGAACAAATTTACGCAATTATTCAAGCAATGCAAATTACTTGCTACTGAATACATAGACCATAATGTAGTGATTTTCATTACCTTTGATTTCTCCCGAAAAGTCGCCAATATTTCTTACTAATTGTCCTGACATTTTTCTTTTCGCACCAAGCTGTTAATAAATCACGCTTTCGCTCATACCGGTGGGGGTTTTTTTTTTTTTTTTTTTTTTGTAGTTCCTTTTATCTTAATATTTTTGTCAAATTCCATTATAATTTCCAATTAACCTTCATATCATCGAGCTAAATGTTTCAACAATAACTAACAAAACACTAATGCGTAATTATAGAAACATATGAACAAATACTAATCGATTCGATATTTCTAGTTCTCGTTATTTTTAACTTTCCAAGTTAAAAAAAAATAAAAATAAGTTACATTACTACCTGGTAGTACACAATAACAATCTCATTTCGACCCTCGTGTGAACTTATCAACTCGGATGCGCAATGTGTGCTTTTTAGCACATATTACAATATACTTTTTTAAAAAACGTATAGTAATGCCCATCTTCGCTTCTTCTTCTACAAGACTATTTAAAGAAAAGTTATATTGAAATTTAAATCGGAATTAGATGGGGGGGGGGAGACGGTTATGGACGGATTACTTAACTAAGTACTTACCGTGCTCAAAGCATTTAAGCAAAGTTACTCTCTCCAAGTCTATTCTAGTTAAGCACATTATTTGCTTTTATATATATATATATATATATATATATATATATATGATTTTCACATAAAATTGTGTTCAGAGGTTACGGCCGGACTGGATATCGGAACATGTTAGTACAACGCAGTGGTTCCCAATTTCTTGCCTGTACGACCCCTTTTTCGAGAATGAAATTATTGGCGATGTCTTCATTCGCTTCTTTGCTTAATAGTAATTAATTTGCAAGTTCGCGCGCTCTCTTCAACAATGTGACATCTACTCAATCACAATAGTCATTGTTGCGCTGCTGTATAACTAATCAAAATAAGCATAATGCAACAGCCATTTAAACATTCTTAATAAGAATTGACGTTAAAATGGAAAGTTCTTAAATAAAAGTACGTTCCCCATATTCACAGCGACTCCCCTAGGGGTCCCGGCCTATAGGTTGGGAACCGCTGGTATAAGGTATTTTATTATAAATAGCCAATATTTTACCACAGAGAGCAACAAAATATTTCCAATATCAGCATCGGCCTTTAGGCCTATGGTCTATTCACGATCGAGTAACTCTTTTTTCAATCATGGAGTTCTTTAACGTGTCATAAACACAGGAACCATGAGACGGCATCCTCCGTGGGACTTGCGCTCGTGCTTTTTACATCCAGAAAAATATATAGACTTCGGTCGGGTTTAAACCAGCGAGGAGAGCGCCTTATTACCAATTAAACATTTCAATTCAATTTATAACAATTGACAGTAATAACAATAAAACTGGTGTTTTATATTGTGTCGGGAATATGCTGAGCTGCTATAACTTTCCACTTGACGTCAGTTTGTGTAATGTTGGCTATGCTGCGGTTGCGGCGTTGAAACATTCACAGCTGATGTTGAGTTTTCAATTTCGCCTAGTAAAAGTATATTAAGCGTTCGTGTAACACCTCGAAGTAAGGGATTAGGTATCACCTCTGCAAATGATCTCTTTGGGACATGTATTAACTACTACAAATTAACGAGTTCAATTAATAACAATTAGTAACTCAATTGAAACATTTGACAGAAATCAGTTGCACACAGAATAAGAAAAATCGGCAATATAGCAGCTGTTACGTCACGAAATGGTTCAGACAGTGTAAGGGGCGTAACCATTCCTCGTTTGTTAATCTGTAGTATTGCCAACTGAAAAAGTAATTATCAAGTGTAAAGTTTCAGCGACCGGGTAGAGTTCAGTTAAATATTTTATTAGGGAAGCATAGCTAGAATAAATATTTAAGACTGGTGTTCAAAAACTCTAACTACATAAATATCTTATTATGTAATAAAATACACAATTATCGACCAGGACAATACTATTACATATTAAGTTAATGTAAATAAATGCATTTAATTTTACTCTTAAATCTACTTAACGAGTACATCAATACATCGCCACAGAGTTCGCAATTCATTTAATGTTTTAATTCTGCAAGTATAAACATTTGCGTTCGTTTAATAAATGACACAAGTGTAGTAACCCTAGAGATCAGTGTTAAATTGGTGGCGAGTTTTATGAAAAAGTATCAGTAATTTCTGTTTGAAAGTGTAATAACGTTTCAAATTCTGTTGAACAGCCCAAAAGGTCTCCGTAAGTACGTTTTTAATACAATGTTTGTTACAGAAACAGAAATAACGGATATAGTTTAGTATTTGTAGTGCTACCCAACGCAATGATTCCATATTGAAACACTGACTGAATTAGAGCTAAATATACTATATAAGTGCAAAATATCGATAAGCAGATATGCCGGAAGGTTACGAATTCATATATTGTCTTTTGCAGTATTTTAACATTATTTTTTTTAAAATAATCTCCCTAAAGGTCAATGCATTTACCTCAGGGATGTTCAAATGTCATCCCGTCTCTGAAGGAGTTTGCCGGACGGCCTGCAAAACATTCCTGATTTCATGAAAAACGGGATCAGAGAGCAAGAGTTTGAGCTGTGGGATCAGGTGGAAGTCAGAAGGGGGCCAAATCGGGGGGGCAGGTTGGATGCTTCAACAAATCATACTTAAAATCTCTCAATTTTCCCATCTTGGTAAAACATTTAAATTTTCCACTTAGTTTAAAAATTATTATAGTACTCTTAGGTTATGGTTTCACCGTTCTAATAATAATCAAATAGTAAAATTCCTCCAGCCTTCAAAAAGACTGATGTCATAAACCTTTCCTGCAGATGAAACCGATTTTTTCTACTTTGACGCTGAACAAATAGTTTCGAATGCTGTGATCCTGGATCCAAGTCTCACCCACATTTATAAGTCGAGATACAAAACCAGTTCTATTGCTGTCCAAACGTTGTTCCAATATTTTCATAAGAATGAGTTTCTGGTCTGCTACTAGCAATCGCGGCACTCATCTTCCGTAAATTTTTTTTCATATGCATGTATAATATAACTTTTCAAATACTCACAATCTCAGCTATTTGACACACTTTAACTCGCCTGTTATCTAATGCCATATCATATATATGCACATTTAATTTGCTGTTACACTTTTTGAACTTCGTTCACAAGGATCATCTTCACGGCTGGTATAGCCATATTTAAATCCAGCAGTCCATTTTTAAATCATTGAAAATGAAGGAGAAGAATCTTTAAACTTACACAAATTTATTAAGAATTTCCTTCGGCGTTAAATCATCTTTTACGAGAACTTTATCACCGCACGATATTCAGTCTTATCCGTTTTTTCGAATACCAACAATACGTCTGCTTTAGAAAGCTGCATTAAATAACCTATTTGATACAGTAACTTGACATTTCAAATGAATGGTTCAGACAGACTTGATGTACCAAAGAAAAAATAAATAAATAAAATAAAAACAAACAAACAAAAAAAAAACACTTGCCAATTATGAGGCCAAGAACTTTACAGATTGCAATGTGTTGTTACATAATAATTTCTAACTATTTAACAGATGTACACAAAATTAAAACTGTCAAAGAGAAAGTAATTAAAACAGCTTTTAAAATATTACGGGAGAGAATATTTTTATCAACCAGTTTTTAAATTGTATTTATATCCCCATTAATATAATCTAGTTAACACAAACGTATAGCAAAAATTAATATAGTACCTTTTACATGCTTTTAATATAAGGATGTTTCAGAAATACTTTCACAAAATTAAACATATTTTCAGTTCCCTTAATTATACGAAAGGTTATTTGAGTTACAGGCTGGCAGAAAACGGTTGAGTCTGAGAGAAGTCAGTCTCAAGGTTGTATCATGCTTGATTTGGTGTGAGGAACTTGCCACCAAAGTTTGTAAAAGTATTTCTGAAACATCCTGTATACAGTTATGACAATTTTCAGAATGCTCCATTTAAACTCAAAGGTTTAGAAATGTCAATATAGACTTGCACTGGAAAATGGTTGGGCAAAAAGCGTGTAAAATGAAAGCCTCTCTTAATATGTTCTCTAAAGGGCGTATACCCATCTAAGGTCCGAAATTAGAAGTTTTCTCGAAACCTATAACCAAATATTTCACCAGAGAAATTTTACTTGGATCACATTCTAAGATATCAAACTTTTCTCCAAAAATTAATTTTTTTAAATTTATTATTCCCAACCGTAACCACTTCATTGTTGCAAGTTTAATTTCTACATTTCCCTATAAAACATGCAAAACATACTGTGTTTCACTTAAATTTTTACAGCTAATGTTCGATAAGTTTCAAAATAGTATATTGAAATTTTAAAAAGCGCAATGTACCTAAGTGTCAAAGTCTAAAAGACAAGTACTTATTAGCTAAAGTAGGAAACTCGATCAACCTTACAGTCTGTGTATATCGTGAGTACCCACCTCTGCTCTTGAGATGAGCAGTATTTGAATCAGTCCACTTAGAGGTGTAGTGAGTGGGTGTTCACGCTGTACAACTGCTTGCTTGCCCAAGTCTCCTCACCTCTTTCTTCTTTTTCCCTCTTTCGCATCGATGGTTTGTCTCCTCATAATAAAATACCTGTACTGGCACATCTGAGGTTACATTCCTGCCTGGTTTAATTCTAGCACCCGTAAACGGATATTACAGCAGAATACACAGGATAGCTTTAGCGCGCAGCATTCCTCGACATTTTCCCCCTTTTGAAGTGCTTTCTCGCAGAGGGGTATTTCTTAGATTTTCTACTTTCTTATGTGCAGTTCGCTTATTGTTTGGAATACAAATGGCAGTACATGGTTGCTCGCGCAGGGCTAGGGATCTATGACCTTGAACTAGAATGTCCCAATCCTTGTATTTATATTGGGAGTAGTGCAGTCAGTATTTTGCGATCACGTGAGTGTACTAGCCTGCGATTTTGTCATGGACAGCCATTGGAACAAAGAGATAACGTGAAACTGTGCATTAAACTTAGGAAATCGGCCACAGAGACATTAAACATGGTTCGGCAAGCTAACGGCGATGATGCAATGTTTCAAGTGATATGGGCGTTTCACAAATCAAAGACAACGATCATCACCCGCGAAAATGAGGATCGTAAGAGAGCAATCAACGACATTGCTGACATCATTTGTGTGTCGTTTGGGTCAAAGCAGGCAAAGGTAGCCGTTTCAACACCGTTCACGAGATACATCGTGAATCGCAGAAGGCTCTACACTCAGAAAGCAACAATTTTAATGCCGCATCCCAAAAGTGGCTGGGCCTAGTGTATTGCTACCCAAAGAGTCTATTTCAAAGGATCTGGTGTCCAAAATTAGGTAAATGAAGTATTTTCTTTGCAAAAGAACTAGTTCGGGAACTTTTCGATACCACCTTGTATACGCATAAAAAGTACTAGGGGGCTGAGCTTATATACAAACAGATTTAAGGCTAAGTTAGTACATGAATGTTTTTACTTGCATGTAATTTAATTTAATTATCACTTACATTATTATAGACAGTGCCGTTATTTTCAGTATTAAATTTATGACATTACAAAGACAAGCATAAATTATATGTTACCATTAATTTCGACCCCACATATGAAAAGCCACGCTTCGTCTTAATTAGAAAAAGATGATATTTACAATGTCCCAGGAAAATAAAAGCATGACCGCTCTATTTCCTGTATCAGGTATATTCCGAAAAAACCAGAAGCTTCCATTTCATATCTGAATAAATTGTAAGATGAAGCAAGGCCTTCGAACAGTATTACTTTAATGTTAAACTTGCAGGTTTTGCTGGTCCTCGCTGCCTGCACCGGTGTCCTCGCCGAAGAAAAGACCGAGAAGAAACAAGAAAAACGCGGTGTCTACGGCCTGGGTTACGGCTACGGTCACGGCCTCGGTTACGGCTATGGAGGCTATGGATATGGGAGCCATGGCCTGTACGGTTATGGTCACGGTTATGGTCATGGATATGGTCATGGATTTGGTCATGGATACGGTAATAGCTACGGTCACGGTCTCTACGGCTATGGTGGCCATGGTCTCTACGGATATGGTGGCAGCACTCTGTACGGTCACGACGGCTATGGTGTTGGCTACGGCTACGGCGGCCACGGTCTGAGTTTCGGCCATGGGTCGCACTTGAGAGCCGTCACCATCACTAAGGAAGTGAAAGTTCCTGTACCTCACCCATACCCCGTACCAGTCGAGAAACCAGTACCAGTGCCTGTCAAAGTGCCCGTAGCAGTCCCCGTGGATCGCCCTTACCCTGTGCACGTGCCCAGGCCCGTCCCAGTTCCCGTCGAGAAGCCTGTGCCTGTCCCCGTAGAGAGACCCGTGCCCTATCCTGTTAAGGTTCCTGTCAAGGTGCCCTACCCCGTCCACGTGCCCGTTCATATCCCTAAGCCTGTCGCTGTCCCTGTACCCCATCCCGTCGTAGTTCACAAGCACGTGCCCATCAGCTACGGTTTCGGTCACGGCTATGGCCATGGCTACGGTCATGGCTATGGTCACGGGTATGGTCACGGATTCAGCAACTTTGGTCATGGGTTCGGTAGCTTTGGTCATGGATTTGGCAGCTATGGTCATCATCATTATCACTAACTTTTTCTATACGAAACTCACTCTGTGATAACTGCAACTTTTCTCTGTGAATTACTCTCAAGTGTTTCAACCAAATGTGATAGTTATAAGTAACCTTTGTACTCAATATTTGTATATTACGTACTTCAATAAGTGTACAAATATATTTTTATAATAAAATACAGAAAATACTCCAGTGTCTTTTCTTTCTTTTTATCGAATAGCGAAGAAATGTAGCTATGGCGAGTACCCATGAAAATATTGTATATAACCAGAAAAGGATAAAACACTAAGAAAAAGTCACAGATTAGTAATCGCTATATTTCAAACTGCTTGAGTTCCTCTAACGCAACGGTTTCAGAACACATAAAAAACAAGCAATCGTACTCCTAAAATTAACCATGTAGCTTAAATGTTAATCGCAATCCGTTTTAATTGTTACATAGTTAAGTGCAATTGGTAATGTTAAGCTAACAATATAACACGTAAATAAAATAATGATACAGGAAAGCACGTACTTTTAAGCTTGAAAATTATGTTTTTATTATATTCACACCTTTTCTTTTTTTTACTACATGCACTTTTATTTTAATGATTATTTTAACGTACTTTACACCTTGTCTTCCATTCACTTATAAAAAAAATAAATAACAGCATTCTCAGTATAAGCATCATGCTGTTAACACGAAGCTGCGAGAACGTCAATGGTAGTACTACACGGGACTAGAAGTAAAGCGATAATACAGCAGCGGCAGTATAACGCCGGATGCACAGTTTTACTGCTGCTACTGTTGAAAACAGATCGCAACTTTCTAGAATTTTAATAACTACATTTAACACTCATGCGTGAATATCTAAACACACACAATAGAAAGCGGGAGAATGTGTAATAAAAAAAAATAACGCAGTAACGCACCTATTTAAATGAAAAACTGAATGATCCTGGTTCCCATGGCAATAAACATGTCAATGATATTTTGAATAATTTTAATCTGCAGGATGAAGTCCGTCTCTACAGAAAGCATTGTATACTTTATATGATTTGAAATCACTGTCTGATTGAAATTAATACTTGAAGTTGGTCTACTCAGATTTTTAATTTCAATTTTTATTTCTAATGGTCACAAAGATAAAAACTTTGATAATGCTCATTTTCTTTACAATTAACATAGAAAAATAAAGCAACTATTTCAAGAATTCATACGAAACTTCCCAAGCTTACCATTCAGCAACATTTTACTACTAATAAAATGACTAATTATTGCTGCTTGAGAGTGTCTGTATGAGCACATTGTTACCTAAAATGTAATATTGATTTATATTGAAATAACACCAAGTTTTCCAATAATATGCATGACTGTGTTGTCATAAATATAATCATAACCTTTTAAAATAGTTTGTTAAGTTTTGTAATGCAACAACAATCAGCTATATAAAATTCAAGGCAAACTTTTTTGAGAACGCACCTGATGAGTGGTGCAAACACATAATGATTCTTATGAACAATAGGCTCCTTCTACTGCTTCCTCTCACCTAAATATTCCACAAGCTCTCTGAGATTGCAAGCCAAGTATCGCATAAATCGCATAAACAGCAATTACGAATATCAGGCACAATATTGAAGTACTACAAAAAGGTTTATGCATAAAAGCACATCAAGCAACAGTTATAGGCAGAGTCTGGAAATTCAGGCATTTATTTTGGTTAAAATAGGCATGCAAAAGGCATTTAAAATACTGAAAATAGACAGTAATGTAACTAAAATAGGCATTTATTAAAAATGAAAACAGAGAATAATATCACTCCATTATTAACGAAAACAGGCATTTAAGATACTTAATAATTTCTTTATCACATAATTAAAGTACTTAACCTTACTTTTCTTGATTACAAGCAACAAGATTTTTTTTTCAAGAGATCAACTGTCATTGCCAACCGCTTTCAGAGAGAACATTTTTCATCATGGAAAAAGAACGTTGAATTTCCACTGAAGTGATTGGAGCACATTTAAAACAAGCTATTTCAGAAGGACTCATACCAGTTACAACAGAACATTCACTTTTAGGACATCATGAAAATACTGATCTAGACAAAATAAAGTAGTTGTGAATAGACCTGGCAAATAAGCAAAAGATGTGCAATGGTTTCTGGTCGAGTTCATTTTCTGTTTATGCATTATAGGGGAATCAAGTTAGTATCTATCTCACTTCCAAGCTGAACACATTGTAGGGACAGTTTATTGCACAGCTGTACTGCTCTCATCTTTCCCACTTGCAATTGTTTGCTACATTTATGCAGCTGAGAAGTAACCCCCAAATTTCTTAGAATTGTCTAGCAAAGATTGATATAAGGTCATTTGCCAGAATTATTCAAAACTATAGTACTTCCCTCATCCTCTCTATTTCCTGGTATTTGTAATCCCAAGGTAACCTTGAGTTCTTTCCACTAATGAAGGTATGCTATTTAAAGAACTTAAGTGAATGGGTTCAGGAGAAAGTTTTTGACTGCTTGAAAATAAAAAGATAACAAGATTCTCAATAGATATTTTTATGAGATGAACATGCCATTTAATTTTAATAACCATTTTCACTGTGAAATATTGGAATTCTTTGTGCTTTTTAAAATACCATTTTAATCACAGAAAATGTCCATAAGGTTTTAAACCTTAAAATAGGCCACAGAAGCCAAAATAGGCAAACATGGCAAAATAAAAACTGGCCCCACCTGCCCCAAATGTAGGTAACATGTTCATTTTTATGTGACTTAAATATATCCACCCAGATAGAAAAAGCATTTTGCCTAACTTCCAGGCTCTGGTAATGACAAAAAAGTAGGTAGGTTGGCCATAAAAAGAGAAAAGTGTAGTGTTAATCATAAATGTTGCATAAATGTGGAGGATTATTGACAATATTACTCTTATTAGAAACTCAAATAACTTTCACTCAATCTCTATTCACTAATCATTTCATTAGAATGATGTCTCAAGCAATTTTTTTTTTTTTGATTGATTTATTTATGGACACTCTTTAACATCTCAGGTCATCAGCGTCCCATTCAACTCAGGGCGTGAAACGGCCGACAAATTTTGCTCAGAGGCTTCTCTTTCAGGCTTGAGGTTCTTTTTCGTGCCGTAAATGTACGACACGGGACCCACGGATTTACTTCCCTTCCGAAGGGAGCCATACTTAGGATTTTTACGCCCGAAAAATCCATCGGTCCTGGCCGGGTTCTAACCCGCGATCTTGGGTAGTCTCAAACAATGACAGTATACATTCTATTTATTGCATTAACAGAAAAGCACCTAAAAGTAAAAACAAAGTTCAAAGAGTAGCTCAAAAACAAAACATTCAGAGGCAAATTTCAAAGAGTAGCTCCAAGAGGTGAGGGGCAAGGAGATATGGAAATTTGGAACTGGTAGAGTTTTTCTTAGTATAATACAATAATTGAGTGTTTAAGTCATTGGTAGGCCATATGGCAAGAGAAAACGACTAAAACATCTTTCAGTGCCACATCCCTCCCTTTTTATACCCCAATTGTAGTAGGTCCTTTAAAATTAAAGTATCACATGTGATTACTAATTTTTTTCTTGCTAGCAAATGTGTTACGTGTTCAGACTTTTTTTTAGAATGAAAATTTAAAAAAAAAAAAAATTCATTATCACAATTCATATAAGGTAAAAAAAAATGGTGTTAATTAATATTGCATTTATCTTTAATACACAACATTAACATAAGTGCAATATTAGTTGCATGAAGTTGAACTACCTGCTATCAATATGCTGCTTAAATGTAGATAGCAATAGTTAACGATTACATTTTTAGCTTGCGGGCCATTCAATTTTGGCTTCCATGTCTTGCATTTCTTTTCTTATTTCTTTAATTGATAAAACCCATAAAATCTGTTTCCTATGGATACCTGCACACTGTGGCATCGTGGGAAATGAACTTGCAAACCTACTTGCGGGGGGGGGGGGGGGGGTAAAAAAAAAAAGGAGCCTTGCAGACCCAGAGACCCACAAGGATAATATCATTTCATTCCCTAAAGCTTTTGAGAAATAGGACTTTTAAACAAAATTATAAATCGGAAGCTGCAGTGGCATCTAAAGACAAAATTTGGTGATTCTTAATAAGAACACTACTTGTTGCTTGCTTTTGATTGTTGATGAAACATAACCGTCTGCGGTCTATCCACTGTCTATTCTCCAAATTGTACCTTTTGTGATTCTTGTCAACCTATGACAGCCGAACATTTGAACATGTGCTCTGCATTAAGTGGTTTTAAATGTATTGTTGAAAAATACTGGAGATCCCATGTACTAATGGTATAAGTGCTAAATTGTATGTGGCATTTGTTAAATAAATAAATAAATAAATAAAATAAGTGCTAAATTGTATGTGGCATTTGTTAAATAAATAAATAAAATAAATTCATAAAGCACTTCAAGTTCCCAAGGATGCAACAATTAAGAGATATATTGTGAAAATTATGCTTTACACATCAAATATACATATAACTGTTCACCAGTCCCACTTTGCAATTTGCTTATTTTTGCTGTTGCTTATTAAAAAATAATAATTTTCTTATTGAAAATGTTGAAAAATTAACATTTTATTATATTAAAAAACTATAGATTATTAATAACCAATGACATAAAGTGTATTATGTGAATTTTTCATATTAAAAAGAGTATTTTACTAAACCCTTTAGAATTTCATAATTACTACTCTTTTATGAGAATTTAATAAGTTAGAATGCTTGTTTGGATAACGTGATTTCAAACATTGAAACAAACAAGGTAATGTTTTATATTTTAACTCCTAATTGTAGATTATTGTGTAATATGGCTTTAAATACCTCTATTAACAACAAAATAAAAAAAATAAAGGTGTTGAATTAATTAGGAAATTACACAGCTTTGAAACTAGACTACAAAACAATACTTATGTGTTTATTCTCATACAAATGGCAAATAAAATTGCCATTACTGTCATAACCATCATCATCATCATGTCTGGGGTTCGAATCCCACCAGGACCGTCCTCCCTGATTGGGGTTTTTTTCCAGGTTTTCCTAAGTCCTCATAAGTGGCAAATATCAGGGAGTTACCCTAAACTTAGGCCTGGAACGCTTCCTTCCTTATAAAATAACCTTTCCCAATTTATCATTTCATGTATCAACAGTGTCCACTGTCTGTGGTGCTTCAGTAGTAAAAACGGGCGTTAAACAAAACAAAAAAAACATCATCATCAAGCAGTTAATGCATGCAATTGTTAACATCTAAGAAAGAAACTCATAATTTCACGAATCACCTACTGCAGATACAATTAAATTGCAGAAAGAAAATATATTTGTTATTGTCCCTTTCTATATGTAATATATTCTTGGGTCACCCTCATTGGTCTCAAATGATGTTTATTTAATAAGACAATGGAGCATATGAAGGTGCAATATGCACATTTTTATTGTTTATTAATCCACATCATGGTTCAATGTACACATCAAAAAACACAAGATGCAGCTTCTAATTGTTTCTATTCTACACAATGGTTCAATGTACTTACATATTCAAAAATATTTCATGCAAAAGAGAAGACATTATTTGTGAAGCTAATACCTACATTTACTAAACAGCCCTTTATTTCTTTCGTTTTGATTACCATTTTTATTTAAACATTATAAACATTTTTTCACAAATGTAAATAAGTACACTAAGTTAACTCGCAGAATTTCTCAAGCCTGTTGTTTACTGGGTTACGTCCTCAAATTTAGTATTTTGGGTCTAGAAATAACAACTGTATCCACCCACGAATATTGCCGAGATCGACATGGGAGGTTGCTTAAGTACTTACATACGTATCAATGTTTATTTTATTAAGTGGGCTCGCAAATTCAGCTATTCATAACCTAAAATGTTAACTGTAAAACTAACCTTAACTCCTTAGACACCGTTGCAATCAATCGCCGTAACCTATTATATGTTTGTTTTAAGCCAATACTTCATTTACTATACTTGTAATTATGCTATTTTAATTATATTTTCTTCTCATTCAGACATTGCCGTTTACTACACATGTTTCTTCTTTTTTCCTCGACAATCAACATGACACTTTCAGAGCTACCAATATCACTGAATTCAACTATTTGCAAAGGCTTAATAGCGGAAAATTTGAACGAAACATCAAACGCAGTTATTATTACTATTTTTATTATTCCTGTTGAGGTACTATGCACATTGATAGATCCACTTCATACGATGGTTTTGCTGATTATGGTCATTTATGTGCTACTAGCCATCAGCATCCACAGTTCAATGCACCCCCTGCCTTTGGATTAATACATCTTGACCACATGGATGGTTCTTCAGCTTTTGTATTTTACTTGCTGATTTCGAGCTTTTGACCTGTCCCAACTTCAAAATAATTTACCCATCTGGTCTGTACCCCAACCAGTTTCTATACGGCACATCGATTGGTTTTCCATATCACAATCCGATAGGAAATTTGATCACGATTGGTACTCGAATCACGGACCTTTGGAAACCGAATAATGCATATTTTTTTTTAATGTGAACTAATCGGTGTCTTTAATGATGAAGTTTTTTCTTCTCCCAAAGCTGTGTGCATCTTCAATTTCTTCCTATTTAGAGAGTTTATAACAACTTTATACCCAGTTAATGGTAATCTCAATTCTGCTGCCTACATTTCTCTATTCTTTTTCAGAATTCTAGTCATCTCTACCCCAGTGGTACTCAACCTTTTAAGTTCAGGATCCATCTTGAAGGATATTACATTTTCAGGACATTGGGGGGGAGGGGGAAGAATAGTGTTTTGATTATGAGGCATCATAAGCAGTAAACACTAATGATACTCAAGATCATTAAGATGAAATGATACATTTGGAAAGGAATGGAAGGAAGTATTTCACCCCTAAGCTGTGTAATATATATAATAAGGAAAATCTGAGAAAAACTCGGGAAGGATGGTCCTAAGCGGAATTGAACCTCAGACCTTCTGTTGCCGAGTTCATGCTGTAGCAGCCTTAGCAACCTGCATCAGCATGTGACCCATATTTAAAATTAGAACACTCTAATAAATCATATACACACCCGATTAATGTGAAGTTGGTCATGCCATATCTGCGTAGGCTGATCTATGTTAGTTTCAAGTGCAGTTGACTTGAGTCGTAAATTTGAGCATGCATCTAGCCTATTTCTCTACTTGCTTCTCATTTCAATAACATAAGAAAGTCTCTTTTCACTAGATATAAAGTGGAGAATGGCATGAGTAACTTTAATGACCCATCCAAAAGTTCAGGATGTTCACCTATTAAAGATATCCAAAAAAAACTGTTATATCTAGGTGTAAACATTTAGATTCGATGCAATAATCACAGCTGATATACATAACTGTTCTCTTATTTTATTTACAACACATTTAAAGTTTCAAATTATTGGAATGGATCTCCAACCTAATTGAATTCACTGTAACTTTCTGGAAAGTTACTTTCAATTTTTAATTATTGAAAACAGAGTGATGTGATACCATAGAATCACAAAATTAGAAGGTAAAGAAAGATCATTCTTATAAAAAAAAAAGATTCTAAGGTTCAAAAGGTAGAAAAATATTATTATTTTTGCCATACTTTGAAACCAAAGGTTGATTTTTTCTGGAGGTACTTAAGACTCAGAAAACAGAATGATATAAACCGTAACTTAAAATATGAAAGGACTGAAAGTATTAAACAACATCTCAAGTGATATCTTCAAAGATATGTGTGTGTGTATTAACTGAAACATTTGTTATTATAGATAAAAGCATCATAGTGCAAGGCTTCAATAACATCAAGGCAACAGTGAAGAAAGATGTTAGAGGAAGGCCTTCTGATGGAATATCTACCTTATTAAATCAAGACTTGCTCCTTTACAAACATTGTTCATAAAAGAAGATTTACTGTTGTAAGAACCAAAATAGTTATGCTTTTATTTGCATTTTGTCTTCCACACATTAAAAGTTAAACATATTTTTTTTTCCTAAATATTGTACTTACAAAGCTGTTGACAATGGAGTGGTAATATATCCCAAACTTAGGTATTCATTTTTTACAAACTCCACTTACTTACATAAAAATATGATGCATTTTGGGAGAATCTCTCACATCTTCAATTGCTCATGTTGTATAGATTCATGTTGCAAATTAAGAAGTTTCAGGGCATTTGCAACATGAATCTATATAGTTTACCATAGAAGAAAAGAGAAATGGGTGGGAACCATTTCTAGATTTAAAAATTATGAGAAATGGAGATTGTGTGAATTTGGAATTTACAGAAAAGAAACACACACAGAAAGTTACATAAAAAATGAGAGTTATAACTCCTTTCCACATAAATATGCAGTGTTTCATGGTTTGGTACACAGATTGACAAATATTCCACTCACAGAAGCAGAGTACAAAATAGAATACCTACATATAATAAAGACAGCTATAACAAAAGCATAGTGATAAAAATTATCAATAAAACTAAAAGACAAAAAGGGATAGGGGAAGTTTCCACACTGAAAAACACAAAAGAAGAATACAAATTTAAAAATTTCACCTACCATCCAATTTACCACAATAAGTTCAAAAGAACATGGGATAATGTTAGCCCCAAAGAAAAGATACAACATCAACAATTTATTGGGTTGCACAATAAGACTCCATACCAACAGAACAGAAATCAGGAATTTATGAAATAAAATGCGCAGATTATGAGCAGAGCTACAAGGGCAAAACAAAGAGAAATTTGGAAATTCGGAGGAAAGAACATTTTAGGAATATTCGGTTTAAGCAGGTGGATAAATCAGCAGTGGCAGCTCACTTTTGGACCAAAAACCATGAAATAAAACCGGAAATTAAACTGCTGAAACATCTTCACAACCCATTGGAGTTATCCACTTGGGAAAAAATTTTCATATTAAAAAATAGAGAAAACCTAATGAAACTTCAAGCTTCCTCCTATGGATGAACTCAGCAATTACCTGCTTTAACAACAGAGGTCACCACAGGAACATCTGGGTGTCTAGCCATTGTTTCGAGTAAAGGCAGTTCAGAGAGCAACTGAAGATGAGAGAGACATGTATTATTTTTATGTAAGTAAGTGGAGTTTAGTGTAAAAAATGAATACCTAAGTTTAGGATATATTTTTTCCTATCAATTTTTAGATAAATTATGGATGATTTAGGAACTTTGAAAATACATTCTATTATTGTATGCTTAGATAAGTTCTCACATAAAAGGAAATCTTCATTAACGATACCCTAATATTGGTACCTAATGAAACAAAAGAGAGGAGATGAATTAACAATGCCTATTGATTCATCAATTTGAAATGTAAAAAATGTGCTGTATTTTACTCTCATAATCAATTGATTAAGCCATTTCATTAATACAGTGATCCACAATATTCCTGTTATCTCAGACATATGAAATAAATCTCTTAAGGCTACACTTTTCCACCTACTATCACCAGACACTTTTTCTCTTTATTGTTTTATATTTATAATGAACTGATATATTTTCATTTTCCAGGATCTGTATCAAAAGAATAATCCTCATGTGTTTTTGTTTTCTAAGATCCCGTATATCAAAGTTATTGTTTTTAATAAATTTATTCTGTTAAATAGAATGAATTATCATTAGTTTTTTTACATTTTTAATTTATTCAGCCAGCTTTCATTCATCCTTATTTTACTTTTGTTTGTTCTTTTCTGAAGTTTCTGAAACACAATTGCATAAAATCATACATAAACGATTTAAATTTTTTGTAAACTACTTTTTAATATATTTTTCCTATTTAATTCAGTTGAAGATACCCTGCTTGGTCTAATGGTCAGTGTTGCTGGTTGCTATCTGGGAGGTCCTAGGTTCCAATAGCTTGTTTAGGAATTTTCTTATTTAGGAAGGTCTGGAATAGGTTCCACCCAGCCTTGTGAGGACAATTGGAGGGCAGCCTGATAGAGAGGTGGCAACCTTCATTCTTAAAAGTCAGTGATGGTGACCATGCAGGGTGTCATGTGATCACATGCCCCCTGCAATACTGTTCTCTGCCTATGATGTTGCAAGATGGAATTAGAGAATGCAGCTGTTGTTGTGGTAGTTCAAGCCCTAACATTGGGCAGTCATGCTGAGAGGAGGAGAAATTCAGTTAAGAAAATCTTAAAAACTATTACATCATACTTATTGTTAGATGGCCTAGCAGAAA
The DNA here is from genome assembly GCA_030762175.1 of Metallyticus violacea. Classification (NCBI taxonomy): domain Eukaryota; kingdom Metazoa; phylum Arthropoda; class Insecta; order Mantodea; family Metallyticidae; genus Metallyticus; species Metallyticus violacea. Next base: position 23,079,937 of record CM060845.1, read on the forward strand.
TAAATATTCCAAAGTATATACAATATAGCCAATTCGGTCTCATGACTTAGTTTACATGCAATGTTTATTCCAATAATTAATACACCTTTGCTAAGATTGTATTGAAATAATTGTTTTGTACCTTTGTAATATATGCATAATTTATTTTGCTGTTCTAAAGCCTGCTACCTGTAAACCTCTGCTTATATAAATCCAGAGTAAATCCATTTCTAAGGCACTTCAACATTTTCAATGAGAAGATGCATAAACATTTATAGGAAAACTATTTTATTGCCCTATTTATACATAATTTACAGTTAACAATCCAATGAAATCTTAAAACATGAAAAATATGATCAAGATAAACATTTATATAAATATAACACTCTGTTACTGCATTTGAAGAGCAACGCTAATGCAGAATTCAAAACTTTTGAGATTGATTTTTACAAATTTTTAGAAACATTTCAATTCTTTAAACATAGCTCAGTTCAGAAGTTGGGTTTATCTCATTTTCAGTTCCACATTATACAAATACAACATGCTATTTAAGTAAATCAATAATCTTTGTAACAATGATTGCACCATATTATAAACAATTAACTTAAATGATGCAGATATTTCAAGTTTCTTTAAATACACTAGAACCCCCTTCTTTTCCTACTAACCACATAGTCACTATTAGAATGCATTATTCTAATTTCAAGTATGTTTTCCAAACATTTCCCATAAAAGCTGTATTAGAGCAGATTTTGACCAGGAAACTGAGAGAAGTAGTATTTAAAATTGTGGTACAAGTTAGATTCGAGTGCAAATCTGTTTCATAGTTTGCTGGTAACTTCAAATAGAAATTTACTGGTCTCGCAAAGAAAGACATCCTGACATGGAGAAAAAATGGAATTCATACATGAAAGAAGGAAGAACAGGCATCCTATAAGAAATAAAGCCAAAGAGGAGGCTGAGTTTCTTGGTATATCAAAACAAGAGTTTAAGACTAGCCGTGGATGGGTGGATAATTTTATGAAGCAGACTTGCTTATCTCTAAGATGCCATACAACAGTATGCCAAAAGTTTCCTGCAGATTTTTTGAATAGCGGGAATTTTCACAGTGAAATATATATAATATAACAAATTATTATTGAGGAAATCACTCAAATTTCATTAATTTAGTTCCACTTACTTGGACATGTTTCAAAGGCGGTTGCCTTCATCGTCCTTCATCTTTGAAACATGTCCAAGTAAGTGGAACTAAATTCGTGAAATTTGAGTGATTTCCTCTTTATGATTTGTTATGTTTCCTGCAGATGTTTATGATTTTAAGTTTCCAATATGGGGTGTGCATTACATTTAATGGAGCATTAGATTCATGTAAATAAGGTTCTATCTTTCTCATTTTTATGATGCATTTTTGTTTGCAAAATACATTTATTACATTTGATTATGGACGCAATGACATTTCTTTTATCATTGTCATCTGCTTTCCTTATAAATTTCACATTCTGAAAATTTTGTGAGTTTACATTTTGTTTTGTGCATATGTCAGTAAATAACTGCAGAATGAGTAAATAGTTATCAGACTGGAAACTAACAAGGAAATAATCCTATCCAAAATGCAGGTATTTACAATGAAATTGTTGAGTCATCCAACATCTGATGCTGATAGGTGGCAAGGAATTGCATCGGCTGATAAGACATCGCTCAAGACCAGCTGAGGTACACATATATTTACGCAACTGTCCTGGAGTCTCATAGTACTCATTGTACTCATAAATACAGAGACAGATTAATGAGCTTCCACACTTTTGGGGATGAAAACAATATTTAAGTTTATCATACCTTCACCAGAGCAGTATATACATCCCCAAAGCATAACGAATTATACAGCAGTTGATGGTTAGTTGATTATGTGGACAAAAGTCTGTGAAATGTACTAAATTCTGCCTTTTTGTATTTTGATAATTTAGTAGTTAACATAATTTCCATGGCTTCTATATGTAGCTAACTGTAAAATAATTCTTTTTATTCTAAATATTTTGAATAAAATACATATAGACATAAAAGTATAATATAAACCTAAATCTAAATGGATATTGTGTCCTCCTTTTTGAAGCCTTTTGTCCTCTTTTTTATAGATGTGAATCTGATTACCCAATTCACACTGAGTCCACTTGTGCTATCAGGAGAGTTTTGAAGAGAAATTCAAGGTACTAAAAGTTCCAAGTGTAATGCAATTCATAAACTACAGTATCTACATACTTTAAGTGAACTAAAATATAAATCCATCAAGAGATCAATTTCATTTCTCATAATTAAGAAGGGTAATTCCATAAGCAAATGCCAAAAATACATTGAAAATGAAGGCAGGCAGTTCTACCATTTCTTGCATGATGTATGCTGGTACAACTTTTTAAGTGCATTAAAATTTATTAAACTGTCACACTAGTGTTTCTACTACTGACTATTGTGTTGCCCCACTCATAGCCACCCTTACTCTAGTGTAGCCTGGTTGGCCATTAGGAATGGCTTATTGCCGATAATAGACCCCACTTATCAGTTTTTAGATACTGGATGACTTGATACAGGATTCATTAAAATGTTTAGAACTACTGCACCATCTATTTATTTGAATCTTGTTTTACATAGCAAAATGATTTCAGTATGATAGCTGAGAATGTGCCACACTGGTTTGTTGAAGGTTAGTAAATCATGGTACTATCAGCAATGGACAAAACAAAAGATACATATTAATTAAGAACATGCAATGTAAATTGTAGCATTAATACTGAACAGACAGGTTTAAATAATAGAATGGTGAACATAGCTAATAGTTATGCAATTTTTTTAAAGAGAAAAACACTCAAATTTCACAAATTCTGTTTCATTTATTTGGACATGTTTCGAAGGCCATTGCCTTCCCAGCATGGTAAAGCTGACAAATGAACCATGCTGAAGATGAATTTTTTTAGCGGTGTTCAACACCTGTTTGTACTACTCAGGCATCACAGACAGTGCTGAAAATAAAGGCAATAACCTTCGATTCATGTTCAAGGAAGTGGAAAAAGAATTAGAGAAATTTGAGTTATTCCTGTTTAAAAAAATTGCACGATTATGCTATATTTCACTGAAAGTTCCCATATTTAAAACTATTGCTAAAAAGGTTTACTGTTTACTGCATCTATACAAATTTTTATTCACACGCTATGACTTTAGCTCTGAAATTTTGGTTATTCCTGCTCATTTGTTCTTTTGCAATTCACCTTAGGTTTATTTATTTGATTTATAAATTCTATCTTTCAAATTGACCCAAAAATAAAAATTAAAGAGCATTAAATTTGGGAATGAGCAGGCAAGAACTGTTTACTAATTATTCTCTCCTCATAAACATTAGTAATTGTATGCTATGAAGTACAAGCATTAGTACAGTTTTGCTGGAAAACACTATACATTGGTTTTTTTCAAAGAAGGTGCTACAAAATTATGACAATGTGTCAGTGAGCATTAATTATTTCATGGTATAAAAATAGGGTTGATATCCCTATGCACCAACATGAAATGTATTTGTAACTATAAGTCTTAGATTTTCTGCTCTCTTATCAATTGAGCCAATCAAGTAGAACCATGCCTCATCACTAAAAAATACAAATAATTACAATAAAAATATTCATTTATTTGTATTGACTAGAATACTACATCTTGTGGCAAAAAACTACTGAAGAACTACTTCTTGTGGTAAAAAAATGATTGAAGAAGCTGAAATTCATGATTAACTTTATGAAGATTATGGACCAAATTTCAAGAGTGATGCTGCAATAAGACAATGGTGTCATATATTTAAACTTGGGCAAACCAGTGTTCATGATGAGAAGAGAATTGGCTAGCCAATAATCATAAATGAAGAAATGATTTAAATGGTTGTCAACAAGGTTAGGTTAGAGAAAACTCCAGATTTATCATTTTGGAGCTTTCAGATTAGTTTCTGCAGTTCTGTCTTACTCTGGTTTTCAAAGCAAATACTGAAGATTTATGAGTAGACAATTGGAAATTTTGTTTCCATGGGTCTTTTACATGGTAGGGTTCTCAATTACAGCATACATTTTGAACACATACTAGCTCAGTAAGTACTAACTGTGTGACCTTCACTCTACCACTGCTCGAAGGCTAATGAATCAAGCTACACAGCAGTATAAACATGGTATTACTCTGATGATTATTGCACCTACTGTATGAAAATAGAAGTACATTTATGAATAGCCTCATATCAACTTCTGGGGAAGTGAACATATTTACTATAAAAATTGTACAATTAGCTTAATTCACTGAATAAAATGAGTAATGCAATATGGAATTGTAATAGGGCCATTATCTTGGATTTCTAAATCAGGTATCATGTGGTACAGTCAACTTATGTGGCATGCATAAAAAACTTAATACAGAGAATACATTTATGCACTCAGAAACAGAATCTAAAGCACTCTGACAAATAAGAGAAAATGTTTGTTTAGTTAACATTTATGAAGTTTTTTTTTTTTGATCAGCCTTTGCTGTTACTTTAAGGTTTGTAATAAACATTTTTACATGGAGGCTAAAGCTTCAGCTTTTGGTGGGACCACACTTATAATAAACATGTTATAGCATTCATCCATCATATCGTTTTTTTTTTTGTTTTTTTTTTTAAGAATTTTGGAAAGCGCTAAGGTCTTTCAATATGATGAACAGAATGGCTACATAACAAGTCCGAAATCTAAGGCATTTAAAGTAATGTACCATTCAAATGAAAACTCTAAAATAGCTTCAGAGAGCATGTTCCTACCAGAGATGAAACCCAGGTCTGCCAAATGGCAAGCAGAATAGGGTTACCATATGCCACAGATTTCATGGAAAGTTAACAATTTTATGGTGAATGACGAAGTTGAAGCCAAAAAGATGAAAGTTTGCAAATTATACAAGGTTTAAAGACAATTTCAGTTAATTTACAGTATCTACCAAAGAAATAACAGAAATGCTATCTCTTTGCCATCACAGCGTATAAACATTGCCTGAAATAATTTCTTCTGTGTCAAAATATTTAGAATATTCTTTATGGTTTCACTTACATGATATTTTCTCAGGACATATTCAGTGGAACAATTGTCCATATCCTCAGCTGTAACGATTGTTGAACCATTCGTAGATAAGGGTAGGTATCTGGGTTGACTCTGGTGGTTTTGTGATAAACTTGAATAAAGAGCTGTCTACCTCCAGAATGTTGAAATTCATAAGGTTTTGTTCATGTTTTTTTTTTTTTATATAAACCCTTTCCCACAAGATTAATTCTTTTGGTTGTTGAACAGTTTTTAACAACTTGATACCTTTTTCTACTTCATGGTTTTCATTCCAAAAATGTGCTATCACAGATGATAATGGCAAGATCTAAATCACAAACAGAATAAGCAATAGTTTGCACACGAAATGATCAATTTGTAGTTGAGCTAGCAATGCGAAATGATGACAAAAGGAAACAGAAATTATGGAAGTGTTGGCCAGAGACTAGAGATTAGTATTTTATGGTGACTGGCCACTGAATCAACATCTTGAAAATTATTTAGTACTCTTTTGCTTAAAGGAACATTTTAGGCAATTTCAATATTAATTCAATTTGGAATGAAACACAGTGAAACATGCATTAATAATCCGTTCTGAGTTGAAATATTTACGTAGAACACTCTATACTGTTTCATTTACATGAGATTTACTCAGGACATGTTTCATGGAACAGTTGTCCACACCCTCAGCTGTTAAATGATTGTTGGATCATTCGTAGAAGTTGGGTTGGTGGGTATCTGGGTTGACTCTGGTGGTTTTGTGATAAACTTGAATAAACACTGTCTGGTTCCAGGATGTCCAAATTCATAAGGTTTTTCTCATGATTTTTTTTATATAAATCCTTTCCCACATGTTTAATGCTTTTGGTTGTGGAACTATTTTTAGTAACTTGATGCCTTTTTCTATTTCATGTCTTTCATTCCAAAAATGTGCTGCATCAGGTGAGTTATCTATTTGTTTGTAATGGACGTTTGTCCAACATTTTTTCAACCTAATGCCTATATTTCTCTGTTTTTCCTATTTAGATTTTTTCACAATCCTTACAATTAATTTGGTAAATATCAGATTTTTTTCTCTTTGGGCCTGGAATCTGTTATGTTCAATTTCAATAACATTTTTACACTGTATCGATTTTAAGATGCTAGGATGATATTGTATGGCATAAATTTTTTTTAAATTTCTTATTGGTTGATGGGTGATAAGTGAACTTTTTAGATGTTTCTTACCCGGCTAAATCAGTCAAAATTGTGATTTGTTTAATTTTTTTTTTGTATTTAAAAAAATTTTCAAGCAGTACAATATCATCTTAGCACCATCATAATTCTGTTTGTGATTTAAATCTGCCATTATTGAGGGTGCAGAGAGAGTATTTCCCCTGATTACTACTCGGTGGAAAGAAGGAAGAAATAGGTTAATGGCAGTATATTAATGCGGAGTTGCAAATACAGCATAATATGAAAAACGGTGAAACGAACATTTCACAAACTAATAATTGATATTATTGTATGATTTAGTTGATCTACACACTCTTAATGCTTCACTTACTTGTCGTAATATATAGAACCAGTTTTTCATATATTATGACAAGTAAGTGAAGCATTAAGAGTGTGTAGTTCAATTAAATCATACAATAATATCCATTATATGATTGGCTTCACTGTGCAAGTTCTAATTAACATTTTAATTATTTCCTAAAATGTTTGAGAACAGACCAAGTTCCTTTTTTCTGTTCAAGGCTCTGGTAATACAATTGATTTAAAAAGATTTAAAGGATGGTACTAACGCCTGTTTACTGAATAACTTTATTACATATTAATTTTCTTTTCTTGGTAAATGTTTTCCTACAGAAAAAAACAATGAAGTTTCTAAACTCTGCACCATTAGACAAAAGCAAAGTTTTCCTACATCTTAATCTTTAAATTTCATTTCCTCAGATTGGTCATATTATGATAAGTTATGTCCTGGTTTTGGACTCTCAGATTATGTGAGTACTAAAGCAGAAGCATTACCAACCATGGAGGTAGATACATTTGTATATATTTTATATAGTGATGATTAAATCATTGGGATGATCGTAAAAATTTTACTTGTTATATCTTGAGGCAAATCAGACTTTTTAATGTGCCATATAAAAATTAGCTAAAATAATATAAAAATTCATGTAGCTTTGGGCTGCCCACATTTGCCTCTGATTGACAGCAAAACTACATTCTCTGAATTTAGAGTATATTCAAACTATAGTTCTTAGGTTTAGAAGTCAATGTGCTATCACTGCCCCATCAGCACTGAGCTATTGCATAATAATCCACATGTAATTCAATAGCTTATTTTGTAAATAGTTCAAATTCCACTGCAGTAATAATAATAAACAAGTGCTATCATTCACTCACATGCAATCAACATCATACACTCTCTCTACAACCAAGCTGTTTGGAAAAGAACAAAGGCTTCTGTCACAACATATTAGATTTACAAAACATTAAAAGCTTAAGCCATTGCTAAATGACTTCTGTCCAATGAAAATTTTCAAACTACTATTTAAAAATTAAATTAATATGAGATTAAAAAATAAAGATGAAAAATGCACAATTAAGTTAATAAATATAATTATGATTTACAAACAATCCATGTCAACAAACAGAAAATAGAGTTCATTTCTATGCCCGACTGAAGTAGGACTGATATACTAAACCCAATGATGATGCAGCAAACCACGTAAAACAGGTCCACCATGCTGCAAACCCAAAAATGCCTCTGTACACATCTGTTGTGAATATCTGAAATGACACAAAAACATAAAAATATGTTACTCAACTAATAAATAAATATTCCTAAAGTCTGACATATACGGGGGATACTCAGAAAATTTCTGGACCAGAGTAACCTGTTTAATATTGCGTAAATATATATTTATGTTACTATGTAAGTGTTTTATCTACTTCTGCTTCTCTAGTTCTTGTTAGAGGAGAAATTTGTTAAGTCAGAACCTCTTGCAACATTATTTTGGTTGAGATATATTACATACATTATACATCATTGAGGTTGCATGGTTAGCAGCTGGTTGAAGTTATATTGCTTCAGAGATATAGTAAATATATATACCTATATATTGTAATATATTTTGCTTTGATTCAGATGCGGTGGATATACAGAGTGGAAATCTGGGAAATGATGATGGATAGCATACAATGGTTTTCATTCAAAGAGTTTTTTGTAGACTAATTAATACTGGGATTCTTAATAATACAGCTATAGCCGGAGCCTTGGCAGATTTAGGAAAGGTAAGTGCAAGAGGATTAATGATGGAAAGAATATTGAAATATTTGTTTTGAATTCAAGAGCTATTTGATACTGATATTGTGAAACTATGTGTGAGATATCAAGAAGAAAAGGTGCCTTTTACAGATGATACCTGGTTAGGCAAAGTTAGAGAACAATTGTAGATTTTCTCCACATTGCTAGCTCAGGGAGAAAATTACTTATGTATATAAATACAGAGACAGATTAATGAATTTAGACACTTCTGGGAATGAAAATATAAACTTTCAGGTTCATCACACTTTCACTAGAGAAGAATATGCATCCTCAAAGGTAGACCATGAATATCTAGCAGTCAATAGTTAGTCCAGGATGTGGAGGATGATCTGTGAAATATGTTCTAAATATAAACAAATAAGTGAAGCTAATAAGAGTGTGTAGTTCGATTCAGTCATGTATAATCTTAATTATATGATTTGCTTCACTTACAAGTTCCAATTAGCACTTCAAAGCTCTGCTTGTTTTTACTAAAAACAATGGAAAAATATATTGAACAACATATTCAAAAAGGGATTCTTTCAAATTAACCCTTACATTGAAATCAACATGCTTACCTGGAGAGTAATTCCTGTGATACAGCTCTCACTAAATAGCACTCTGTGCTTTACTCGATATTGAAGGTACTTCTGATAACACCTCATATAAATCTATAATTCAATAGGTACTTATGCATTATGTCAACCATAATGCCTGTAGGTTATTGATTTCATGCTGAGGAGCCAATGAAAACAAGCAACATTAAAATGTGAGACTTTGAAGATAAAAGCCACCAGAGGATGTTCTCAGGAGGTAGCTTTTACTACCACCCCTCTGGAGCATTGCGGTGGACACCTTCCTTGTCATATTGAACAGTTGTGGATACTATGCACAGGCCTGTGCTGATGACATAATAATACAGAGGAAATTCCTGCAGCAGTTTCATAAATTATGAATGCTGCTCTGAAGAGATTCTATAGAAATGGTAAACTGGGGAAACACTAAATGTCAATTCCAGAAAAACTCTGTTATACCATTCACCAAAAAGAGAAATTGGAAGCCTTGGCAAACTGAACTTTTCTGGTGCTGTTTTAGAGTTATCCAGGAGTGTAAAAGTATATGGGAGTAAATCTTGACCAGAGAATGACTTGGAATGCTCACCCTGACAGGACAAAGCAAGGTGTTCACTTATGGCAAGCAGATGTATGCTTGCATATACAAGGGGTCTCAGGCCATGCATGTGCCATTAACTATGATGTGGTGGTGAGATCACAGATAACACATGGATCTCTGGTGTGATGGACAAAAGTGTAACAAATAATTATGCAATATAAAATTGCAAGTCTCTTTGCGTAACTGGTGCATTTATAGTTGCAATGGAAATTTTACTTAGAATTCTACCCTTAGACTTATATATTAAAGCAGAGGCCAGAGTGGCAAGTAATACTGTTGGCAATTGGAGAGAACCATAATACATGACACTCTTCAGTAGGAATCACAGTATTACCTAACAAAGCACTTTACATGTAACCTAACTACTGTCCACAAAGCCAATTTTACACAATCATTTGGAATTAGAATTGGAGAATGGTCCTACTGAATAGGAGAAAATTCATCTGCTATATCTGGTCTTACTAGAGGGAGAAAATTCATCTGCTATATTAAAGTGTTTTCTTTTACAGAGATTCAACAGTAGCAAACTCTTCAAGAGCTGGTGTTTATGCATTATCTTACAAAGCAAAGCTGAAGATGGGAGGGATCGCTCCCAAAACATATGTCCAAATTTTATGTACGTGAATGGAGTTAGTGTGAAAAAAACTATACATTGTTTATATATATATATATATATATATATATATATATACCACTCCATTATCAACAGCTTCGTAAGTACATTTAATAAAGCAAAGTAACTTTGTTACAGTTTTGTGGACAAAAGTAATTGCACTTCTGACCTGCTTTAACTGCTGTTAGAAAAGCAAGTATGTTAACCAACACACATTCATCTTCATATATAATCAAGCTACCCTTATTGCATGCAAATGTCATCAGTTAAACTCAACACTTGTATGGGAATGTCTCCCAGCTCTCATTTATCTTTCCACAAAGAATCAATTACAACTTTTTTGGATGCCTGGATATCAGGGCAAGAAGGTAATGAAGCAGCAGATAAATTGACTAAAGAAAGAACTAAAATTGACTTCATAGGACCAGAACCTTTCTGTTGCATTAGCAAGAAAAATGCCAGAATTGTAGAATATCAATGGACTAAAAAAGAACATCACACAAAATGAACTTCCCTGCTCAAGAACTGAGGAACTGAATGAAATTCTTATGGATGATGGGACTCTATAATGGAAATTCCATATGTTGTCTATGCAAAGAGTGCAAAACATTTTGCAAGGGTGTGAAGTTGAGGGAAAACAATTAACATCTCTATTAGGATTCAGTCCATTAAAAATAATTCCTAAACTTGTAGGAAAGATTCTAAGGATCACTGAAGCTCTTATTTTTTTATCTAATATGATGAGGAACTTAGTACCACTGAGGACAATGATTGGTGCCAATGCCTCCAATCTTGATTTAAAAAAATGACCAAGTGTACAGGAGTTGAGGGAGAATACTTTAATATATAGTGGTAAGTTTCAAATTATCATTAATATCTGGCTTGTATCTGGAAACTTTCTGATCATCCCTTATTAGTATGGAATTATGGCCAGCATGATCCCCATATTTTACAATGTGCAATTTCTATTTATAAGGGTAACTTGAAAAATAAAGTATATTAGAATGACTCACATGCACTGGAAGAAGTGAAAGGCAATATATAAAAAAAGTACAGCAATTCCACAAGAGGAATTAATGCATGTAAATGCAAACTTTCTTAAAAGGTGTGGGAGATGTATGGTGTTACAAGAGCATAATTCCCAACATCTTCTACCAAAAAGGTAAGTGGTTATAGTAATTATACTTTGCATGAGAGATCTATGTGCTGAATTGAGGGGTTATGTATATCCTACTCAGTCAGAGAAAGCATGCTTCCAGCCATCTTGCAGTAGTACTTTCATGGATAAATATTCATTTGAAAGTACTGTATTTCAAAGCATCATTTACTCTATAGACTGCAAATTAACCTTAGAAAATTTAAGAACACAAAAGTTTAATCATGTTCACTGTTTTTGCTATGTAACAACATTTCAGAATGTCTCCTTTTTCCAATAGTGGTCATTTATAGAAATATGTGAATATCTATATTAAAATAAATCTCTGAAAACTTGCCTGCTTCAAGGAGTCCAAAGCTAGGGTAAACTGTTGTGCAGATTCCTTGATAGACTCTTCGCCCCCAAGGTTTGGTAATGGTGTGAACTGAGGTGGGCTAGATGCTGAACACTCCTCAACTGGAGCGTCTGAGAACAGGCCATTCCAAGAGTAATCACCTACAGAGGGGAAAAGTAATTAATACATACTTTTTAAATAACAGCCATTAATGCAACAGTTCATCCACAAGCATTTGAGAGAAAACTGGAAGGTTTCTTGTTACACCCTCTAAAATTATAGCACATAATATTTTGTAAGAGTTGCTATTTTTACTTCTTCAGAATGGGTTTCTTAATATTTTGCTTCTCAGAGGTAACACTTCATATGAATAAAAATCAGCTTAAACTTTGGAATACAAACTCTGAGTCTGATCATTTTGTTTAAGTTTAAACTCAGAAACAAATTAATAAAAATTACATGAATATAAACTCGCACTCATACAGTGGGATCAGACATTATTCGTATAGTTATAAAAAGAGAATATGTGGACAAGATTTTGTGAAATAACTCAGATGCCAGTTTAGAAGATGTGGATAAGATAGAATTTATAGGCAATAATGGGAATTTTATAAAGATTTCGGAATGAATGATGAAAAACAATGTATATCGAGAAATGTAACAAAGATCAAAAAGAGGGTATTGCATAGCATAAATTGGGAATGTGGAGATTGAAAGGTTACAGGGGAGGGAATAAATAATGTATATGCCCTTTGTGTGGGGAGAAGGAAAATGCAAGACATATCTTGTTAGAATGCAAAGATACAGATATTAGGAGGAAAAATCTTACCCAAAAGAAATGGTTGATGATGGCAACAACATAGCAATCATTTTATCGACAATCTCAGATTAATAGTTTATGAGCATATCTATTTAAGGTAAAAAAGAAATGGTCCATAAATTAAGCAATAAATGTTTATGCATGATAAATTAGTTCATAAAAGTTAAAAATCATATTTATACTAAATAAGATAAGATAAATTAAATTGTAACAAAAAGTTTAATTGATGTGATAAGGAATTCATTTATTATTTTTATGGTTTCAGATATACCTTGTTTAGTTAAAAAATCATAAGAACTTTAAACGAGCATAGTTCAAATAAAGAAACAAAAATATAAACCTGACTACATTGTTACGAGTGTATTTTGTATATTTTTTTATACTGATGCTGCAGCCACCAGTCTTGTTAAAACATCTGTTTGCTTGGCATTTCATTTTATTTAAGTGAATCAGACTTTATTAATATTTATGATAAAACTGTCTCATGCATCCAGCATTTTGGACATAACTGAATTTGATGATATTTATGATATAATTGTGACATACATCCAGCATTTTGGATATGACTGATGTTGATTTGAAAGGTTTTATAAACATTCCTTTTGCTTGTTGGATTTCAACTTCTTCATTAATATTAAATTCAAAATTTGATCATTAAGATGTTTTGCAGCATTATGTAAAATAAAAATCAAACAATCATTAATGGAACTTTTTCAGTGGCCATGCTTCTCTTATGCTGCAGAATAAGAAATTGCTGCTTTACTTGGTCAAGCCTATTTTAGTAATGATTATTTCTTATGTATGCATATACTTTATGCATACTGTTGAGTGAAGGGATTTCTGAAGGCACTCATTAAACCATAAGGTTAAACCAAATTCTTACTCACCAAATAAAATAGCATGTATTCTGTTCCTTTAATCAGTTACATATGTATATAAATTCTTCCATATGCAAAAGTTGTGTACTGATCCTTGCCATCAAGCATCAATGCTTGTAAATCTCTTTAGTGTCATTGCATTGATGCTTGTAAATTGCTATCTAGTTATGTATTATATATGATTTAATGATTTCCGGCAGGAATGTATGTACACTTTGGAACTGAAATTTCAAATGGAAAATAATATTTCCTTTACCACTCCTCTTTAACATGTTCAAGAACTTTGACAGTATTAGTAAAATTGAATTCATACATTAGTTCTAGCAATGGTACAGTTCATTATATGAGGGAGAAGTTATAAGTCATGGGAACTATTTTTTTTTCCTCACAAACAAGGAACAATACGAAAAATCTAAGATATACGATTGAAAGTACATGAAAGGTACTTTCAAATGAGGCCACTAGATGGTGTATGTGAGCATCACAGAGTGTCTCAGCATGCTCTGAAGTCCAGTTGGAAAGGGACAATGGTCAGGAATGAAGGTCACAAAGAGTGAACAATGTGCACATGTGAAAATAGCATTTCTCCACTACAGGAATGCAGGAAAATGCCACACAGAGCTACGGGAAGCACTGGGTGCCGTGCCCTGCCCTATTGAACATGACAAGGTAGGCAAAGCCTTCAAATGGAGCAGAATGTTGACTGCCAATCTGCCACTCAGATATTCGGTGTCCCTGGACAAGGATGTATGGGCGATGGTGGTGGAACAGTGCTTATGCAATAATGGCTGGACACTTGTGAAATTAGAAGAGTAAAACAGGAATACAACCAAAAACAGTGCACTGCATTTATGGGTGGACCTGAATATGCAGAAAATGTGTGCAAAGTGGGTGCCACATCAATTAAATGAGGTATTGAAGTGGATTCACTACAAAACATGTTGCATCAATTTGGCAAGATTTCAGGATGGAGATACCATGTTGAACTGCATCACTGTAATTAATGAAACATGGACAAGAGTATATGAATTAGAATTCAAGCAACAGTCCAGGAATGGCATCACCCTGGGTCAGTAAGCAAACACAAATTTTGCCAAATTCTTTCACCAACAAAAGTTTCGGTCATTCTGACATTCTGGTGTATGACAAAATGTGCTTGTATGTCATCCAGTGCGTGAGGGAATCACTATCCAGTATTATCTTTTTTCATCTTTTTGGCGAAACAATTGTGGCATGCTGTATCCACCAAATGGCCAGGACTTTTGAACAATGCCATTATTCTCTATGATAACATGACAGCTCACACAGCTGATAGTGTCTTTTACAGTGGCGGGGATGGGAAGTTATTCTACACCTGCAATATTTGTCTCATCTCAGTATCTATGATTATGATCTCATCCCCAAAGTGAAACAGCAATCACATGGGAAACATTTTGCTAACAAAGTGGACATTCTGATAGCATTTAAAAAAAAACTCACATTAGCAACTTACAAGTAGTAGATGGTATTCAGCGCTTTCAATGAGGACCACCTATATTCAGTCTTCTGTTGGTGGCACCACTCGGCAGTAAATGTTATATACTTTCAATTGTATATCTTACATTTTGTTGTCCCTTGTTTGTCAGAAATAAAAAGTTAAAATGACTTATGACTTATCCCTCGTATTATAAATGGTTTTATATATGGTAGATTGGTGTATATCTATATCTTCTCCATCATACATCTAAATCCCTGTATCACTGACAAACTTCAGAAAACTTTGCCATTGTTCAGATGAAAGCGCTTCCTTTAGCTTCCCTATTTTCACACAAAAATGTTCTGCGAACTATCGTTTTCTCTTTTACACATATATAAAGTTTTAAACGTATATTCATTTCTATTGTGATGCAGTGAATACACTTTCCTGGCACATAAATGATTTATTATTTAACCCATTGTGTTTAATACTTGTTAACAGCATGAGGTTAAGCCCACTTTTAATCAAACTGAATTTCATTTAATAATAAACTCCCAACAAATTTATTAATATAAGTAATTTGTCTGGCTCCCTATTGAAATATAAACTCTAGAATTTAGTTTACATTTGAAGCTGAATTTATATATTTATTCATACAATTTGAATTACAAGCTTCAAATTTTTTTGTGTATGAGTACATATTTTCATTCATACTATCCATTAATTTTTATTGTGTAAACTTGTATTCAAACTTACCCAGAGTTTTGTACATGAATGTCAAGAAAAGGCAGAGAATGATTGGAGAAATATACTGTAATGTCACAACACATGTGTAGTAAAATACTGCTGCAATCTGCAAAAAAATTAAAAAAAAATAAATGAAAATGATCATTGGTAAATAAAAAGTAATTATGCAAACTGAGTCTTTCTCATTGTAAGGCTGTGGTCCAATGGAATTCTTCCCCTTTATCTTCCCAAACATTTCGTCCATGACTGCAGTGAACATCATCATGGTGTGTTGACGTAATCCTCTTGAAGACAAGGTAGTGACCCGACTTATTCATTAATCAAAATTGTGCAGATATACAGAGGGTGTCAAAAAAATGTATAAGCATTTCAAACAAAGAAAAAACTGTGTTAATGTAACAAAACTGAAAATGATGAGCACAATCATCTTAGAATTTTACAGTTACAACAGTTGCTCAAAATGCCTACCACTGGCATCGATGCACTTCTGAACTACTGATTGAACAACGTTTGTTAGTGTCCTCAGTGATTGCAGCACATTATGTTTCAATTTCTTCCCGAAGTGCTGCCAGCATAGCTGGTCTGCCCAGATCCGTCCTTGTGAACATTACATATGGTTCCATGAGTCTCCAATTTGTCTCGAATGCATGCCATTGTTACTTGTGTTGGCGGTTCTGTTCTGTACACGTCTCCATTGCCTTTGAACTTCAACAACAATCTCGGTTTTCCAATACCACTTCAAAATTGCTTTCCACTGTTCAAACAATAATCTGGGCTCCATTTTGTTGTAGCAACGCTAGCAAAATGTCATGTGAGTCACATCTGTTTACAGAACATCATATGATAATCATGGCTTCATTTGTTTGTCGTTGATTTAAGATAATCTTGGCACTTTTTGTTCATTGTTCATTTATCTGTCACATAGAAATGCTATCATAATGTATGTGAGTCACATCTTTTTACAGAACATCATACTACACATTACTATTGTTTTTCAGTACAATTTTTAAATATGTTAAATAGATGCTGTGAAAGTGTGTATACATTTTTGGGCACTCTTGGTATATAGTAGGGTTGCCTGTGGAACTGAGTGCTGATTGCACTTTAGCACTTTAGCTTGGCTAAAGTGGCTGGATCTAAGCTGGAGCTTGCAGGTGCTTCTAGCTGGGTGTTGGTTTATTTACTTGAGTAATTTCTTGGTCTTATATTTGGTAAAGCTGGCTGGATACCATGCTGAGTGCAATTTCCCAGTTCCTTTCTTGTTCTTCTGATATAAGCAGGAGGTAATTGAAATTATATATATATATGTTGAGGCTAGTATGTTAGTATCTTGAAAACCAATTATATGCTCTCCATCAGTTAGCAGGCTCATTCAGCGAGGGTTGATTTATCTGTCTGATCTAGGTTCTATGTTCTGAAAGATTCATATTAATGCTATGTGTGTGGTACCAATGTAAACTGCATCACAAGAGTATGGTATTCTATACACACCAGATGAGACAAGTGGTTCTCTTGTGTTTCTTGTGGAGAAAATGTGTTTCTTAAGTTTTCCAAGTTTAAAAACAACATCGAGACAGTTTTTATAATACCATGCTTTTAGGTATGGTTTACTTTGGTATCACACAGTACAGCATTAATGCATATCTTTCAGATCATAAAAGACACTACCATCTAGATTAGATGGATAAATCAAATAATGCTGAGCATATCCTCCTAGCTGATGGAGAGCATGTATTTGGTTTTCAAGATATTGGCATGCCTCAACATTTCATTATCATTCTTACTTATACTGGAAAGTCATTGAAATTTACAAGCATTGTAAAAATTTTAAGAAATAGCTCAGAAATTGAACTCAGCATGGTGTCTGGCTTTACAAAATACAAAGACCAAGAAATCATGTCAGCTAATCAATAACCAACACCCCTATAAGCACTCATTAGCTTTAGCTTAGATCCAGACCGCTAGCCAAGACAACCAAATAGGGCTCAGTTCCAGAGGTACCTCACCTTATACATCCGGACAATTTCAATTAACAAGTCAGCCAATGCCTTGTCTCCAAGAAGATTATGTCAAGCACATGAATAATGATGCCAACAGCAGTCTTAGATGAAACTTTTAGGAAGATGAAGAGGAAGAATCTTAACAGACTAAGGCCTTACAACTCAGTTAGCATAGTTGACACCAGCTGTGAAATATACAATGATTTCAAAATTAACACTAACCTACATACCATTTCCCACTTGGCAATTCATGTGAAATCTGTCATAATCTGTTAATATTTCAATATTTTATTTAACTCCACAATTTATTTTAAATTTTATCCCTTTAAACTGCATTCTTTATTTTTCCTTATGAACACTTTGTTATCTACCATTAAAATTTTTAAGAGAGTCTTGAACATCCCTTAGAGTAAAGGCATCTTTCCTTCAAGAAAGGAAGCTCAGTTTTAGCAGACCTGGTTAGCCACTCCAGAAAAGATAAGATTTATTCAATTTTTATTTGCTTTTTTAATATGCTTCTCTCACTCTGTCTGTCTTTGTCTTCATAAAACATTGACTTTCAAAGATCTCCAAATTGTATGTGCATTTTATACACTGATGTTCCACACTGCCATGGGTGGTCGAGGTTGTTAAGGTGTGAACTCATGAGTGGGAGGTCTGGGATTCAATTCCCACCAGGACTCTGTCCTCCCTGACTGATGATTTTTTCCAGCTTTTCTTCAGAAATGGCAAATGCCGGGGAGGTACCCTGAACTTAGGTCTGGAATGCTTCCTTTAAAAAAATATCCTTTCCCAATTTATGATTTCATTTCATGTATCTTCAGTGTCGACCGCCAGTGGTGGCTCAGTAATAGCAGTAGCAGTTAAAATGGGCTTTAAACACTCTTATTGTGGTTTTCCTTGGTCACCAACGCAAATACTGGTATGAAAGTTTCCTTTTTCTGCTCTCCCATTTCATAATACTGTTGCGGATTGAAGTGTCAGGTGAAATAGGTGCTGTGTAGTATGATGGTAATTTCATACATTGGGAAGATATCTGCCTTGGCATCTGTTGTGGAAGCAGCCCTTCTAAGGAACTCAGATTTTTGAAAAGGGGGCGGGTTTTCTGCAGGTGTTGGAGTGCTCAATCTCAAAATGATGTTAGGGACCCCATCTCCCTAGCTCCTGGTTGTCCAGTGTCTTCCTATCTCTCATCCCTTCCTTCCAGAGGTGCCCACTTTGGAAGGGAGGTACATAGGCATACCGCCACAAGTGGCCAAGGTCGTTAAGGCACAGACTCGTGAGGGGGAGGTCTGGGGTTTGAATCCTGCCAGGACTGTCCTCCCTGACTGGGATTTTTTCCAGGTTTTCCTCAGTCTTCATAACTGGCAAATGCTGGGGAGGTACCTAAACTTAGGCTTGGAACGCTTCCTTCCTTTAAAAAAAATCCTTTTACAATATATCATTTCATTTCATATATCATCAGTGTCCACTGCTTGTGGTGCCTCAGTAGCGAAAACGGGCATTGAACACTACTAAAAAAAAACAATAGTATAAATGGCCAATTAATTTACTAAGGCACAGTTTTTTTAAACTCAAAAATTATATGTGCTTTCTAGATTGTAACTCCAGGGTTTCATAACTGAAATATCAATATTTTATGCTTAAAATGGTCATAAATATTCATATACCTTGACTCTGCAGCTATACTAAGACAGTTATTGATTGCACAGGATTGTGGAGAAGGATTTTTCTTTAATATTGCCAAATTGTAATGCTTTACTTAAAATAGTTTCTGAAAATATGCACCTCAGAGTAAAAAATATAATTTGTGGAATATTTAAGTTAAAATTTATTCTTTTTTTACATTGGTGTTGGGATTACCAAAGGGCCATAACAATAGTCTTCATCTTCTTCTAACTCTTCCATTTCCTTCCTCTTAAGAACTTCCTTGATGGGCACCTTGTTGGAGTTTTATGGCCAGCATTAGCAACCCCATCACCAATGAAAAAGAAGATAAAACTTTTACCTGAAATTACTTTTTTTCATCTTTGAGGTGCATTTTCTCAAAAACTATTTTAAGTTAAACAATACAATTTGGCAGTTTTATAGAAAATGAATGTTCTGCATTGTTCTGTAGAACAGATTTTCAAAAATTGTTTTAGTATAGCTGTAGGATTAAAGTATATAAATATTATATGACAATTATAAGTACAAAATTTAAAAAAAAATTATTTAGCAATTTATTGAACATTAAAATTATGTTCTACTAATTTAAATGCTAAAATATCTAAAATACATAAAAAAGGTCAGTAAAATATGTACCGTGGTTTTCAAGACAATACACCTTAAAAATTTTAAATGTATAAAATAATAATTAATCATAACTTAAATTCTGTGCAATAATATATTCTACAGAAAACTTACTATTTTTTCAGTTTTAAACAAAAATATTATCAACATGTTTCTGGTCTAGCTATGGAAACTTTTGTTTCCATTTCTATCATATTTTTTTCAACACCTTTCCATTCATTTTTAAGACATGATACAGATACATATATGAAATAATACCAAAATAACATTCAATATATGTTCTGAAACTCCTCAATTTACAACATAACTCTATACAGTTCACTATGGAAATGCAGAAAAATGGGTTGCTCCCATTTCTGGATTTAAAAATTATAAAGAATGCAGACTGATTCAATTTTGGAATTTATAGAAAAGAAACATACATAAAAAATAACAGTCATAACCCCATCTAGACAAATATGTTGTGCTCAACAGCTTGGCACACAAAATAGTTAACATCCCACTAATAGAAACACTACAAAACAGAACAGATAATTATTACAGCAGTACTCAATGGTTCCAACAAATACACAATAATAAAAATGATCAATAAATTTAAAAGCCAAAAATCTATAAGAGAGGTTTCCACTGGAGAACATCAAGGAAAGAAACAAATTAAAAAAAACATACGTAAATTTGACTTACCATAGTAAATTCATAAGATATTCAGTGGTATAAAGTTATACCCAAAGTAGAAATAGAATATAAAAAGTTACTATATTACACCATACCAACAGAACAGAAATCAGGAATTTACCAAATTGAATGTGCAAAATGTAATCAAGAGTACATTGGTAAAACAAAGAGATATTTAGTACTTTGGAGAAATGAACACTTTAGAAATATATGTTTTAAACAAACAGATAAATCAGCAGTAGAAGCACACTTTTGGGCACAAAATCATGCAATTAACAGGGGGCTAATCGCTGATAGAACTTTTCAACCCAACAGAGTTAACTATTTGGGAAAAAATTTTCATTCTGAGAAATAGAGAAAAATTAATGAATTTTGATGTTCAAACCGTGGATGAACTCATTAAGTTATTCAAACCATTAGATGCCTCCAGAAGCCCTTTTAGATCCAATCACCACATTGAGTATTCAAGTCAACAAGTGATGATGGAAGCCTTTTTTTTTTAATGGTGTTTAACGCCTGTTTTTACTACTGAGACACCACAGGCAATGGACACTGATGATACATGAGGTGAAATGATGTATTGTGAAGGGATTTTTTTTAAGGAAGGAAACGTTCCAGGCCTAAAGTTAGAGTACCTGTCCAGCATTTGCCATTAATGAGGACAGGAAAACTCAGTCAGGGAGGACAGTCCTGGTGGGATTCAAACCCCAGATCTCCCACTCATGAGTCTGTGCCTTAACGACCTGGGGCCACCCATGGTGGTTATGATGTTGGAAGTGACTGCCTCTGAAACATGTCCTAATTTATGTGTGTGTGTAAATAACTACTATATTGTCTATAGCTTCCTAAGTAATTTAAATAATAATTGTAATCAAAGGGATTTATTATTTAAATTGTTACTCAACTGCAAGGGAGTTTTCCTAAGGGGCTCATTAGGGAACACAATAATAAAGTATATTCATTGTTGCTAAAATGCTTAAGTCAATTCCTTTTACTATCAAGTTGGAATCATGACTCCAATTTATAACACTGATAACAGCTTTAAATGTACAGTCATTAAGCTATGCTTCTGGTTCAATTGCCACAGATACAGAAATCCATAATATATATTTCAGAACATATGCTTGAATTAGTCTGATGCCTCTCCAATGGATTGTTATTCTTCAGACTCCTGGAAAAGAATACACTTGTTCTAAATGGGTCTATGGAAAGCCTAGATGGAGAAATCACTAAAGATGGACATACTGTGTAACAGCCTTCTTCATTGGAAATTGAGTACAGAGGGATATTAAGTAGAGTATACCTATTTGCAAAGACACTGCTTTTTCTATAATAAGACAAGACTGAAATTGCAGAAATGCCAAACAAGCCTTTGTATTTGACCTTAAGTTTATTATTAATGCATTTCACACATAATATAAAATCAGGCATGGAGAATGTATGGTAGGAATAGTCTGCCAGTGTAGCAGAAGGAACAAGTTAGGGGATGAGTACTGAGCAAGCTTATTTTCAATGTGTAACGTAAAAATGCATGTGATCAATTTTCTACAGTTCACAAAACTATTTCATTAAATGCTGAAATGACATGTTTCATTTTAGTGTTTTACCCAACATTTTACAATTTCCAGCAATCAGCAAATTTATTCAATCTGTTAATAAGCTATGGGCATAAATATTAGAGCACTTAATGCCTGAAGTTTTATAGAACCTTTTTCTGAAGTTCAGTATTGGTTATCCGACCAGCCTCCTTCTTCTGCTCTTCCAGACGGTAATATGCCATATTCAAGTAGGCTTGGAGATATGTAGGCATGAGAGCTAAACGCAGAATAATTGCCAATACTATCATAATCAGCCTCAGTGATTCAAAGGCATATTCAGTCATCAAAGGTGCTACCATGCCAGTGAATATTCTTCCAGTTAGGTAATCTCTACTGACAGGCTTTACCCACATCAGCATCAGAATGAATGGTGAGGCCATGCTGATGTTCAAAAGTAGTTTCTGAAACCTGTTTTCACTGCAATACCTGTAAAAGACAATGAAATGAAATACAACATAAAGTGCACAAACACTGAAATAGGAATCTTAACTGGAAGATCAAGATCATAAAATTATATTAAATTCCTAAATCAACTTTAATTTTCTTTTCCATTTGCATCCGACAGCAAATTTGATATTTATTTTGTTTTTGGTTAGTAATTTGTTGAATAGTTATTTTTTAAATATGAGTAGAAGTGACAATACTGCAGACATAGGATATGAAATATTTAATATAAATATGCCTCAAAACTGTATATTTTTTAAAACAAGTGTAGAGGAAGTAAAATCAATGATTTGTAGTTTTAAAAATGAAAAGTGCTCTTGGGTGGGATGGCATAACACCAACAGTTTTAAAATGTTATAAACATTTGTTGGGAAATATACTGATGCAATTAATTAATAACTAAATGGAAAACTGAGGAGCAGGAGGAGGAGGAGGAGGAGGAGGGGGTGGTGTTGGTTTACAGGAATGCTGTATGGTTCTACTTTAGTAGGGGGTTACCTTTCCTTAAAATACTCTATGATGAGTTGAAACTGAATATTATTTTGCTTTTAGAATTTCCATATCCATGACACTCTTAAGCAGCATTTGCCTCCCAGATGTACAAAATTAGCAAGTGCTAACTAATACATTTTAATACAAATGTTATGAATTGCATTTCAAGAACTGCAATGTACATACACCTGGAGAATGAAAAAAGACACAAAATTCCATAGCTTCCAAAAGTTTTAAAGCAACTGTGATCACTTTACTTTCAAACATGTAATTAATGTTCTTTACAATACCAAAATCATCATGATATTTCTGAAAAAGACAGAAGCATTTAATTCAGCGAATTTTCTAGTTTCCAGTAATTTACCTCAATGAATCCCAATGCATTTTTGCCATTCGTAGGCCAGGAAATGTGAATAATGCACCAACGATAGCACACCAGAGGGCCAGGAAGAATTTCAACACCAACTTGGATGCTGGTCCCCTGCAAAAGTATACATTTTGAATTCAGGTTAAGAAATTCTAAGCAAATAGAGTTGCAGAGTAAATACCAAATACGAGAGTTTAATATGCATTTTAACATTTAGGAATAAACAAAATATTGTAAATCATAACAATTTAAAATAATCCTTGCACATTGCATTTTTTCACTAAATAACAAATGTAAAGCCCAACCAATGATAAATTTCAAAATGTAACAGAAGATGAAAGAGGATATTGCAAGTACAAATTTAGACAAGTAAAATGTATCATATTCAATTTCACTACTAACATCAGCAGCTAGATACAGTTAACAGAAACAAAAAGGTCTGAAATGTCATAGATTTAACTATAAAGTCCGTGTTATTACATGCAGTCATCTTGACGAATCTATCTCATTCAGATAATGAAATGGAGGGATGTCTAGATTAGTTGTTGTTCATAGGCTGCACAGGTAGAACGATGTTTACTATTGTAACTGTTATAGAAATGCAGCACATTTTCCTATCTCCTCCCATCATGCATGTGTATGGTGATCCCCACCACTTTTCAGAGTAACCATGAAGAAAAAAATCATACTCGGTTATGTTAAATTTACATTCTAATTCAAATTATGGAATCGTGTCCATTTTACTTGTAATAAAATTAGCTCTTTTCTGTTTGCCTCTAAAGCAAAACAGAAACTTAGAAATAATTGTGTGCTTATGAAGTAAACTTTGAAATAGTTATATATACTGGCTGAGGCACTGTTGAAACTGTCACATCAAACATCTTCTACACTATTATTGATATTAATGAGCTGTTTTTGCTAAATTGAAGGGGTTATTAATGGTTTGAAAAACTAGAGAATTAAATAGTAATAAAAAACAGTGTCACTACACCTGGCTCATAGATATTCAAAATGGTGACCATTTGCTGCAAAACAAGCTTTCAGTCTTTAATGCAGAGTTTGTTGCACATTAGCATTTCAGAAGAAATAACACTGCAAACTGCTGTTATACAATGTCTTGTGGTATAGTTGGCATATTCTTGTAGACTGTCCTTCAGTTTTCCCCATTGAAATAAATCAAGGGGTGTGAAATTAGGATCTTGGGCATGGTTCAGATATTCTTGTAAAGGAAAACAAAAGACTGAAAAACTGTTGAAAATCCTTATTTAATTACCATATCACTGTTCATTTGCTTGTGTGGGTCCTGGTGGTCTAGTGGTAACCATACTTGCCTCCTAAACCCAAGAATGCAGCCAGGATTGATGGATTTTTTTTGGGTATAAAAATCCTAAGTTTGGCTTCCTTCAGAAGGGAAGTAAAGCCATGGGTTCCATGTCATAGATTTACCACATGAAAAAGAACCTCAAGCTTGAAAGTAGAAGCCTCTGAGTAAAATTTGTCAGTCGTTTCACACCCTGAATTGAATAGGATGCTGATGGCCTGAGATGTTAAAGAACATCCATAAATAAACCAATCACTTGTTGGTAATAGAATTGCAAAAATTGATTACTCATAAACTACTTGCATTAGAAACATATAGTATACATAATTACTATTCTAATTTTATTAACTTCTATGTTTATGAATATTGTTCCATTTAAAAAATACAGTTTTTTTATTAGTAGTATTAATTCTCTGTGAGTAGTTTTGTAAGCCCTTATGTGACCTTCAATCTAGCAAAAACAACATGTCAATATTAATAATAGCATTGGAGATGTAAGATAGTATGCTTCCATAGTCTTGTTTATTATATAAAATATCTTAGTCTTTGAGTGATGACCTATCATGTATGTAAAATTGTTCACGACATTTCAGATGCGTGCAGCTGTCTATTAAATATGCAACTTTACAATGAAACAAAGAGCTATGTTTATTCTGACTATTTTTGATTTGTTTTATTTATGGACGCTTTTTAACATCTCAGGTCATCAGCATCCCATTCAATTCAGGGCGTGAAACGTCTGATAAATTTTGCATAAAGGCCTCTTCTTTCAGGCTTGAGGTCTTTTTCAAGCTGTAAATGTATGACATGGGACCCACGGCTTTACTTCCTTTCCGAAGGAAGCCATACTTAGGATTTTTTACACCGGAAAAATCCATTGGACCTGGCCGGATTTTAACCCATGATCTTGGGTTTGGATGGCAAGTATGGTTACCACTACACCATCAGGACCAACTATTCTGACTATGTAAGTTATTGATTTGGGTTGTGTTTACATGGTCTGTGCAGTTAGCCTTGAAGGGTCTTCATTTCACAATCACAGCTTTCTATTAGGGGTGTCCCAAAAGGGCTTTGCTCAGACCCATCGTCTCTATTGCAATTATTTTTGTGTTTTCTATTTCTATTGCTTCCAGAAACTTACTTTCATAAAAATTGTTAGAGGATCCCAATATTTATATTTTGTGGAAATCAATAAGGTTTAGAGTTTCAATCATGTGGGTGACTATAGCTGGTGTTTTTCAGTGTCTATATTTTTTGTTTTTCTAATATGTTCTTTTAAACTTGTGGCTATTAGTTGTTTCTCCCATGTAGCACCTGCCACAACTGCATTGTATATCATAGACTACTGCTGTATGTAGAGGCAGGCTTGATTAGCCATTTAATTTTTTTATATGGGCAGAAAACCAAATTTTATATTTGTTAAGAAATCTTTATATTTTATCTGCAGTGCCCAGTACACATGGAAAAAAAAACATATGTTGTTCCTTCTGTCAAACTTCTTTTTATGAGAATGTACTTTCTTTTCTTGTCTTTGAAATGCTTTACAAATGTTCTTTTTAGAATAGCCATTTTGTTTTAAGGTTCTGATGAGATGTTACTTTACTGAGTATAGACTATATTTATCAGATCACATATACACACAGATATGTATATGCATCTTCATGCTATCATCCTACATAAAAAGTAATGCTGTTTTAAATACTTTAACGAACAGAGCCCTATCCATATCTGATAAAGTTAATCTATACTCAGAAAAGTAACCTTAAAACAAAATGGCTATTCCAAAAATAATATTTGCAACATTTCATAGACAAGGAAAAAAAAACAATTTCATAAATGAAAGTTCAACAGAAGGAACAGGATGTGCTTTTCTTCCATATGTACAGGCAGGACAGATAAAATATGAAGGTTTCTTAAAAAATATAAATATAAAAAAATTAAACAGCTTATCAAACCTATAAAAGACCAACTCTCACCACATACAGCAGGAGTCTATCATATACATTGCAGTTGTGGCAGGTGCTATTTGGGAGAAACAGGGCTAATAGCCACAAGAATACATTCGTACGTTAGAAAAACAGTTTTAAATACTGAAACATCAGCTATAGTCAAATATCTGATTGTAACTTACCATTCCAATGATTTAGATAAAATATAAATGTTGGTATCCTCTTAACAATTTTTATGAAAGTAAGTTTCTGGAAGCAATAGAAATTAGAAAACACAAAAATAATTTCAAAAGAGACAATGGGTTTGAGCTAAGCCCTACTTGGAAACCCCTAATAGCAAAGCTAAGATATGATTTTAACCATGAAGACTCTTCAAGGCTGACTACTCAGGGACTGGTAAACACAAACCAAATTAATAACAAGCATAGTCAGAATTACACATCTCTTCATTTGCATATCCAAAACCTTTGCAAATAATTTTATGTACATGACACAGTTGTTACCCAAAGACATTTTATGTAGACTGGAAATATTTGAGGAGGTACTTTCAAGTGCCTAACCCTGTATATTTCCCTAGTAATTAATCATAATGTCACTTACGTTGATTCAAGCCCTTGTGTTTCTAAAAATGCTGAAGCACTTTCATTAAAGCTTGCATATGCTTTGTTCAGTCCAGTTTCCAGATTTCTTTCATCTACAATAAGAACCATCATTGCAACAACCAAATAAGCAAAAGCTGTCACTATCACTGTAGAGCGCTCTCCAACAGACTCCTGACTTTGGAAATACTGGAACGTTAATGACATTAGCAACTTACTGTAGAGGAGTTAAGGTTAATTTCATCTTATTTTTGTTGCTGCATTATTATGAGGATGAATTATATATAAATTAGAATCGAAATGTTAATTGGAGCTTGTACAATGAAACTAATCATATAATTAAGATCCTTGTATGATGGAGTTACTCTTATTGCTCCATTTACTTGTTTAAAATATGTATATATAATATGTTTATAATATTCTACATATTATAAACAAATAAGAGGAGTAATAAGAGTATGTAGTTTGACTCAATCACACAATGATCTTAATTATAAATTAAAATGATTTTATGGCTTGCGAGTAGCATGAAGAAAACATGCCTATGAGACATTATGCACATGGGTTTCAGAAGTAAGAAGTTCATCCTGTACAGCTGTTTTGTTTGTCAGTAGTACCATGAACAACTAAGAGGTACACTTGTTGATTGTATAATGCATTACTATTAAGTTTTTGTTGCAGGAGGGAATAAAACTGGTCAAGATTTTGGAAATGTTAATGATACAGTTATGGGATAAAACTCTAAGACACAAATGTATGAACGACAAGAAGTTTCATGGAAGAATGAAAAACTGCTAAAAATTAAAGCCGCCAATGTCGATCTTGGATAATCATAACAGAAACCAGTGGGTGACTTGGGGGACAGAATGTGGGAATGTGGTATCATCACCTTAGGGAGTATTTTTGAAATAGATGGTGCAAAAGGATCAGGGAGACAAGACAAAAGGATTATAAAGGTATAGGCAAAATTAGAGCGCTACATATGGAAGAATTATAAAGTAAGTGAATTTGTGATGTAAGAGATTTAATGCTAGAGTATGAGAAGAGCAGAGTTAGTTGGACGATAATTGCAACAGAAAGGGAGGAATTTGCCTCAGGGTACAGCAGGCTTATTGGATTAAAAGTGAAAAAGGAAATGTCTACTGTGTGGAAAATGGATAAGGATTTATATTGCGTAATTTAATATCCAGAAACAAAAACATGTAAAGAAGTAGTATGGATTAGAAATGGGATCAACTTATATATAGCATTTTTGATATTGATATTAAAAATTTTGGGGAAATAGCTACAAGAAATTTTTGAGAAAATTTGGTAACTGTATAGGAAAGGTAAGAGAGAAGTGGTGGAAGAAAGTGATTAAATTAAAAGAGGAGGATATTTAAGAGATAATATTGAAAGAGGTAGATAGGGGAAAGTAGGATCTATTATAATACAACCTCGTTTTAATTGAATAGAACCTAAAATAACAAGCACTCCAAAAGCAATTGTAAAATTTGTAAAAGTTAATGTAAGGAATTATCCAGAAATTCATTCATTCATAACAGAAACAAACATTCAGGCTGTTTGAGACCTTATTGAATATGATAGCATTTGAAAATGTCTGAAATAGCTTCTGAGGTTGGGAAAGTTATGAAAAAGGCTCTGTCCATAATTTCAGATGACTTGGATTACTGAAAAATCTTGGGAAGGAAGTTTCCTTGAATTTTTATTAGGGATCCAAAGGCTGCACTTATGGGAGTGGGTCAGAGGCTTTTGGCTCAATAAAGGAATGAAGAAGAAATGTATCTGCATGTAATGAATGGTTCAGTCAGCAACTGAAGATGGGAGAGATTCTCCTGAAATGCGTCTTATTTTATATAAGTAAATGGAGTTCAGTGTAAAAAATGTATACCTAAGTTTAGAATATATTACCACTTCATTGTCAACAGCTTGCTAAGTACAATGTTTATTAATTGTGTTTATATTATATTATTAAGAACTTTAGTTCTTAAACATTTTTATTATTACTTTAATTGTTGCAACTCTATACGATTCACATCTACATAATCATTATCTTCCTTTCCTGCAATGTTTATGGTTTCTTCCTTGTTCATCCACAATTTCCCATAATATTTTGATTCTGGGTATGTAGCTTATATTTAATGCATCTTTCTCACTTCTGTTTATGTGATTTATTACCTTATATGCCATGTAAGTCATATTCTAATTCGCCGACATATATGTACCAGCTTTCTCTATTTATCTTTCTCATTACCTGTTTTACTATTGCACTTTTATATTAGTAGTCCATTCTTTCCTCCTCTGATTGGAATTGTAAGCTTTTTTGTAAGTTGCTTTCTTCTCTTCAGTTATTTTTGGATTTTCTTGGGCCCTTTATATAGCCTTCTCTTACTTTTAATTTTTTTTCTTATTCATGTACTTCACCACTCTCTATCTTCCAATAATTTAATGCTGGATGGTCCACATAGTCTTGTATTGTACAATATCCTTATATTGTCTTGCTGTAGCAGATGAGTCTTGAATCTCCAATCATAGTTTGTATTTTAATTATTTCTTTTCTCATGTCTCCATTTTGATGGAAGGTATATTTTTGTCATTAGCAAATAGTGATCTGTATAGACATCATATGTTCTGTAAACCCTTGGGTGTATACATAAGGAGTTAATTTCTTATTCATTAATATGCAATCTATAATCGATTTGTTCCCTCATTCTGCCCATTTAAACTTATGTATTTCTTTGTGTCGGAAAAAGTTATTTGTCATTCATAATTCATTATAAATTGCAAAATACTATTTTTTATATATCTGATTTATTGCAATCTATATTTGTACTTTTTTGTACTGCAATCCTAATGTAATCAATATCTTATTAATTATTGTACATATTTTACTGATGAATATCTATTAGGGCCTATTTTTACTGTATGTAATTATCCTTCTGTAGTTTCATATTGGTATGGTTCAATCATGTACCACACCATACTGAACTGCAACAAATTGAAATTGAAATAGTTAGAGCAGGTAAGTTCTGATTCACAGTTCAACGACTTGGCAGTTAGGCCCCACATTGAAAAATCACAAATTGTAAGATCTGGGATTCAAGGAGGCCATAAACCAGGGTCAATAATTCCAAAACCAAATATACAACACGACTAATCATGGACTGATCAGCAACCTTAAATTTTTTTTCTGAATAGTCATAGAACCTAAATTTCTGTAACAACTTTAATATTGTTTTCCTTGATGGAATCAGGCTACTAGGAAATTTACACTTAAATGAATATCTTGTTCTTCTACATGAGTATGCCTTGAAGATGAATGTAAGATGACACAGTTATTATCTCACCATTGCACAACACTTCTGCACTATTTAATAGAATCTGAATCTCAACTGCACAACAAAACTATCCAACTCTTTTCGGAATCACACTTGCAACTGAATGAAAGAGTTATTGTTAGAATCTGCATTTCTATAAAAGGTACAATGGTTTTCTGTAATGATATGAATGGCCTCTTTGAGGATTTCAAGACACTGGTGTAGTGCATCAGATTGGAGACTATTTACTGACTGATCTCAAAAGAGTATCAAAGCAGCTATTCTGCATAATGGAAATCTCTACAGCCTTCCATATCCACAATGTATTCTGTTAATTTAGAAGAAATGTATGACAAACTTGAAGCAGTTCAATTGTATTTGAATTTATCTATATTCTATAGACATTTTAAGCTTATATGAAATTAACAGAATACATATGCATTTACATTTATAATACATCTATAATATAATTTAGGAAAATTCTGACAGATTCTTAAAAATTAAGTATTAAACTTACACTTTGTTTTAATTCTATATTAATTGACACAAAATTCTTCAAACTCACATATGTTTTCACTCAGTTTCTTAGTGGTTATAGAACATTTAAAAGCTATCTTCAAAGATTTGATTGTTCACACCACAATGACTGTATGTGTAGATGTGAAAAATCAGAAGAAATGGCATCTCATCTACCCCTCAATTGTGATCTACACCATACAAAATAATATATTTTTATTCAATACCTTCAACAATGTAATGTAA
This sequence comes from Metallyticus violacea, assembly GCA_030762175.1. Lineage (NCBI taxonomy): Eukaryota > Metazoa > Arthropoda > Insecta > Mantodea > Metallyticidae > Metallyticus > Metallyticus violacea. The sequence goes on from CM060845.1 coordinate 23,111,285, forward strand.
TTATACCCATCTACTATAGCTCTAACATACCATAAGGTAGAATAGGGCTCCATTACATTTAAAGACTAAATAAATATCAACTTCTGATAAAGTCTAACTCTGTGCTGCAGTTTTTTCAAATTCTGTATTGTATACAAATCACTTTATCAAAGGATACTGTGCAAATATGACAACTAGAAGGCACCATAGCATGCTAAGATTAACTTCATCTTTGGCAGGAGAAATCCAATGATATATCTGAAACAAAACATAAGCCAAACCATCAAACTTAAATTTTCCATTCATTACCATTTATAAAACTATTTTATCATCTAACACAAAATGTTCCTAGAATTTTAGACCATTAAGTCATCAGCAGTAATTCAGTAAGAAAGACAAAATTAACAGAACTTAGAAAGAATAAACATTAGTGTCGCCTAATACCGACTCATTTGTGTATATATATATAAGAATAAACAAATTTATAAAAATGAATGCAATGTCAGTAAAATAAGGTTAAAAATTATTTACAACAGAATGATGTCACATAGACCATTAATTGTAATGTAAGAGGTTTCAGAAGATATTGGTACATAGGTAAAACCCAAGATGGATCTAGAAGTAAGAGGGACTTTGCTATTAGAGAATCCCCATTTTCTTTCTGACTTCACAATAATTTCTAATTAAATATGACAATTCTTCATTTGTTTGTGAGTAGATACATTTGAGTAGATGGTCTTTGTTCAACATTAAATTTGGATCTTTGCAGATTATATACGTTGGTGTTTCAAAAATATTAATTTTATATAGATGCGAAGCTAAAAGGCAAATGTCCAGTTAGGATTACTAGGTGTATGTGAGACCATAAAAAGTTGTTCCTTATTGACCTCATACATGATTTCTTTTAATATTTGTGTATTTTCATATATTATGCCATATGTTAAATCATTGCATTATAGATCAAATAAAAGAATACCAAGTAATGTTAATGTGTGTTACATACGAGGGGATAGGGGATACAAAATCTGAATCTTCATCATGCCTTTCCAGTACATGATAACAGACTTAGTATGGACTGCATGGTTTTGTATGAAGGCACCAAAACCACAAAAATTCATAGACATTTATACCACCATGGGTGGTTGAGGTCGTTAAGGCGCAGGCTTGTGAGCAGGAGGTCTGGGGTTCGAATCCCCACAGAACCTTCCTCCCTGATTCAGGTTTTTTCCAGGTTTTCCTCAATCCTCATAAATGGCAAATGCCATGGAGGTACCCTAAACTTGGGCTTGGAACATTTCCTTTCTAAAAGAAAATCCTTTACCAATATATATAATTTCATCTGAAGTGTCAGTGTCCATCACCTGTGGTGCATCAGTAGCAAAAATGGGCGTTAAGCACCATTCAATAAAAATAAAATAGACACTGGTCAAGAAGCTTCTACAGAGAAGATCATTTACAACTGGGTCAATGGGTTCACTAGTGGCAAGGAATCTGCAACCAAGAATGTGAGTATGGTTATTTGTTCACTATGTGGTCTCTCAGGAACATTGAGGCTGAGTCTGAAATGATTATAGCTGGTCAACTGAAATATCACATAGGCCTTGATCGCACAACATTCACACAATTTTTTACGATGGTTTAATATGAAACATTAGGTTCCATTGGACTTGACAAAGTAGTCTGTCATCAGATACTGGAAATGATTTTTTTTACTATTTGTTTATTTATGGATGCTCTTTAACATCTCAGGTCATCAGCATCCCATTCAATTCAGGGCATAAAACAGCTATCAGGCTTGAGGTTCTTTTTCGTGCCGTAAATGTATGACAGGACCCATGACTTTACTTCCCTTCTGAAGGAAGCCATACTTGGGATTTTTATACCCAAAAATACTGGAAATGCTTAATGAAGATTTGGATTTGGATTTTTTTGGAGAAGCTGGTGTCCAGGGATTCCATGACCTGAGAAATTTCATTCCCTCTGTAGACAAGCAGATGATCACAGTCTTTTGCAACACTTCAGGCATAATGCTAATGGTCTGGCATTTTCAAGTAATGACTGTCAATAATGAGGTGCACAGTAAGGTCCTTATGTGGCTTAGATGCAGGATTCAGTGAAAATTAAATGGGAAGTGTTTGACAAAAGTGTTCTTTCAACATGACAATCGTGGACCATACCAGATGACTGCAAAGTTGGAATTGCTGCAGTTCATTGTTGTATTGCACCCACCATATTCATTAGATCTTGCTCTGCCTGATTATGCCTTATTTGATATGTAGAACTCGCTAAGAGATAAAAATTCAGCAACAATAAAATTTAATTAGCAGTTCATCAGTAATGGCATTGTACTCCTAAACAATGGTTTCATGATGCCATAATAAAGATACCAGAAAGACGGCAACAATGCATTGACATTGGTGGGGAGTATATTGAGATATGCCAAGTGCATTGAACCATGTTATATAATAAATAAGGTACAAAAAATTGCTATTGTAAATCATTCCTCTCATACATGAGGAATGAAAAGAAGAGTCAACACTGCAATCCTGCAACTGTGTAAATACTTGCACAGCCCAAAAGTGGATTTAGGTACCATGACAAAGCAGTACTGGCATGGGTAGCCAAGCTTGTGAGCATGAGATCTGGAGTTTCATTCCACCAGGATCATTTTCCCTGACTTAGGTTTTTTCTCAGTCCTCATAAATAGCAAATGCCAGGGAGGCACCATAAATTTGGATTTGAAATGTTTCCTTCCTTTGATTTAAAAAATTCTTTCCCATATATCAATACAGCTTATATATCACCAGTATCCACCACCTGTGATGCCTCAGCAGTAAAAACAAGCATTAAACTCTATTATAAAAAATGTTAATGTAGTAATGCTTGTGGCATATTGGCAGCAAATATCACATAAGTGGCCAAGAAGAATAGCCTTCTGCATATATATTCACAATTCTGATCATATTCATAAATAATCCATTCAAAATAATAAAAGTATTTAAAAGGAAATATATGCACAATTCCATTAGCCAGATCATAATAATGTAAATGCTGGATAGCTAACGTGTCTAAATCTTCATTTGAATAATAATAATAATAATTATTATTATTATAATAATAAATAATAAAAACAAATCAATGCTACTTTTTTGCAACAATTTCAAATGTCTATAGCTCACCTCAGTCAAAATATAGACAATCGTTGCATACAGAGCAAAATCCATGAGCCACTGATATTCACTATAGAATTTCAGTTGGACAACATCCAGTGCAGTCACTTTAGTAGTCTCAAGCTGCAACAAAGTAATAAAATCTTCCAAATTTCACCAGCATACAAAACAGTTTAACAACACAGGCACTCATACCAATAACTGCATAAATATGCTACCCCTTAATGATGAATATAGGAATGCACACAGTGAAACAATCATGAAATTTTAGGTAGATTAAAAGTAAAATTAAAATAATGTTCACACATTAAAAACACTCTGGAAATTTCACTCTTAAAACTTTTAAATTAAAACTGGGACATGTTTCCTGAGACCTTGATGATATTGTCAACCATAGAATGACTGATGGTTAAAACTATGTTGGAGGCATAAGTGACTGTGGGTGCTCTGGTGGTCTGTTAATAAACTTAAACAAAATGTTGTTTGCCTCTGGGATATCAAAATTCATCAGTCTATGCTAATACTTCTTTATAATTTTTTCCCCCCTATATTAAGTTCCTTTGGGTGCTGAACTACTTTTAACAATGTGATGTCCTTCTCTATTTCATGGTGTTCATTCCAAAAATGTGCTTCCACTGCTGACAGATAGAAACAAAACACAAACAGATTGAAAAATTAGCAATTTTTTGGAATGACACCCCCCCCCCCCGCCAAAATAGAGAAGGACATCACATTGTTAAAAGTGTTAAAAGAAACTCAATACATGGGAAAAATTTTTTATAAAGAAGTATGAACATAGAGACTCATGAATTTCAATATCCCAGAGGCAGACTACATTTTGTTTAAGTTCATTAACAGACCACCGGAGCATCCAAGTCACTTACACCTCCAACATACTTTGAACCGTCATTTGTTCTATGGTTGACAATGTGAGCAAGGTCTCACGAAATGTTCCAGTTTTCATTTTAAAAATTTTAAGAGTGGAACATCATGAGTGTTTTTAATGTATTAACATGCTTTTAATTCACCTAAGATGCTACCTCTTGTTATTGATTTTACGTTATACCCATGCTCACTTCCAATTAGATACTCATCGTTCAACTTGATTATTCATTTAAGAGTACAGGTATGAGTCACAATCATAAGATGGTCTAATGAGAAACTTTTATATACCCTTAAGGTTTCAGTCATCATTCCAGCACCAGTATAAAGCTATGCAAATAATTAGGAATGTTAAATTTAATCTTACCTCAATATCTAGATTTCTAGGTATATGGAATGTATCACTAGTTTTCCCATTCTCTATGTATCTACCACCTTTCTTTCCTTTTGGTTTGTCTTTTGGAACACCTGCAAGTGCCCTTAGTTCTTCATCTGTTGGATGAAGGTAACGCATCAACCTGTAACATATGCCATTTCTTAGTTAAAAAAACTAAAATAAATGTTAATTACAACATGCTGAATCATGAAAAATATAACATGTGTTCTACAAATAAAATTCTTTAAAAAAAATTGAAAACTCACATTTACTGTTATGTCATTTCTAATGTCAGAGTTTTGATTTATATGAACATACAATTTGAAACAATTTTATAAATTCAATCACATTTTCAGGGACTCATATTCTACTTTATGATACAGCAAATGGTGAAATTTGCAATTTAGTATCAACAGCATTTCATGATGTAAAAATGTGAAATGAATTAGTTGAAACAAAGCCTTTTTTTTAACCTGAGAGCTGAAATCTTCTATTAAAAAACATAAATAATTAAGATAGAGAAGATATTTCATTCCTCTTATTTGCTCTCCTTGGTTTTACATCACATCATCCACACCACAGTGCACACCATATCTGGGAACAATGGAACCAATCCTATCCCCAAATTGAAAATATACTGTTTTATTATTATTATTATTATTATTATTATTATTATTATTATTGCTGTTGTTGAAATTGATGCATTCTCAGGTTCTTTATATTCGACAGCTTGCAAGAGCCCATCTTCATACCTCTATATTTTCTCAGAGTTCATTGCTTTCATTAATGATTTTATGCCATTCCTCCATGTTATTTTCAAACTTTCTATTATTCTTCTTCCTTTTGATATGCACTCTTAATACATTATTGGGGAATCCATCTTTAACCGTTCTTGATAAGCAGTAGCAGTACCATGCCCTTATTCCATTAATCAATCAAAGTTTGTATACACTAGTGGGAACAGATTGATCTCCAGTGGATGCACAATTCCTGTTAAGACTGGAGTTAAAAGTTCTGCTGATGCAGGCAACTAAGCCTATTTAGTTATTTTTATCACACCAACTGTTTTAGTTGCATTTCTGTAGCAAGTGTGCAGAAAAAAAATATTTATTTATTATTCTTATGTGCAAAGGAAAGCATACTACAGGATAGAATTTTGTGTTAAATTTCCAGGAGAAACATGTCCACTAGGAAGTGGCTTTTTCAGAATGGTGAACAATGTATGAATCCAATGCATTTTCATTGACAAGAAGCCTAGACCAAAAAATTGGGTTTTAATAGAAGAGAAGCTTGATGAAATATGCTATTGATTAGAAACTTCTCAAAATCTTTAACATGATTAGCACAAAAAATTACGTGTATCTACTGGCAGTGTGTGTGAAGTTACTCAACTGCTGCATCTTCATCCATATAAAATTATAGCTGTATCTGAATAAAATGCACGAAGGCAGTTTACAATATTTGGAGAGCTGAATTACAGTGTACATCTCAAAATCATTTCAAGGGGATTCAAGCTTTCTCACAGTGGAGTTTCTTTCAAGGCTGCACTTTCTAGTCTAAACTATGCAAACCATTACAGACTTTTGTATGTGAAGGAGCCGAGTCTGCCAAAGCTCTCTGTGATTTTTTCCAGACATTCTTATTGTCTCAGGCTGCACTTATAATCTTAAAAATCATTGGAAGAATATGCTGTTGAGCTACCTATATCTTTAAACATCAGATAGCCAGTTCAAGACCATAATTAACATTTTACAACAGCTGCAACAATGGGTATTTGCAATAACTGTAGCTATGGTCACCAATCAAGACAAGCCCTTTTGTGTAGCCGACAGGAAACTTACATCTACCATAGTTCCTCATATCCCAAAAATTAGATAGTGACCCTCATACCCTGAGTAATTACAGTCACTCAAAATTGTATAAAACCTTTTTTAACTTTTATTTTTAACTCTTTAAATAAAGAAAAGCTACTGGTACTATAACATTTTCCTTCCTCTTAATGTAATAATGTACAAATAAACTTCATAAAAATGTCTTCTATTATAACAGAATAGAACTATAAGTACTAAGTAGATTACAAAAAAATAAGAGATGTCTATGGGTTTTGACCCTGGTTATTTTTCTATAGTATATCTCAATACATAAAACAAGTACACAAGTATTTATAACAATACATAATTTTTATAAATTACATAAACCCTATTCCTTAATCCTCTATTAATTCAATTTGTTTTCATTTTTCTGCTAGAAGAAATAATAACTTCCTTCACATTATGCAATTTTGTGAGAAGAAAAACCAATTAGCAATTGTAACTAAAACTATGCTAGCTCTGACGCTCTGTAAATTGTATAATTTACAAATAGCAGTTCAAATAGCGATAGTACATTTTATATTTCTATGAACAATAATATGCTGTACCAAAGCAAGCCAGTATATGGCTTTTATTCATTAACACATAACACCACAAAATTAAATTTGAAGTTATGATACCAGTTGTGTCTATGACAATGTGCACATCAGAAAACAGAGGTGCATATAGGTGTAATATTTGCATTTCAGTTTTCTTCAGTTAAGAGAGATTATAAAATAGCACAGGCCATTTTTACCCATTGGCATTTATTCCATTTTACAATCAATGGGTCTTCTTTCCCTTAAAATTGTTGAGCAGCAATAATAAAACAGAACTACACACCTTCTTACATGCACTCCTTTCATCAAAACAATAACTTAATTCTCTACATACCCAGTGGAACAAAGTAGCCATCTTGCAAGGGAGTAATGTGGTCCCAGCTTCTGTATGACGCTTACCATCACAAGGGTGATGACAAGCTGTGTGCCCAACAGTGCCTGGAATATATAAGGATTAAAAAGATCACTATAGAAAAGTTATATAAGCTCCTTTAAGAATTTTTAATTAAAGTATTGCTCTATAGTGTTTCTTTGCTTGCAGTTAACTTGCCCTGAGATCTGCAAACTGGTTTAAGTTCACATATTCATTTCTTCCCTTTGAAGAACACTAGTTGTTCGAGATATTGAGAATTTTCTGTGAATATTTAAGTGTTTTATCTAGCTTTAGTTCTTGTTATTTTAATTACATTGTTCCACACGTTACTTTATTTTCATTTTTATTACATATTGACATTTCAGAATATCTATTACGGAAACGCCGAATTATCTCCTTCTACTAAAACTGCTACTTCTACAAATGCAATAACCTTGTCAGCCCAAATTAACTTTTTCACATTCTCCATGACATAACCTTACTTTCATGGTTTTTCTAATATTACAAATATAATACATTTAACATCGAAAGGGATTTTGTAAGTATGGTTAATAGCAGTTCTCTTACCATTGTTGACCCTTTTGGTTGCTAATTATTTTGAATTTAGTAATTATTTATCCACAATATTTCTGCTTGTTTTATTAACAATAGCTGCATGTTTTGACTTGTCACACGATCTCGAACCGCTCAAATTGTACAAGTAGCTCATTTACTTTTCTTCTTAGTTTAATATCGGTTTCAGCTATTAGCGTTAATTTGCATTTTAGGTTAAGTCTAAACCTTGCAGCAGTTTTGAATTGCATGTGGGTGAATACAATAGAATCGCACATTAATGGAGTTTCACATTTTATGGCCACCTACAGCTAATGTGGTGAACTAACTTAATCCTGAGCACAGATCCCGAGACTTTTAAAGTTTAAAAATACACTGCACAAGCAGCTGGGTAGTTTATCCGGGAGCAAATTTTGAACAGTGCACTGCGGCGGAATTCATAAATAACCGCCAAGAAATGATACGTAACTCCTTGAAAATATACGGCTTTTAATGATTTTAATTCATTAGTTGTGATACATTACTAATTGCCCCAGTTGCTATAAAGTTAGAGAACAAAAGTTTGATCTTGTCAAATATTTTAAATATATTCAAATAAAAACAAGACCCAGGCTGAAAATTATCAAAATGTGTGTGTAATAGCAAGATATTTGTGCAGTTTTCAAAAAAAAAAAAAAAAAAAAAAAAAAAAAAAAAAAAAAAAAAAAAAAAAAAAAAAAAAAAAAAAGAGTTATATTTCTGGGAATATTAAATCATTTTAAGCAGTGTTACATTTAATTTATTACATTGTGAATCAGATATAAAGTGTTTTTGGTACTAGGGATAAGCAAGCTGCTTTAACAAATTAGTTATAACACTATAATTTATAAATATAAATATATAATTTATATTTATTTATTTGTAATGTTATATAAAGAACATAAAATAAGCTGATTTATTGTCATATAAGCTCTTCCAGGTAGAAGCTATTATATTATACAGGGTAAAATGTTTGTATCTAAAAGTGATAACATTTGTAGGAAAAGAATAATTTATATAATATTCTGTGATTAAATTAAAAATTCAGATTTAAACTGTTCTCAAATTCTTTACCCTATTATTGATAAAGTAGATAAAAATGAAATAAAACAGCACGATTTCAGCAAGATGATACTGAAGAAAAATTAGTGATATTCTTCAGGAAAAATATTTGGAGTCTGTTTAATGTCAAAGGATTTTGGTCCTCCTACTCTCTAGAGACATCATCACCCAACTTTTACCTTTGTGGAGCCATAAAAAATAGGATCTTTATGATGCTATATAACTTTCATCAATGACAATTCAATAGTAAAAGTGAAAGTTTTCCACAACATGATTAGGCAAGTTGGGGCTTCTGCAGATGCTAATGGGTATTATTTTCAAGTTACTTTATATAACAAAAAAGTAAAATAATCAGGTAATAATTTCTGAGATAGGTGTGTAGTTACTTTCTGAACATTCTTAATAGTTTCCAAATGTCATGTTCAAAACATTAAAACTTGTTAGCTGGTAGCCTATTTTGGTAGCTTTGAGAATCAACCTACATTGCAAAATATGTCAAAGAGTTTTAATACTTTAAAAAACTACAAGGTGCAAAATAACATATTCTGATTTTAATTTGAAGTCTGCTTTTGTACAACATTATTACTACCATATGCATATATATTGACACATAAACTATCTATGGGTAATCTCTTCTGAGTAAAAATATTTAGAACCCTCTTTATAGTTTCACTTGCATGAGATTTACTAAGGACATGTAAATAAATTTAATTATCCATAGATCTCTATCTATGGCTAATTAAATTTTCTGCACATCGGTAGCTTAAATATCAATATTACATAAACTAATTTAAAAGAGAAGGTATTATATTACAAGATTCAATGATTCTGTTTTCAAAAGATGGAGAGAAAAAGATAATAAAATTAGATGGCCACTGTAATGTAAAATGAATTCTTTAATCATGTACTTTTTTTACAATATTAGATCACAAGTAACATATTTAAGATATCCATACATTATAAAATGTCATCATAAAGAAGGTAAATAGGTACTCGGGATACGTAGGGAGGGAAACTCGACATTATCATGCAAAGAACAGTGATTGGTCATTCAAAAGTCTTGAAATACAACAATGTTTACATTTAGAGAGAAAAAGTTTATCATATTAATAACGAAATGATAGTACTGCCCATTTGGGTGCCTGCATATTAAATTCACCAGCTGATGACTTATTTTCTTATTTATACAAATACTTGTAAGTTCCTTGGAGTGATCAAAAAAGGACACTTGGGTGTGATGAAAACTGGCCTCCAATTTTTCCACTAAAAATACTTTACTTCTTCAAACTTTAAAAGAACTGCCACAATCTGATTTAAATGTTGCCTAATTTAAACTGTGTGTTTAATTAAAGAGAGGTAAACATTAAGCCATACCATGCATGTAAGAAATTCAATTTTTATTTTTGTGAAAAACTGCATATTAAGCTGCTTTAAAAACAACTGCAAATTATAAATCTAATGTAAAACTAATCGAAGGAAAAAATGTTGCTTAAACTTTTATACACAACACACTTCTTGTTGTTTGAATTCAGTCAGACATTAATACAAACAGAAAAAGAAATAACATATTTGAATGTGCAACTCTTACATACATGATTATGACAGTATTTCTAGTCAACTTGTAGAATATCAGCTGAGACAGACAATTCCTTTCTCCACAGAAAATCTTCGAAAAAGAACTGGACAATACACACACACACATATATGAATACTTAATGGATATCCTAGCCAGGTGAGGGGATGAGTGAGAGGAAAGTTCTAATAAATAATAATAAAACAAAAATATTATTTAGCATTAAAGCTACACTCAAACCTTCACTGTAGTTCAATTGGTAATGATATCCCCAAATTAAAAATAAATAAATAAATAAATAAAAATAATCTTAGGAACAAGAATTATGAAGGTAACAAAAATAGAATGAAAACTCTTGAAATTAGTCAAGATTTGTGAATCTGTGAGGATCAGTTCTGTATCTATGACCTCCTCCCTATGAAGCTGATGTAGTTTGTAAATCATAACAGGGTGAATTCTATAATACAGAAATATTGGTAAAAAAACAAACTTTATATTTATATCATATTTACAAGAAAGTGTAGTACATGTTCATACATTTTTCAATTAACTTATTTCAACATTTGTTTCTGTCCTGTTTCAATTCAGCTATACTCACACTTATATTATATATATTTATGTTTTTTTGTTTCTCTGAAGAAAAAAAAATTGTGACCAATGCCTGCAGTGTTCCACACTAGCAAATAAATGCCACATACCTATTTTAAGTTATATCTACAAAATTAAATTAAATTGTTTTATTTTTGCCCATGTCTCCCAGGTAACACAGTTGAATAGAATTATATGGTGAACATTGGCTACACTGCACTGAAGGTGTTGAATGTTAGAAATTACTCCAGCAGTTGAATATTTCTCCATGTTCAGTATATCATTGGAAAAATGCAATGTTGCTCCTTATGGTAATTTTTGTGCCTTTGAATAATGATAAGTGAACTGCAAGAACTAAACTAGGAAATATAATTTTCTTGTTTATATGGCACTTTATTCCATTAAATGGTAACTGATAAAACTATTTCTTAGCAATTCAGTTTACACTTACTGAATACACACCCTCTAGTTATAATAGTGGATAATGATGAACTTTAAACTCATCTATTTTACAAATCTCAACATGTTGTGACGAGTTATGCTAAACACTCATGCAGTTTCACTAATTTATTATTTTACTGGAAATATTCACAGGCCTTTACCCATATCATCTTGTTGACTATCAGAAGGATTGCTTTAATCATGTACTGTTTTGCTCAGATGGATATCTGATAAACTTGAAATTGGTATTTTCTTTCCCTGGAATATCAAAGTTCATTATCGGATTTTTGTACCTAAGGATCTTGATTCCTCCCGTGTTCAATTCTGTATATATTTCTACTGCCTTAGCAGTTGTATTTTTTCCTTAATTTCATGATTTTCTGTACAAAAATGAATTGTCAGAGCAGATTTCTCTATTACAAGTAGTTAATGATGTGAACTAAGGCCTGCAAAACATTTTCTAGTGAAGTACAGGGCCTTCATTTGGACACGTGACCAGCTTAACAGAGATTTGCCTAACTTGTTTCTGTTCCTTCTCCATTTTCCTGCCTCTCCATATGCTGATGCAAAGTCTTTGTGCTGTACAGGAGCTGAATATTATGAGACCACATGTTTCAGTGTTATAGTATATTATTGCTGTTATAATGCCAAAAGTCCACATACTTAGCACACAGAATGTTCATGTATGATTCCTATGTGACAAACTCATGGAGAGAAGTGAGATGGCAATTTATAAACAGTTTCTCTGCTGTTCGTGCGCATCACAGAGAAACTGTTATAATCTTGTGAATAGGTTTAGGAAATGGGATCTATTTGATAAGAAACTGAAAGTAAAACATCATGTTCTTACAGAGGAAAAACTCGACATTAGAGAAAAGTTAGAACAAAGTTCAAAGAAATCTCTAAGAAAGCTTGCATAGGAATCAGGAATTTTGCAAATTTCGGCTTGGAATATCACTAAACTTTTAAAATCAAAACCCTATTAAGATAACTGTAGTCAGGGATTGCAACCATGCGATAAGTGAGAAGAGTTAATTTCTGCAATTGGGTGTTGGATAATGTTAATGTTCACTCTACTAATCCACATTTTATTTACATGACCATTTAGCAATGCAAAACAATAGATACTGGAGGGCAGAAAAAGCTGATATTGCACATGAAATGCCATGTATGACCAAAAAAATTTATATTTGGTGTGCTGTAAAAATCTATGCACTTGAATTTAAGGGGCTATGAATATCCGACTCCATTGGCAAATAGCCATGCTTCCTGGTGCCAAGCAAATCCCCGTTTGGCCACACATCCAAACAAGGGCTCTGTAGTAAGTTAGTGAAACTGCATGAGTATTTAGTTTGACTTATCACAACATGTTGTTTTGCTTCAAATAGTATTTTATTTTAAGAATTACATAATTTTTTAGCTTTAAATAATCTTAAAAACTGTCCATCTCTTAAAAATCAAGTCATACCCTTATTACTTGAAACAAAGAGAGAAATTCACCATGATATAATCGTAACATTAGCCCTACCCACATGGCAGGCCTAGATTTGATTCACAGTTGGGTTAGTTTTCTAATAGATTTTTCTCTCAGTTCTCCGAGTGCTGAAAAACACAAAATTCTCTGAACTTATTTAGTAGAATTGTCATTTATGATCTTATCAACTGGTACAATAGATCTCAAAATCACAGTGTCATTATTAAAAAAAAAAGTAAAAGTTGTGTAATAAAATTAAAGATTATTCATGCAATATTATATGAATTGATAACTACCACAAGAAAACAAGTGACTTCAGCATTTACTAATTTTCTCAAGGATATAATTTTAGACTGTTGACTACCTGCTCTAATTTCTCCACTTACCAATATTTATTGGCAGAACATGTTTTGTAGACCCCTGTTCACATCTTTTACTGCTAACTGAAAATGTTTGTATTGATGAATTGTAAATATAACTAGGAGGAACCATGATCTTTAGGGCTTTATTCATCCTTATGCATGTATGTTTGTTCTATTAGTACCTGACAATACCTGAAATTTGTATAAATTAAATTATGAACAATAAACATTACTAGTCCTTCCCATTCCTTACATCAGTTCTAAAAAATTTGGGCAAATATCCATTATCTAGAAAATGATTCCGCAGTCTTAATTCTGAAACAAAATCTTTCCATTTTCCAAAAACGGTACCATTTGAAATTCTCATATCTTCAATATTTGAAAGTTCTTAAATATTTCCTATGATTTATTTTAACTGCTTCCAGCTAACTTATTAGAAACATAAGTAAATGAGTGAGTTCTAATGCCAACTCACTTGTTGACCAGGCATTGTAGTTTCGCACAGGGGCAATAGCATGGTCATTTGGAAATTGGAACATCGACTACATTACACTAAATGATTATGAAGATAAGGGATGAGATCATGATGGAGCAACAACAGAATAAATGACACAGAAAACCAGAGTACCCAGAGAAAACCTGCCCAAGTGCCACTTCATTCACAAATTTCCCTTATGGCTACTGGGATTGAACCTGGACCACCTCGCAGGCAAACAGTCTTAACCATTCGGCCACAGCTAAAAAAAAAAAATAAATAAATAGAGAGATTTTTCCTTCCCCCCTGATCTAGGGCTAAACATCCATTAAATGCTGTAAGGCTAAACCCAGTCAAAAATAGTGTGTTGACTCATTTGTATGTGTTAATTTTTATTGATGAATTGAAATATGTTCTTACTTGAACTATTGTGCTGTGTATGATAGAGATGGCTAATCAATAATGCAGTCAAAGGTTCAGCTTGTCTTGCACAAGCAGGGAGAAGTGAAGGGGATCTTTAATGGAATTTTGTTACTTTGTAGGCTAGTCTTGGTCTCATCCCAGTTCATTATGTCTGCCCTCTTTAGGGATTCTGTAGAACCTGAAGCCCAACAGGACTGAAATGCAATGCAGACAATATAATTTATAAAATGTAATTATTTTCGATTGTATAGCGATAACATAGAATGAAGTAATTATTTAAATTTATAACAATTATAATTTTTAAAACTCATTCTTAAAATCATATTTTAATTTATGTGGGATCTCGGACCATATATGATGGTAGGTAACTCTTCATTTATAACTGCTTTTTCTCTATTTCTAAGTAATAGTCAACTGATAGAACAATGCTGTGCCTTACTAGGATTAGAGAGTATGGGATAATAAAAGTTCAATGAAATATCAAAATGTGACTGAAATGTTTTTAAATTGTTAGTTTTTGGCAGTTCTGCACCAAGGTGATCTGGGTTTGATCCCAGCAGCTATAAGTGAAGCTTGGGTAGACTAGATGGTGTCTTATTTTCTATGGGTACACAGATTTCTTTGCCATTCATTCCAAATGCTCCATCAATACTCTCATCTAACTGACATGGGTAGCCAAGATCATTAAGGCAAGAACTCGTGAACAGGAGATATGGGTTTGATTTCCATCCTCCTGACTGAGGTCTTACTTCCTCCATCCTCACCAATGGTAATACTTTGACTAACAAATGAGCTGACATCAAAAATCATAGTTGATTTGAGCAATTTTGTTGCAGTTCTTATTGATGGTCAGCCCCACATTGTTCTCTAATTAAAACACATACGCTTGGGTACCATAACTTATTTATATAGTTCATTACAATTGAATAGCATTTGTCAGTTTCATGCTAAAAAATTAAAATTTTGGGTCACATTGTTTTTTTAAATGTACAGAACTCTTCTGTTCTAGTCCTTTGTCTACAACTCAAGCAAACTTAAGACAAAGAAAGGGTCCACAATGCTTAAAGGTATGAAATGATTACATGTGAATGCCACTCTTATTACACAAGTATTCAGAATACTTATATAAAGCATTTCCTAGTTTAATTCCTTGCATTCCACATTAACCAGCACTTGTCTTTCATCAATCTTTTTACTCTGTATTTGGTCTGAACAACATTTTTGGTATTGCTGTTTATAAAATATATAATACATATTTATATACCATTACATACACTTGAATCCTTGATTCAAAGATGAGCATCTAAGAGGGCTTTTGCGATGGTCAGTGACTTAAATATCTAGGGCAGTAATACAGTATTGCATACCATTCTTACACACACATATGATAAAGATGTTGTACACATAGAAGATATAATAATTACATGCATCCGTTGCATAGTTCAATTACAGCTTGTTAAAATACAAATAATAACATTGAAAATATTGCATATGAAGGCTATGATAACTTAAGGATACAATAAATTAAATATGCTTTATACTGAAAATCTGCACTGGGAGAAAGAGATTTGTGTGCATCAAAATCATTGAGGTGCAACTACAGGAGTTTTCAATTTCTTTCAACTTGAGCTGACCCAATTATCATCACTTAATGATTCATGATATGCTAAAGTTAGAGTAAAAATCAAAATAATTTATCAATAAACATTTTAAATAATATTACCTTAGCAAATGCTAAGCTTCTAAAAAATTTCAGATGGAATAAGCAAAAATAGTTTAAGGAAAATGGAGGCAAATGACTTAGGATAACAAATTAGGTGCCTTCAGAGAGCATAGGCTAAACCCTTTGAGGAAAGTGCTCACTAATGTCTTTAAATGTGTATTTTTCTCAGCCAAAGGAGATGGCTATAAAGAACAAAATTTATACAATGTTCACGATAATGTTCTGATGAATTATAGTGTACTGCATAGGTATTTAATGGGTTAAAATCAAATTTACGTTAAATTTAGCTCCAATAATAATTATTAATATGCTGTGATAAGTTGAACTAAGCCTTTTGCAGCTTCACAATTTACTATTTCACTGAACATGTTTCGTAGAAACTTCATTTGAATCATCACTACTTGTTGATTGTTAGAAGGAATGCTATAATCTTTGGAGCATGTACAGCTTCACTCTGGCAGATATATAATATACTATACTTGAAATTTGTTTTCCACAGTCAAATATGTTCTACAAAGATTATGATAATCCTTCCAATAATCGACAAGTAGTTGATGATGCTTGCAAAAGTTTGTAAAACATGCTCTAGTGAAATAATATGTTTGTGAAGCTGCAAGAGTGTTTAGTTTGAATCATCACAAATTAACAACACTGGGGAATGTGATTTTTACCTCCAGGACAGTAATGACTGTTTGTCAATTTTGATATTTTCACTGGTCCATAGATAAGGAAGCTTTTAAAAGACAAAGTTTTTGAAAATAAGCTAACAAATGTGGAACTGGCAACCTGATGTGCTTTCAAGGAAGTGGTGGAAGAGTTTCTTGGCAATAGAAAGGATGAACAATATGAATCTTTAGTGGACACATTACTACAATGTTTATAAAGAAATGGGACGGTAAGATGTCACTAAAAGTACATTTCCTCTATTCACACTTAGACTTTTATACTGGAAATTTGTTGCTGTAAATGATGAACTGATAGAGCATTTTCATTAGGACATAACCACAATAGAAAAACATTATCTAGGTCATTGGAACCCTGCAATGTTGGGGAATTATTGCTGATTTATGAAGGAGGACATTAATTTTGACTACAAGAGAAATCCACCAGGCAGCAAGCATTTCTAGGACCTATGAAGATATATGTTTTGTTATTTCTACTTTTAATATTTTTATCGGTTTATATAAATTCATTTTATTATTATGACTAACAAATATCTTTAATTGTCCTAAAAATAGAAAATTACATTTTACATTTAAATTGCAGACTTTGATTTTTCTTGAAATCTTTTGAAGGAAGCCCAATTGTAAAAATCCAGTCATTTTTTAAATCAGCACATTCTTTTCCACAGAGGCAGCTATTTTTACTCTGGAGGTATGGCAAACATTTTTTTCCCCCTAGTGTAATCATATCATTTGCTTCACTGTGACAGTTCTAACTGTAATTCTATGTTAAGAATTAGCTTCAAGAATACTTCATTTTTCTAAATGTAACTTGCAATGTCATCTAATTTCCCTGTTACCAGTGGTGTATTCTAATTTTTTAACAACCAGTTTTTTTCCAATAATCATTGCAACCTTCTTAATTTTAATCAAAATTACTTACTAAATAAAGATTATCTTCTTCTCCTATGTCAAGTTTATTCAATTTTTGACTTTCAGAAGCATCATCCACTATATTTCGTTTTGCAAATATTTCACGTTTTATATATAGCATTTGTATTATAGTTATTAAGAATTATAAATGTTATTCAATGCTAAATGATGTTGCGCTAGAGCATGCAAGTAAGGAGTGGGGATTAGCAACTTGGAAATGTTCTGCTAATACTCTCTTCTCATTTGCAGCTGCCTAAAATTCTTCCCATTTACAAGAACTCTAATAAACCAAATCTATTCATCATTGGCATGCAATCAATCTCAATTTAATCCCCTTCTTGAAGCTGTTGTTCCCCCTAACATTTCAATTCCATTCAAATTTATGAAAAGTTTGCTTGGAAAAACTTTCAGCTATTGAACTGTCTTGTAGTGGCTGCTAGCCACTTAATAATGTTGGCATGCATCTATAGTACACTTTCTTGTTGTGTGTTGAGGGAATATAAGTGTTATATGAATAAAATCACTTAGCTCCAGAAATATGTGGCATTAACACCCAAAACTTGCAGTTTTTTCAGCTACATTTCTTCACGGCAGAAGTGGACTTGGAGATTCTAATGTTCAACAACCAGATGCCCCAAAAACATGTTATAGGCTGGCTAATACTATTTTAAAACCTATGCTCTAAAAGATTAGAACCTTATTTCTATTCTGTCCTGAAAAGCAGTCTTTTATAAAGCATGCAGCTAACTTTAGTTAACCAAGTGCAGATCAGATTTTGCAAAGTTAATATTTTGCTGTTTAAGAAAGAATATTACATTACTAACAAGAATCAAACTTTACAGAAAATTGAATGAATTGTTTTTTGATTCCTGGTGGACAACATTTCTCACTGAAGACAAAATTCGTAATTTGTACATCTGAAAGCCTCTATGATACAATCTATTCTAAAAACCATTAATGCTAAATTGTAATTAAAAAAAAATATATATAGCTTCCACAGTAATTGCAGCTTTAAATAATATGACTTTTCACAGTGAAATACAGTATAATTGCAAATTTTAATGAGGAAATCACTTACATTTCACTAATTTTTTCCACTTATTAATCATATTGGGAAGCTGATGGTGGAACCATGCCAATGATGATTCAATAGCTTTCGAACATGTCCAAATAAGTGGAACAAAATTAGTGAAATATGAGTGACTTCCTCATAAAAATTTTCAAAATTCCATAATATGTTTTTAAATTAACATTTAATAGTTTTATGTGAGTGAAGTTTATGTGTAAAAAAAATGAAGATTTGCACAATGTGTATGTAAATGAAAATCTACAATAAGACCTTTCTACAAAAATAACAGTAATTAAAAATTGGAAAGCAATTCATCTAGCATTGATTCTTTTACATTTTTTTATGTCACATGGTAAATTATATGCAGCTAGAGTAATTACAGGTGCCCATGCAACTGCTATTTATGTACTTTTTAATAAACGAATTTAAAAAGCCTCATATTTCTTATGCCTTAATTAATCATTGCAAAACACAGTGACCCTATATGAAAATTAAAAGTTGTTGTTACCAAACATGTTTCACAAATATCCTGCA
Source organism: Metallyticus violacea (assembly GCA_030762175.1). Classification (NCBI taxonomy): domain Eukaryota; kingdom Metazoa; phylum Arthropoda; class Insecta; order Mantodea; family Metallyticidae; genus Metallyticus; species Metallyticus violacea. Next base: position 23,130,364 of record CM060845.1, read on the forward strand.
GTGTTAGAAAGTACCGTGGTAAAAATGATGGACACAATACTCTTTTTCCCCCAAAACAATGATAAAATTTATAAAAAGTACAGATATGAAAATGTAAAACAAAATGTATTTTAATGAGCAACAATTATATATACAGCCTGTCCCATGCTTCTTTATCTGCAGTTTTCTTTAAGTAGAGAGATATAAGATTTATTTATATGGTTGTCTTTTAAAATTTTGAAACATTTTACCTTATCACAAGTCTTTAGCATTTACTTCAACCATAATCAAACTCTTTTGTGTTGGGTGGAAAGCAACAACACTTTTCTTTGTTAGCCTATAAAGAAACAGGGAACAAACTATACACCATAATGCCTGAACATATTCACTATTTCATCTTCATTGCAAAATTCTGTTATCCTAATGCAGCAGATAAGATAAGGGTAACTGTTAAATACCCAATTGTGAATATGCCCAAGGCAAACATAAGTTGTTATTGCAAACAAATAATGACTTATGTTACAATATCACATGTGAATGAGAGTACACCACATCAAATGCTTTTCTGTTCCAATTTGCACCTAGTTATCCATCTTTCTTTAAATAACACTCACACCAGAAATGATGTAATAAGCCGATTTATAATGACAAAAGAAACACATTCCTGAAATATTAACGTTGTAATACATAATTGTTAAACATTAGGAAATAAGATTTATGTAATAACTTAGTACCAAGTTGCCAGGTTTCACATTTAAATGCACTTAGTAATAAAGAAGCTGGCACTTGTAATGTCAAAACATTTATCATCGTTAAGTTGACAGCTTTACATATTTGTAATACCATGATCTAAGCCACTCAGCTGACAAATTGCTGATCTGCATCAGCAATCCTCGCTTTCTCACACATTCATGAACCAATCTTTAACCTGCACTGGAATGACATTCGACTAACAACATTTATAATGATTGTCTATAAATGAAAGGTGCTATTTGGGGATGGTTACAGTTTAACTGAGGTGACACATACAATGGTAACTGCAAGGAACAAAACCAAAAAACTGCTAACAGTACAATGACAAAATCAGCTGATTTTTGCACTAACTGCACCATATTACATAAAATGCAGTTCATTAAAATTGTGGAATGTGGCTAAATGGATTTGATTAATCATTTCATTTTAAAATATCACAATAAAAAAAATTACACTAAAATTTTATATTTAAAATAATATTCTTCAAAATGTTTGTACATTGGCCTGATGAATATAACAGAAACTTGTCAAAGTTTGAAAACACCTGCAAAATGCTTAAAAGTTATTCATTTTGTATGAGCCAGAATTCACATCATTTTCCCATAAGACTAAATTAAATAATGACGGCATTACCATATTCCTATTTCAAGAGAAATTTAGTTTTTAATTTTAATGACATTACACTCGAAGGATTCCGCTATAGAAATACAAAAAATCACTTTGTCGCAACACTATCTGAGTCTTATAATCTTATTTATTATTTGGTCATAAATCACATATTTTTTTTTTTCAGAACATGGCTAAGACAGCTGCCACCTGGTGCTGCACTAGTGGCTGCAGTTGTACCAAACTGTCAGCATTTTGTTGCACTATGTAGTTACAGTCACCTGACATCAAGATGGATCTTGACAGCCTTTGTGGTCCTCGAATATGCTCTCCTGCTCCGTGGTACAGAAATGACGCTGAAAATGCATCCTCACACTGTTGTCAGACCTTATGATGTCGCATTTCATATGCATTCCGTCCTCCATATGCCCCAGCATACAGTTCAGGATGATTTGAACGGCTGTAACTTGCTGCTGGAGCAGATGCTACAGGAAAAAGACAATTGTCAACATAAAAGATTATTTCAGTAGTGATTTTTTAAAAAAAGGTACTTTTTAAACCCCACAGTATATTGTGTATGCAAATTATTGAGCTTAGTTTGTTACATAATTAATTACAGTGAGAAAAAATGCTCAGGGTTGAACTTTTTAAGAACTGGGGAAAAAAAAAAAAAAAAAAAAAATCATGGAAATAATGGGAAGAAAGAAGCTAACAGCATTACAATATATACAATTATGCAATGCTCTGTTATGAAAAATAAGAAAATAATTTCAAGTTAAATGTTTCTGAATGTTGATACAAACTTTACTTACAGGGATTTTTTAATTAGGACTTGTTTTAGGAACCACCATCTTCAGCTGTTGACAGACTGCTAGGTAAGTTTTGGGTTGCTTGACATGGTCATGGGTGGATTTGTTAGCTGGAATAGGAATTTGCTGAATTCATCCAGAGGTAGGATGTCCAAATTCATTAATTTTTCTTGATTTTTAAGAAAGAAAATATTTCCCCATTTCCTAAAATGTTCTTTTCTTCGAATTTCTAAATTTCTTTTAGTTTTTCCAATGTAGCTCTGCTCACAATCTGCACATTTAATCTCATATATTCCTGATTTTTGCTCTGTAGGGATGGTATCTTCCATTGTGCAATGTACTAAATTTTTTATATTATATTTGTTCTTTGGGGCTAACGTAATACGTTGGTTCATAGGAAACAAACACACACAGAAAATTACATAAAAATGATAGCTATAACCCCATCCCACATAAATATGCAATGTTTCATAGTTTAGCACACAGACTAATCAACATCCCATTGACTGAAATCGAGTACAAAATGGAACATCAACATATAACGAAGACGACTATAACCAACGGTTTCAACACAGACTCTGTAACAAAGATTATCAATAAAGCTAAAAGACAAAAATCGATTAGGGAAGTTTCCACATTTAAGAACACCGAAGACAGTTATAAATTCAAAAGTTTCACATACCACCCAACTTACCACAACAAATTTAAGAAGATATTCAAAGAACATGGAATTATGTTAGCCTCAAAGAATAAATATAATATAAAAAATTTAGTACATTGCACAATGGAAGATACCATCCCTACAGAGCAAAAATCAGGAATATATGAGATTAAATGTGCAGATTGTGAGCAGAGCTACATTGGAAAAACTAAAAGAAATTTATAAATTCGAAGAAAAGAACATTTTAGGAACATTAGATTGAAACAGATAGACAAATCAGCAATAGCAGCTCATTTTTGGAACAAAAATCATGAAATAAAACCAGAAATTAAATTACTGAAACAACTTCACAACCCAATAGAACTATCCACATGGAAGAGAATTTTCATTTTAAAAAATAAGAACAACTTAATGAATTTTGATTTTCCACCGCTGGATTAACTCAGTAAGTTTCTACTAGAACCACAAGATACCACACAGGAGCGAACGGGCATCCACCCCCCGTTTCGAACAACGGCATTCAGTCAACAACAGCCAATGATGGGAGGAACCTGTCCCGAAACTAGTCCAAAGTTTTAAAAAAATAAGTAGAGTTAGTGTTAACAACTGAACACATTAATGTAGTATATATTACCACTCCATTGTCTACAGCTTTGTAAGTACAATTTTTACTTAATTTTAATGTTGTATTTATTTAGATGTGCTAAGTTTATGCCATGGGCTTTGAAAATCTTCCCAAACTGGTGATGATACTCTGGATGATAAGCAAATTCACCTAACGAGATGTGTTTTTGCAGATTGTATTGCAAATTAGTTATGTTGTTAGTAAGAGTGAGTGTTTTTAAACATTCTTCACCTGATTTTGCTTAAAAATAGATAAAAAGAGAGAAGAAAAGAGTCTTTCTATTCAGAAGCAGAAAATTCTTCAACAAGTTAAAGTCTGCCGAGGGACACAAATAGCACTTGCACAAAACTTCGGAATATCAATGTTCACGCTTAAACACGATTGTTAAAAAATACCCATTTATGAAAAAGATTATGAAAGTGGTTCAAATTGCAAGAAAAGGAAGTATAACACTTACCCTAAATACATGAAACTGGCAGGAATGTTACAGAATTGATTCCAAAGAACGTGCCATGCATAATTACTACTTTACAATTTTTTCTTGTAAGATTATGCCACTCACAGGAATATTTGAAGCATGCATAATTTGGAATCAGTTCTTGAACATTTTCTGTATCAAATGGATTGATAAGAGTCAAAAAGTGCTATTATGTAATATATAAATATATTTGTGGTGAAGAAAATAGTATAACAGAAGAAACTATTCTCAAATGGCAAAATAATAAATTGAAGGACCTTGTAAAACAATATATTCCAAGAACATTTTTAGTATTGATGATAATGATCTTTTTTTAATGTTCTTCTAAACAAAAATATAGCTTCCAAAGATGAAAATTATTATAGGAAAAAGTACAGTACACTTCACCTTACTGTAAAGTTAGGTACAAATGCTGATGGCTGTGGAAAACTTCATCCATTGAGATTGATTGAGATTGGCCAGTTGTTTCAAAAAACAACAGAATATTGCCCACTAGTTATGATGCAAATGAAGAGGTATGGATGATATCTGAACTTTTTAAAAAGGAATTGCATACTAGAGAATCAAAGAGGGGAAAACAGAATTGGAAGATTTTTCTTTTCACCTGGACTTACCAAAATATTCATTTAAGAAATGTTAAGACTGGAAATCTTTCCAGCTAACTTACAAGTTTGACAGTTTACAATGGAGTTTGGGAGTGTTACATTCTTTCAAATCTTATATTAGGAAAAGAATAGTACAGAAAGCATTAAGTTTGATGGAAACTGGAAAAGACAAAAAAAGTTTTGATTCTCGGAGCTTTACATTTTACTGAAAGACAAGGTGGGAGATTAAAGTGATCATCATTTCTGTTTCCTGAAAGCTGCCTGGCTTCTTCCGGCTAGATAGGACAGGAGGAAGCAGATTAGAAGAAGTAGAAGAGGAAGATGATGTGTTCACTTCTGCATGGGAGAAGTTTCAGATTGATCATTCAACAGAAGATTTCCTTCATGCAATGATGTCAAAGCTGAGAGTATGTGTGTGGAAGATATAGTGGATTCATATATTCAGTAGAAGATGAAAGGATTGTGATGATAATCCTAGAAGAGCAGATGCTAGGCAGCAATAAATGTAATAAAAAGTTGTTAATATTAGTGTTAATAATAAAAAAACTAAAAGAATACTTATTTGGTATCTGTTTATTTCTTACATTTCTAAAGTGTTCTTTCATCTTTGTCTCCAAATTTCTTATTGATATATATATAAATTAACAGTAATTATAATAGTAGAAAAGGATAAAACACTAAGAAAAAGTCACACTTGAGATAGCTATATTTCGGACTCGTGGAGTCCTATGGCAAGAAGACAAGTAATGGAGATAAAAAGTCCTTCTTCTTGCCATAGAAGGACTCCACGAGTTTGAAATATAGCGATTTCAAGTGTGACTTTTTCTTAGTGTTTTATCCTTTTCTACTATTATAGTTACTGTTAATTTGTTACATTGTTAATAGTGTTACTTTATTTTTATTTTTCTTTTATATATATCTGATCATAAACAAAAAATTTATCTAATAATATAGAACCTGAAGGGAAAGGATGTTTGCCCTTTTTGGACCTTAAAATCTACAGAAGAAAAAGCATTATTTCATTTGATATATATAAGAAATCCACACACACAGAAAATTACATGAAGAATAATAGCTTCAATCCTAAACCACACCAGCATGCCATTATAAACAGCCTTGCTCATATATTAGTAAACATTTCCTCAACAAGGAAGAATAAACAGTGTTGTTAGCAGATTAGAAAAATAAGACACTTCAAAAGACTTATACATATTAAAAGCAACAGCATTCTCTCGATAATAAAAGACATAATTTTTAAAAAAATTCATATACCTCCATGAATAAACAGTGCATTCATGAAAAGTTTTAAAAAATTTGCTATTGTGTTGGCTATACAAATAAGTTTAAAACCTTTTAATAGAACCATAAAGGATCCTATTTACAAATCATCAGTTGTGTATCAGATAAATAATTTGCATTGCAATCAGATATATAAGTGTCTTCTTGCCAAAGAAGAGCTCTACGAGTTCGAAATATAGCAATTTCAAGTGTGACTTTATCTTAGTGTTTTATCCTTTTAAATCTTCTATTATCACTGTTAATTTATATATATGCAGAACAATGAGCTTGGAAGCAAGGATGAAAGAACACTTTAGAAATGTAAAATATAAACAGGTGGATAAATCAGTAGTGGCAGATCATTTTTGGACTTACAATCATGATATCACTCAAGAAACCAAAGTATTGAAAGCTACCAACAATCCCATGGAATGAACAATTTGGGGAAATATTCATTTCAAAGAATAAGCATCCTGTTATGAATTTTTAACATTCTGCCAATGAACTTCCTCTTTTGCTGTATAGTGGAACCACCAGAGGTCACCGCATTAGCTGGTTCCCAGCTGAAGATGAGGCAAAAAGCTCTTAACATGTTTGGACAAGTTAATTAGTTTCAAGTGTAGTATCATCTAATATCGACCTCTTTTTGTATATAATCAATCTACTTCTATTAAGTTTACAATTTCATTTTCTATTGATATATTCATCTGCAAATTGGTGTGGTTTTTTTATTAGTGCATGAGTGTAATCAATCATGCCAAATGCAATAGGGAATGTATATTTTTCAAGCCATATCAGTTTTTGCATTTTATAGATCAAATGCAATTGTAGGTAATTTTGTAGATCAATTGCAGTTGTAGGTAGTTTTATTCAATTTTCTGCTTTATACTTTAATGCATTCACAACTTGCCAGAATTTGAGACAATACTATTATAGTAGACACTAACAACTTCAATAACAATGCTTTGAAATTTCGGGTTACTAACGTAAGTACCAAAAGAATAAAAAAATAATATTTCAGTTCATTTTTAAGTGCATTATTTCTTTTATTATAGTCACCCAGAAATTATACACCAACTAAATCACATTTTCCTTTTTAAAATGATACAGAACTTTATAATCATGCACAAAGGAGTTCCTACATACTTTGTATACCTTCATTCTTCTGTGATACTCCAGCATACATTTTGCCATCATACCTTATGTACACTGAGTTAGCTACTGAGGTTCATCAAGAAATTTTGAAACATATCTCCATTTAATGAGTCTAAGCTTGCTTTTATGAACCAGAATTGGAGATATGACGATCTTTATCTCAGTGTTGGTTACCATTATGACAGAGTGATGTGTTTTATTTAACTGACTGCAAGATACAATTCAGAATGTATGAGTGAAATGTATGAACTTCCATTTATTCAACTTGCCCAAGGAATTCTCACTGTATACATAAATGAATTTGTATTTAGGGTTGAAATCATTTAATTTACAAATATTATATATTTGGTGAATAATGCAAATATGGTCCAAATTTTACTGCATATTTCTTTGAGATTTCAACTCAATCTATGATTTCTTTCGAAATTTAGGTATCAGCAATATGGTGGTAATATTATGTAGATTATCTGTATTAATCATAGGATTTAACATACCTTTAGGTGCATAATATTGTCCTCTACCCTCACCATAACCATGTGCTGGGCCTCTGGTTGGCCCTGGTCTCCCTAGACCTCCCCCAGGGTGTCCACTTGCACTCACCCCATGGGGCCCACGCTGGAACAAAAGTTTAACTATGCTATTTAACTACATTCTCAAACTTTCCTGTAATGTGATGGAAATAAATCAATAAATGAAGCTCTGCAACAATCCCATGAGTCATGTGTATTGCTGAAGAATACTTAAAAATAAAATATTGCTTAACAATAACAACTACTTTTGTGCTTAATTGCTTGTGATTTGCCACCACATTGTGATTTCTGCACTAGATTCCCTAAGGGATTTAAAACTCTCTTGGTGCATTAATGTTTTGTTAATTAAGAAGTATAACTGAATATCAGTTACCCATTTTATTAAGTGTTTTAATGTAAAACTATTACATAGCAGAAGTAGACTTGAAGTTCACAGATGGTTTGAAGTAATGTCTCCTGGCTTCAGGATTTTAAATAATTTCACGATGCAAAGTAAATTACTTCAGAAGATGGTAAATACTAATGATGATGATCACCACCATCACTACCAGCTTATAAGGATTAGGTCCAAAGTCTGTTCCAGGCTCTAATGCACCATATGAACCTTTCATATTTAGCTGCACTTAGCATCTAAAGATGTCACAGGAATAGGTGTTTATCCCTTTGGAAATTTATAAATAAAAGCAAAGAGTATTCACTTGTGACTTTACTCTCAGTTAGAAAACTTCACTAAAAATCTTCATGGCATCCCTTACACAAACAGGTACTTTATATAGCCCTGTACATAATGCTACAAAGCTATTAAAGTTAAACCATAAGCATTACTGTTAAACGAGAAGCATGACTGATATGATTATCTTGAACAGATGAACAAGTTTTGTGAGTGAAAATTCTCAATAATGCAGTAATGGAGTAGTACACCTCAGAATTTTTAGAATTATGCTTATGCATAAAATATCCATATTAGAGCAAAGAATATTAAAAAAATTGTTGTACAGTTATGCTACCATTGGCAAGAGTTTAATTTTGTTTTTAGGAAATTGTTGAGGTTCCTGTGTCCATGAGTTAATATTGAGCTCTATTTCTTTTACAAAGCTAATTGAAGAAAGTATGATTTTTCACCTTTAGTTAATCGAGTTCAACAATAGCACTCTTAATTTGTGTTTTAAAATAAATGATTTATAAAGTGCTCCAAGACAAATTATCAACAACATTACCTGCCACATTTTCCCACTTACACCCTTGTGAATTCTACCTTTATAGAAATAATATTCATTCAAAGAATTTTAAATATTGAATCATTAATTAAAGATTCAATAAAGTAAAATCCACTCACCATTCTTCTGAAAGTGTTCATTGGTCGGCGCAATGTTTCACTGAATCTTCTGGCTGGAGGTTTCTTGGGATTTGACGAAGGAGTATGTACTGCACAGCACTTTATGAACAATCCCATGAAGATTATAAATGCAATGCCCATAAGCAGAACTGCCCACCAGTACTCCTGAAATGTTCAATACAGTTGTTTTACAACATAGTAAATGCATCTTGAACATGTGTAGCTTGTATTTCTAAGAATGAATTTTCTTAGAAACTGAGTAAAATAATGCACTAACCAGTTAATCCTACTCTAGCATAAATGTTCACAGGCTGCTTTCTAACCAGTGAATTTTGCCATAATTTTCACAGTTCTATCAGTAAGGGCTGATTGCAATAATTTTTTTTTTGAATAGTGTTTAACGCCCATTTTTACTACTGAGGCACCACAGGTGGTGGACAATGATGATACATGAAACAAAATGATATATTGGGAAAGGATATTTTAAGGAAGGAAACGTTCCAGGCCTAAGTTTGGGGTACCTCCCCGGCATTTGCCATTTATGAGGACTGAAGTAAACCTGGGAAAAACCTCAGTCAGGGAGGACAGTCCTAGGGGGATTCGAACCTCAGACCTCCCATTCATGAGTTTGCGCCTTAATGATCTCAGCCACCCATGGCAATGAATCCTGTAAGACCTGTTTTAAGTATTAATAACTGTCTATCTAAACAATGTTTAAGTTGCATACAAATTTCTGTTGCTTAAACAGTGCTCAGCTGGGGTTTAGCAAACATTTAAATTAGAACTCAGCTGGGAAGAACATATAGCACTTTTCATCAGATTCTTTGTTGATTGCCACCAATAGAAACTCTTCATTAATGAGCGCATGCTGAACATTAATGAGGCTGTCTGCACAGGTATAATGGCTGAACATTTATGGAATTCTTCAGGTGAAGAAAAGATCATTTTACAAGACGTTATGAAATGTTACGATGTCATTGAGAGTAATATATTAGAGCAGAAGAAGGCAGCATGTGGAAAAATAAGAGATTCTTTTATGCATTGAGGTAACAATAAACAATGCTTTTAATGTAAATTATAATTAATCTAACACACTCTTATGCTTTACTTACTTTTAAATTATTTATTTAAAGTTATTTAGTATTTAAAAGTAAGTGAAGCATAAGAATGTGTTAGACGACAGATTAATTATAATTTATATTTAACAAGCTTCACTGTGTGAGTTCCAACAGAATTTTTTAAAAATGTCTTATTTTTCGTAAGTTCTTAAATGAATGCTTTTAATTTTCATCTTTACTACAAGTAATGCAACAAATTACTTTTTAGTGACACAATATTTACTTCACAGTTAACACAGTAGAATCCCTTCCAGTTAATGTAAATGCCAGACCACTGACAATTGGGGCAGTTTATTCTAATGTGAGTGCAGTCAATGACACCTATTATTCAAGAAAATTATCCCTAGAAAGAATAATATAAACAAATGAAACTGATGTTCCACAGCACAACCAACAGTAATCTACAATACTGAGCTTTTATTCAAAAGTTAATGCATATCTGAAGAGAACAGCAAAATGATATTTAATGAAAGGAAGCTTGTCATTGTCAGGGAAGTTAAGTAGCATTCTCAAACTATTGATGTTAGTCAGGAAATGCTCTAGTATCTTGCAGAGTCAATGCATTAATATTCATAGTATTACAGTTTTGAACATAAAATGCACCAGTTGCTAAGAATCATAATGTAAGAAAAAGCTATAATGTGATAAGTTCTAAACTCCTAGGTCCAGCTTAAGTAAATGTTGATGCTGCATAACAAATTGTAGTTTTCTTTGAAAAACAAAAGCACGCTATAAAATTTACTTCTCTGTAAATCCTAAGCAAACACTGACTTTTAAATCAGCTTTAGACAATGTCTACTCTTAAACATTGTCTTTGCAACATAGTAGCCATATTTGGCATTGTTTAAAACATTGAACAATGCTTTCCTATTCACATATTGCATTTTATCAAATTAAACTGCATATACAGGTTGTATAAAAACACTAAAAATATCATTTTAACTAAATAGATTCATAATATAAAAAAAATAAACATTCTATCAAGTTTAAAATGATACACTATAGGTAACTTATTTACACACATCACTTACTATATTTTCCTAAGTTGGAACAATGTTTCGGGAACCAGCATTCCCATTCTCAGCCGTTGACCCAGCTGGTTCCCGAAACATTGTTCCAACTTGGGAAAATATAGTAAGTGAACAATCAAAATCTTTTAAAAATTGTAAATCTTTAAAAAAGTTTTCATATGGAACTAACACAGTGAAGCTCATGTGAATTGAATCTGTCGTCTTAACACTCTTCATGCTTCACTAACCTTAAAATTATACGGAACCAGTTTCAAAGATACGTTATCTCCATCTTTGGCTGTGGACGACTGGTGTGAAAGGTTGTTGTTATGTAGTATCAGAAGCAATGTGAATGTTACACATTCCACGGCCAAAGATGGAGATAACGTATCTTTGAAACTGGTTCAAAATATTTTTAAGGTTAGTGAAGTATGAAGAGTGTTAGACGAACAGATTTAATTTAATTAAACCTACATGTTCAACAGCTGTACAGCATACATGAGCTACATTGAACAGATTGAATATTAATGCATGCATGAAAACTGAATACTTGATTATCCATTGGAACTATCAATACTATTTTGTCGAAGGTTGAGAACAATGAAGAGAACAACAAAAGCCACCATCATAACAAGAAGGGAAGATGGATAGATGTGCTTTAGTTACGAAATAAAGTGTTGAAAACATTAGTTATGAAATAAAGTGCTGAACATTCAAATATACAAAGTTTTGAAATATGAATGTCAATGACATTATACTTCTCAATGGTCTATTTTCAGGTAGAATAAAAATGTAGTCCCTGAAAAAGTAATGGAATGCCATTCTGAATCTTTCTGGCTGAAAAAATCATGGAATAAATACACTGAAGCTTTGATTAGCTGCTTTTTAAAGCAACAGAAAACAAAACTGTAAATATGATGAAAAAAAACAGTTGAAAGGAAGCATTAAAAGAGATTAAAATTTTTTAAAAACCTGTCCTTTTTTAAAAAATTATATATGGAACTAACATAGTGAAGTTCATATTATAAAATCATTTGAATATGTCATCTACACACTCTTTATGCTTCACTTACTTTTTATTAAAAGAGATGTTTATTTTTAATGCTAATAAAATATTCTAAATTTCTTTTAAAACGGAATTACATTATAAATATTCAGAAGAAAACAATCCCCATTAAATTTTATAACATATATGTGCTTATTTACACCATTTTTTATTTCAATGAGAAAATGAGATTGAAAAGGAGAATTATATTTCAATATAATTCAATATTTATGTGAACAAAATAGCTCAATCCAATTTTTTAGCACAATCAATTTCTGGTTCATTATTACTTTGATAGCAAAGTTCCATTGTATTGCCAGTAGAGCCAATGCTCACATACTTGGTGATTAAATTTATTTGGATTTTACCATAACTCACTTTTAATGGTTGATATAATTGTTAGTCAGTGCACCTTTCCTTGAAGGAGTGATTTTTTTCAATAGTGTTTACCACCTGTTTTTACTGCCGAGGCATAGCAGACAGTGCACATTGATGATATATGAGGTGAAATGATAAATTGGGAAAGGATTTTTTTTTAAGGAAGGAAGCGTTCCATGCTTATGTTTAGGGTATCTTTCTCGCATTTGCCTTTTATGAGGACTGAGGAAAATCTGGAAAAAACTAGTTAGGAGGACGATCCTGACAGGAACCGATTCTTGTGGAACTGCACTTTAGCAACCTAGGCTACCCATGTCAGTGATGGGATGGTGAAAGGGCTTCAAGAGTATGATACTGTGCAACCTTGTGAATAATTAATGAGCTAAAATGACTACAATTTATAACAAATTTTTCAAAATTCTGTTGGAACCAATGCAGTGAAGCTAGATAAAATATAAATGATTATCCAATACTGTCGTCTCATACACTCATTCGTCAAGTCAGTTGAGAATGGAAAGGATTCTTGTGAAAACCAGTCCCACTATATTTTAAAAGTAAATGAAGCACTAGTGTGTATGAGTCAACAGTATTAGATAATCCTTTATATGGATACAATTGTAAACAAACTAACTAAACTAAAATGAGATTGCATGTTGTATACTGTTCAGAAAAATTGGAAATCACCATGGAGCACCATGTTTTCATGGTTGAAAGTTATTTTCGTTCTAGACAGCTAATTATGATGATGTGTGCTGTGTAAATAAATGAACTGCCTCTGTCTTATCAAGAATTCTACGGGTTCCTAGACAAAACACTGTAAGAAAAGGTTAGTTCAATTTGTCGTATCATTGTTTGAAATTTTGTACTAAGCTCTTTTCTTATAACATCTTTGTTTTCTTAAAGTAGGTATATTGCCCTCTTTCACATAACTAGTTTAGTTACACAGAAGAAGAGTGAGGCTGGATGCTATAAACTTAAAGAGATGTTGAAGGAACATTGGAGAAACATCCATTACAAACAAATAGAATATAAATATATAAATTAAATCAGCTGTGGCAGTACATTTTTGGAATCAAAGCCATGAAATAGAAAAAGATATCAAGTTATTAAAAACTGTTCAATAACCAAATGATCTAAACATATGGGAAAGGATTTATATAAAAATAAACACGAGCAAAACCTTGTGAATTTCCACATCCTGGAAGCAGACAGCTCTTTATTCCAGTTTATCACAAGACTACCAGAGTCAACCTATCTACCTATCCAACTTCTGCAAATGATCCAACAGTTGTTTAACAGCTGAGGATGTGTACAATTGTTCCACAGAACATGTCCTCAGTAAATCTCATGCAAGTAAAACCATGTTCTAAATATTTCAACTCAGAAGAGATAATTACAGATTTTTTTTATTTATTTATTTTGAATGATGTTTAATGCCCATTTTTACTACTGAGGCACCACAGGCAGTGGACATTGATGATACATGAGATGAAATGATATATTGGGAAAGGATTATTTTAAGGAAGGAAACGTTCCAGGCCTAAGTTTAGGGTACTTCCCTGGCACTTGCCATTTATGAGTGAGGAAAACCTGGAAAAAATCTCAAGTCAGGGAGGATGGTCTAATCCTGGCAGGATTAGAACCCCAGACCTCCCACTCATGAATCCATGCCATAATGACCTCTGCAATCAGTAGCGGTATTGGAGATGTTAATGGAGACACAATATGAGAAATCTACGTACCCTTGCCATAAGTTTTAAATCACATGGCAACAGCCTTCCTCTTTCTTTCTCTTTTCCTCATTGATGCACACTCCTGCCCTCCACAGCAAACTCTCAGAACTAGATCAACTGTAGCTGATTATACTAATAGAAACTTGTTATGTAAAAATGTCATTCTTTTAAATGACTTGTGCTAAAATCTAATAAATATGATAACCCAATATGTTGCTTAATAAAACATAACACATTTATTTCACAAACTCTTTACTACTTGGATGCATGCCCACCGTGATCCATTGAGCCACTGTGAGAAGTGTCTCCTTGTTGAAAAGTAGGTTCTTGAGTCGGGCTAATGGTCCTTCTGCATCCACAGCTCTGCATTTGTAAAATACATCGCAATATCCCTACAAAAGCAAAATAAATACTCTATATTCCAAGAATTCACTAAAAATAACTTTAAGAGAAAAATATTACTAATTTACAGCTTCAGCATACCTGAAAGTTATCACAAGGCGACCCGGGACGGAGACTGATGCCCCCAGGCGGAAGTCCTACTAAATGAGCAAATTCGCTAGTGCTGCGGCATGTGCTGGAGTCTGTTCCATTTTGACAAGCAAGCTCACACAGTTTTCGCTTATCAATATTTGGAATGATGTGACTTGTTAGAAAGCACTCCGTGAGATTCCATTCCAGACAGATGGATCCTGTGCAGTCCCCATTGATGCAAAGCTGGGTGCCTTCATTGCATCTTGTCTTGTTATCTTTTGGTGCTGGACTGGGGCACTCTGCAGACTTCCCATTGCATATCGAGCTCCAGCTGCAATCGGATTCTGCCTTACACTGAGTGTTTGAAGATGCCAGTATGAATGTACAGGTGTCGCTTGAACAGCATGGACCTTGGCTAGGGCTGTACCATATAACAGAAAATAGAATAATATGATTACATCCACAGAGCAAAAATAAAAAGGTAAAACATGTAACTGACTTTTTTAACAGCAGAAAAGCTCATCTCAACATTTTGCAAATGAAAGATATATGAAAAGAACAG
Source organism: Metallyticus violacea (assembly GCA_030762175.1). NCBI lineage: Eukaryota > Metazoa > Arthropoda > Insecta > Mantodea > Metallyticidae > Metallyticus > Metallyticus violacea. Next base: position 23,145,499 of record CM060845.1, read on the forward strand.
AAATAATTATACAGACCCTGAATGATTTTACACTGATCAAATAAAAGTATATTATTTTAAAACTTAATTTAACCTTCTTTCTGCAATTACTTTGGGAGCATAGCATATACCTACAGCTGTTGTACAATATACAGTAAAACCTCAATGCGCCATTTTTATTATCTTTTTCCACAAACATGACTACTCTTATTCAGTCCTTAAATTAGCTCAATTTTCCTGTCTTCTTCCACTGTTCTTTAAACTATCATTTTACAATATGTATCACTCAAAATTATAGTCTTTCTGCAGAGTAATAATTTTTGGAAACATTTAGAGTATTTTATGAAGTTGACTGCGCATATTATTTACAGTAACTGTGAACAGCTTTAATAAAGTGTTAAGTTAAAAAAGTTTCACCTGTAGATTTAAACAGGTTTATTGTGGTTGCAATTTTTGCTTTCTATAAGTGTTTAAATAATGTGAATTTTCATAGTGAAATGTAATTATGTAATATTTTATGAGGAAATCACTCAAGTTTCACTAATTTCTTCTATTTACTTGGACATGTTTCCAAGGGTGTTGCCTTCATAACCAGCATGGTTCTACTGTCAGCTTCCCAGCTAGATATTTGGATGTTGCTCTATAGATTTTACAGATTTGGTGGACGAGGTTATTGCCGTTTGGAAGATCAAAATTAACTAAACTTTCTTTTTAAATTTTACTTAGAAAGCTATAGATAATGGATTGATAATGTATCCTATTAGAATTTATTAAATATGTTCATACTAACTCCACTTATACAACATTAGGACATGTATCGAGTGGTCAGTCAAGAGCTTGATGATGGAAGCAATTATCCCAGAAACTTGTCCTAATGTTCTATAAGTCAGTGGAGTAAGTATGAACATATTTAATAAATTCTAATAGGATAAGTTTTCTTTATTTTTGTTTATGAATATATTCTCCCAAACTGTTAATTCTATGGGTATTTTAATTCATTTTGGAATTTGTGGTATTTTGAGTGTGTGTGCGCATGCCAGATATGGTATGCTATTGCAGATTTCTCCATACGTTTATATTTTACAATTCTTATGTGTTCCTTAAATTGTAGAGTAATTTTTCTTTTTATTTTGCCTATATATTTCTTATTCAGTCTTTGTAACTGATTTTGTAAATGCCTATTGTTTTCCTAGTGAAATTTTGTCTTGTATTGGTTTATAGGAGGTATTTTACAGTGTACATATGTATGTTTTCCTAGTGAAATTTTGTCTTGTGTTGGTTTATAGGAGGTATTTTACAGTGTACATATGTAGTCTTTTAGCGTGGTGATGTCCTTTATTTGTTTTTTGAATTTTTCTATTTTGTTATTGACCAAATCTATTGTATAGCCATTTTCTTCACTATATCTATTATTTTTTGATACTTGGATTTATATTCTGTCTTACTTATTGGCAGATTTTGTTAATCTGAATGTGAGGCTGTTGATTATTGCAATTTATGTTGTTTTGGGTTATGGCTGTTGTTTTTTATTTAATTATCTGTATGAATATATTTTCTGAATATACCAAATTCCAATATATTGCCATCTTTTATGATTTTTATATCTAGGAAGGGAAAAACATTGTTGTTTTCTATTTCCATTGGAAATTCAATGGTCTAGTAATTTTATTACAACCAGTTTCCATTCATTATTACACAATTATTTTCTAGTTTCACATGCCTGATTCTTTCTGTTAGTTCTGATGAGTTTTTTATCTTTTGGTTTTTGCATTTACATCAAGTATGAAGTTTTTTTAAAAGGTAATTGGCTAAAGTATGTGGGTGAATTTGTGTGTTTACTATTTATCTCATTTTATTACCAGGTTTATGTATTTTTGACAGGCCATAAATTCTAGGTATGATACAGTTATCTGGTATAACCTTTCTTCTTTCCTTACTTAGAATGATAACTTTTTTTTATTGATTTGCTTACTGTGGTAATGCAGTTCTGGGTAAGGTCAGTTTTAATTCTTTCTTAATACTGGCTAGTATATTTTTTATTCACTTGCTTACCAAAATAATACATTTCTGGATAGGATCAGTTTTCATCTTTTCATAATCCTGGTTATTAAATTTATATTAATAAAAACATAACATAGAAATGAAAAGTACATTGTTGAAATTCATGCAAAGACAGTGAAGCTGGGATTTTTGGAAAATATTTTTATAAAAATATTTGAGTATAAGTTTAGAACTTAAAGAGACCCCCAACAGAGGACAAATTTTCTGAGCAATTCAAAGATAAGTGAAGCATAAAGAGTACAAATCAACAAACCAACCTAATTTAGACCATACTTTCTATATTTGCAAGAAGTTAGGACTTTATAAAATATAGCTAAGTTTTAGAATAACTTTTTTCCAGAAAAGTATGAATTAGGTAGCAAAAAAAAGAAAATGTTACAAATGAATTCAAAGCTAGCCAAGTTCGGGTAGTAAAATTTATGAGAACAAAGGGTTTCAATATAACAGTGATTTTTTCCACTAATGATTCCCATCAACTGCACAGATTACGTTTTAAGTGTTTCAAAATTATGTGTTGCATCAGAGGAAAAATTATGCTATCAAAGTTGGAAATGATAATGAAGCACTGGTCTTTTTTAAAGACCAATGAAAATTACAGTAAATGAAATATGCTTAATGCACTTCTTAAAATTGATTGATTTGCTTTATTTACGGACACCCTTTAACATCTCAAGTCATCAGCATCCCATGTCATCAGGTCATCACGCATCAGAGCATGAAACTGCTGACAAATTTTGCTCAGAGGTCTCTTCTTTCAGGCTTGAGGTTCTTTATCGTGCTGTATATGTACGACACAGGGCCCATGGCTTTACTTCCCTTCTGAAGGAAGCCATACTTAGGATTTTTACGCCTGAAAATACCCATCGATCCTGGCCGGATTTGTACTCATGATCTTGGTTTTAGAAGGCAAATATGGTTACCGACCAACACTTCTTAAAACATTAGATGCACAGTTAAGTTAGCAGTTGTTTAAGATGGGCAGATACTGCCACTCAATGCAATTTTTTAAAAAGGAATATTTTTCCATCATTGCATGCAGAAGAGGGGAATGGAAAATGTTCAATGGTTGGATGAAAGTACATATTTACCTAAATATAAGTTTACCCTGAATTTAAGACGACCCCCTATTTCAAAGAGACTTTTTAAAAATTTCTCTATTCACTTACCCTACTATCCCATGCCATCACTATCTTCATTGTCACTACAATCACTACTACTGTCTTCACTACTCTGCTGCTTTCTTCATCTGGACTCTCTTCTCACAAGATGTTATCTTCAGACCCATGGCATTGGATATGCAGCACTTTTTGAACCCATTCATAATAAGATTCACTGAAGATCCTGCTCCCAGCTATCCATTTCTCAGGATGGTTCTTCATGGCTTCTTCAGTTCCCCACTGGAGTAAGGGTATGGTCAAAAAAGCCAAACATTATGGAGCTGCTGCAGATTATCCTTGAAAGGCTTGTTCACAACATCCATTACTTGGAGTTGTGATGTAATATCAGCAGGAATTATAACAGGTTTGAGTTGAGTTTTGAAATCATGTCCTGTACTTCTTGAGTGATGTATCCCTTACAAGAATCCAGCACCAACATGCCCCTCTTGTTATAAGCAATGAGTCTGGTCTTCAATTCCAAACATCTATCAATCAATTTAGCATCAAATCATATCAACTATCCTTTATTCTTTTCTTTTTTATTAAATAGTGTTTAATGTCTGTTTTTACTCCTGAGGCATCACAAGCAGTAGACATTGATGATAAAGGAGATGAAATGATAAATTAGGAAAAGATTTATTTTTGAGGAAGGAAGCATTTCAGACTTAGTTTAGGGTACCTCCCCAGCATTTGCCATTTATGACTGAGGAAAACCTAGAAAAACCTGTCAGGGAGGACAGTTCTGGCAGGAGCCGAATCCCAGACCTCCCATTCATGAGTCTGCACCTCAAGGATCTCGATCACCCAGGGTGGTTCCATCCTTTTCTGAGTCTTCACAGAATCACATAAGAAGGTAGTTTTCAGTTGTCGATTAGGGCACACAACATGACTAAATTCTTGCCTTATAATTGCTAGTGGTTTTAATTAGGACATTTTTCACACCCTTTGTGCAAACTGTCAGTTTGGATGGCATATCAAAATAGATGGACATCTGATCAGCATCACTATCTGGCTGAGCAAATAGTCATTGTCATTTCTAAGTTTTATGACATGATGCAAAAATGCAATAAATTTTTCAGCATATGCTCAGAGAAGACACTGTACTAGTGTTGTTTTATGCAGCAATGAAAACCCTGCTTTCTTCATCATTCTCATGCACCAGCCTGTACTCTTTGAAGGTTGTGCAATCTGTTTGGTAACGTTGCTGCTTCAACTCATGCACTTTTATTCAAATAATCTCCTGTGTGATGGGGAAGCCTTCATTTCATTTCTCTCATATCTACTGAATAACTTGTTCCAAATCATGAAACCTTCCCTTCTTAGATCTGCTGAAAGATTTGAAGGATGAAGTGGAGGTTTTTTAATCTCTCTTTCATTTGATGCCACTTACAAATGCTCGCTTCTGAGGCATCAAATTTTGTTCCTGCCACACATTTGTTTGCAGACTCTGCTTCATTTATAACCATTAATTTAAAGTTTGCATCATAGCATCTTAAGAACCTATTGGAAATTGTGAGCTTGTAGAACATGTTTTGATGAAATCACGACTGTTCAGATTTATTTTAGATCACATACCAATGACTAATGTTCAAAAGGTTCTTTAAACTTTACTGCTACTGCCTTTACTGATCTTTACTAATGACTATAAAGCAATTTGTGATTGTATTTTAATTTAATTGAGACTACATATTATGGAATTCCTATTGGATCTTGTAATTTTATTTTCAGCTGCATAAATGGCCATTCTTATGTCAATTATCTTTTACCTAACAGGTGGCCAAATACTATGCAATGTAAAAACATTGACAAGGAATGGGTGTAATAATATTCCTTAATCTGCAATTTTAAGAACACTCCAGATTTTTTTTGGAGAATAAAAAAGGTCTTATATTCAGGTAAATATGGTATATACAATAACTTTTAAAAAGTTGTGCAAATATAAGACATTTGAAAGTTTAGCATATTCTGACTGAAAAATTGTCATATTTTTGAATAAATATATTTCATGTATTTTGTTAATATTAACACCTCTTTAAAATAATTATAAATATTTGAAATTATTACAAAATATACTTTTTTGTGTATTTTGGAAGAATGATGAAATTAATTCATTGAAACAAATGCTCTTAACCATTTCAATATTAATGCAATTTGGAATTGAACACAGTGAAACAGGCATTAATAATCTCTTGAGTCTAAATATTTAGAACACACTTTATGGTTTAACTTAAGATTTACCCACGACAATTGTTCGATGTAAGTTAAACCATAAAGAGTGTTCTAAATATTTCAACTCAGAAGAGATTACTCTTAACCATTTTAATAACTTACTAAAACAAAATGTCTGGCAGATTTGCTCTTTATACTACCAACTGAAATATAGAATGTCATATTTCTCTTTCAATAATAAAAGTTATCTGCTTTTATTTTTATAAAAATATGAAATTCTGAATAATACTGTAATCAGAATTTTTTCCCCTAAATTATTAACTTTCACTCTCTTTAACTAATTATTAAATACTCTAAAAGACATGAACTAGGTACTTCCTTTCTTAATTATTAAATAGTTTTTTTTAATTTAGTGATGTCTTATTTGCATTACCACTACAGTTTCCGGTGATTGCTTACCTGCATTGAGTATTATTTTTTCTAGTACAACTTTTAGGGCTGCGTGTTTGATTATTGAGTGTCCGGGGATAGCAACACTTTTCAGTACATTCTTCATAATCATATCCACAGTCACATTCCTCTCCAGCCTCCACTATCTTGTTTCCACAGAATGCTCCTTCGGATGCTGAAACATCATTCCATGCTAAAGCATTCTATTTATATGATACTGTTAACTCTCTATGCTTATCATTGCACATATATCATTAAGCATCTGAAAGAGGGTTTTAAATTTAATTAAAAGATTTTCTTTCCTGTAAAAGCTCCATTTCACACTTCAACTTAATTATCTATTTTAGTTTCTTAAGCAATAAACCATTGGTTTCCTCATGATACCATGAGGAATAGATTTTTAAGCCATGTTGGCATAAACTAGTGTAAGGAGAGGCAAAAGAAATTAGATGGGGAAAATAGCAGAAATAGTGCAAGTAACAATATATAATAATGATTCTAAAGAAATATACAGAATAACTAATTTGTATCTATAAATCTTTTTTAACACATAGATCAATTAAAGACAGAGGTGGTAAAGTTTTTAACAAATATATTTGACCAATTAAACATATGAAGAAAGAATTTTAATGGTATTTTAAATAATATTCTTCAGAAACTAAAACAGAAAAACATGTATTTTTTTAAATTTCTTTTGGTTTTTTATGCTATCCAATTTTTTTTTGCATTTAATTTTTAAAAATGATTTTTCACTTCTGTTTAGTTGGTGTGTAGCTGTGTCAGATTGGCCGTTAATCTTCTATTTTTTCCTAGAAATCTACACAAGTTTTGAGATCTTTGTTCAGAAATTTCATTTCACTGTGAGAAAATGTGCTGTTCCAGAGATTAATTACATTACTTATTGTTTGTGTTTGTGGGGCTGGTACAGTTTTGATTTGGTGTTTATGTCAATTGCAGAGTTTCTTTCTTAGTTTCTGATTTTTTTTTTTTCATTTGGATCATTAAATTTTGATATGAATGATGCTGTAGATTTCCCTTAAGTGGAATCCCAAAGCTTTCGAAAGTTATAGATGTGAATCGTTTACTTTCAAAAGTTTTGGGATTTTTAACTCTTTTAAAAAATTCCAAAGTTTGAGCATCAAAAATTCATTTGATTTAGTTGAAAAACTTAAAAACAGCACACTTACAACAAAAATATAATGGTACCATTTGACATAAAGGCCTTATTCTCAGCATACCAACAGAGAAGCTTATGTACTTGTTAAAGAAATGGTTAACATCCTTAAATTTACAAACAGAAGAAACAGAAGACTTACTGAAACTTACATTTGCATTTAACAAAATTTCTTCAGTTTCAACCAGAGATATTATGAATAAGTTTTGGGCCTAGCTATGGGAAACCTCTTGCCTCAGTTTCTAGTGGATTTATTCATGAGTTTCTTTGAAATGCATATCACCAGAGCTTTCCCTTTAATTTTCAAGCATGGTACAGGTATGTGGATGATATATTTGCAATAATACCAGCAAAACATTCAATAGATGCTCTGAAAATTTTTAAACTACAATATAAATCTATACAATTTACCAAAGAAGAAGGAAGGAATGGTTGGCTCCCATTCCTAGATTTAAAAATCATAAGAAATGGAGATAATCTAAACTTTGGAATTCATAGAAAAGAAACACACACAGAAAATTACATAAAAAATTACAGTTATAATCCCATTCCACATAAGTATGCAGTGTTTCAGAGCTTGGTACACAGACTAACCAACATCCCTCTCACAGAAGCAGAGTACAAAATGGAATACCAACAGATAATAAAGACAGCTATAACCAATAGTTTCAAAAAAGATAGTAATATAAATTATCAATAAATTTAAAAGACAAAAATTGATAAAAGAAGTTTCCACAATGAAGAACACCAAGGAAAGATAAAAATTCAAAAGTTTCAAATTCCATTCAACTTACCACAACAAATTTCAGAAGATTTTCAAAGAACATGGAATAATGTTAGTCCGAAAGGACAAATATAATATCAAGAATTTATTAGGTTGCACAGTAAGACACCCAACCAACAAAACATAAATATGGAATTTATGAAATCAAATGTGCAGATTGTGATCACAGATACATTGGGAAAACACGGAAAATTTGGAAATTCGGAGAAAAGAACATTTTAGGAATATTCGGTTTAAGCAGGTTGATAAATCAGCGATAGCTTTGGATAAAAAATCATGAAATTTAAACCAGAGATTAATCTACTGAAACAGCTTCACAACCCAATGGAACTATCCACTTGGGAAAAAATTTTCATCATAAAAAATAAAGAAAACTTCACGAACTTTGATTTTTCTCCTTGGAACCTCATGGATAGGTAGAAGAAACAACAGGCCAAGAATAATGTGGAACAATACAGTTTGAACTGAAATTGAGAAGAAAGGAAAAAGTTCAAAGGAGGTAAAGATATTGGCAAAGAACAGAGTTCAATGGTGAAATTTCATCAAGGCTCTATGCCTCCCAAAGGAGTAAAAGAAACTATTTAGTGGAAATAGGTTTATTAGATAATAAATAATCTGCTCAAATAATCAAGGTCATTCCTCATAAAAGGTGTCTTACAGCTAAATATTGATGCACTGCTTACCATCATTTTACCACAAATGCTAACTTATTCGATGTCAGCATTACTTTTCCCTGTTTTCAATGACTATTTTAAGCATTATTGAAAAATCACTATAACATTTTCTAAGGTGATAATATTGGAAAATTTGAATTAAGGTTCATATATAAGGTTTCATTTTGCTGGTTAATCAGATATAGATTTTGAACTGACCTTTAACATCTATGAATTGCATAGAGTATTAATTATTATAACTGATAGTGAAATAAAGAAAAGAAGTATGCTAATAGATCCAATAGTGCAGCTTCATTTTCCTCAGCAAATGGCAAAGTCTTTTTGCAGTAATTTGCCAATGGCAAAAGGGATATCTGCTTAAAGAGTGGAATGAAGACCCTATACAAGTGAATGTGTTTACAAAGTTCCAGCTACCACTGTAACAGCAGCCTGCATTGGTAAATGTTCTTACCTGTGAAGCAATTGCGTTTCTTGTTGTCTTCAATAGCATCAAGAACATTGCTAATGTTTCCTATACTGCAACTTGAGAATTTGCTGTTGTTGGGGCGATCTCCACTCGTTGCTGATGCAAACATAATAAAGTTTCCATTCAAACCGCCAGGCCTGCACTCTTGTGGATAATCATGCTGAAATTAAATTGGCATCAGTTAACATATAAAGCAATCCAAATATAAACATCAATGTAAGAGTACACAATGTAATTCACATTATTTTCAAACAATATTTTTTGGAAACATGTCCAAGTAAGTGGTACGAAACTAGTGAAATTTGAGTAATTTCCTCATAAATAATTTGTTATAATATTTTTAATACTTACTGGTGACCCGAAATTGTGTCCTATTTCATGAGCAAGAGTGAGCTGTGAAACTTTTGGTGGGACACGACTGTTATAGTTGACAAAGGTAATAATGCCAGTATTCAAACTTCTTTTGGTTGACTGGTACATGCCCCCAACAGTTTCAGTGTAGGTTTTGTACTTCTCACATATGCCTCCCGAGGCTCCTGAAACCAATCACAAAACAGCAATCCAACTGAAAACTTGGAGTACAAGCAATTTGAGTAAGGGTGAATTAATTTTGTAGTGCATTTCTTTAATAAATATTATTTCCAAACACATAATTGATCAGTACACTTTTATTCTAATTTAAATCCTTGGTTAGATCCATTTAATTGATACCATGAAGATTTATACAAATATTCAAATAGCAATGAAATGAGTTCATTTTCAAAGCACATTTAATTAAGTACCCAGCATAATAAACATTTTCCAGCATACTAAAATGAAAAATATAATAGAAGAAAGGAAATGGTCCACCAATTTCTTTGCAAATGCATGCTAAAATGGCTCATTGTGTTTTCCATGCTTTACAGCAGTTTTATTAAATGATATCATTACTCTATAATAAGAACAAACTCTGCAATGACTAGAACTTCATTTTACTGACTAGCCAGAGTTTTAAATACTTGCCTCAAGGTGTGAGATCTATTGCAGTTGTTACTGTAAAACGTTGAAGGTGCTGGGTTCAAATACTGTCATTCTGCATAAAATTTCATATCACTCATTCTCTAAATTCTTTATGAGACAGTTTTCCTCCATATGATGTATGAACAATGTAGTCAATCAATACAGTAATGATGTTCCAGTGAAAAAAATGTTACACATATCACTTTATTTACTGCTACTGATTGATGCTGTGGACATCCTGAGGTTTGAACACATGCATGTCTACATCTATATTTTCATCAGAATTGACTTCATGAACAGTTCTAGCCATTGTTCATTTATAAGGTCATTCATAGGAAACAAGAAAGTCGTGTATTTTGCAATCATGAGAGCAAAGGAATAATCCAATTTCTAAATGTTTATACTGCATCAAATACGTTTTGAAATTTGAGTATTATATGGAAAATTAACATTTTAGCCACTTAACTAACCCATGACATGCTAGAGGTAAAATGGAGCAGTTTCTCTTAATCTTCACATAGCAAATAGAAGAGCAGTATTCCGCAGTTAACATATCAACCAGCCATCCAACTGTGAATGGATATTAACCACAATGCTGACTGACCCCGCAACATGCTGGTTTATATTTTATAAAGGTTAATGGATCTAAGAAATCTCATTTCAGATGTATTTTTTCCTCTCATCACTTTTTTATGATCCAATGATGTTGGAACTGCTACAGGATCTTCCTGGTCAAAACCCACTCTGATCAACTAATTTTCTCTCTGCTATTTTTAACATTCTTGCACAAATGATTTTTTAATAAATCCTATGCCAAGGAATTAAGAGTTAAAATATGAAATTTTAATAGTGCATACCAATGTACCATGCTAAGTGCATTTGGCTGCATTCACTAATTGCATCCTCATTAATTTCCTTAGAGCTACAGCAGCAGTTTATGTGCTTCCTAAACCCTGTTTTATCCATTAAACAGCAAAGACATAACAAGCAGAATAATGTCCTTTAAGACGTACTCTACACTGTAGCAGCACACCACAGAAAACTGAAGAAACAATGACAGCAAATAAGGAGAAATACAATTATGTGTTCTTGGATAGTAGCCTGAACTTTAATTCCATTTTAATGTACTTACGAAGCTGTTGACAATGGAGTGGTATATATGTAAACAATGTATACAGTTTTTTTCACACTAACTCCATTCACTTACATAAAATTTGGACATATGTTTCAGGAGCGATCCCTCCCATCTTCAGCCTGTTGACAAACTGTTGTTAAACGTGGCGGTTGGGTCTGTTGATGTTCTTGTGGCAGCATCTGTTGGTTCTATTAGAAATTTGCTGAGTTCATCCAATGGAGAGAAATCGAAATTCATCAAATTATCCTTATTTTTTGTAATGAAAATGTTTTCCCAAGTGGAAAGTTCTATTGCATTATGAAGTTGTTTAAGTAGTTTTATCTCTGGTTTAATTTCATGATTTTTATTCCAAAAGTGCGCTGCTATTGCTGATTTATCAATTTGTTTTAAGCGAATATTTCTGAAGTGCTCTTTTTTCCGGAGGAATTTGGGAATCCGGAAAAAAGAACACTTCAGAAATATTCGCTTAAAACAAATTGATAAATCAGCAATAGCAGCGCACTTTTGGAATAAAAATCATGAAATTAAACCAGAGATAAAACTACTTAAACAACTTCATAATGCAATAGAACTTTCCACTTGGGAAAACATTTTCATTACAAAAAATAAGGATAATTTGATGAATTTCGATTTCCCTCCATTGGATGAACTCAGCAAATTCCTAATAGAACCAACAGATGCCGCCACAAGAACATCAAGAGACCCAACCGCCACGTTTAACAACAGTTTGTCAACAGGCTGAAGATGGGAGGGATCACTCCAGAAACATATGTCCAAATTTTATGTAAGTGAATGGAGTTAGTGTGAAAAATACTGTATACATTGTTTATATGTTTATTTAATTCCATAATTTTTAATGGCTGTTACATTATTCTCTATGTGTACAACATTACTAACAATGATCATGAGAGTTTGCAGTTTTAATAAAGTGCTGTAAAATGTAACTGCCAAGAAATAAAACTCACTAATATTTCTCGTGCGTATTTTTAATAAATTTCTGTTACAGTGGCTTCCCATATTCCATGCTCATTGTGTTTATTTTTCACTCCTTTCAAAAACAATCACTGGAAAAGAAACCTTATAAATACAGCACTAATTGAGAATAGTGCTGACACCAGTTACTTTTCTGGACATGACACACACCTGAGGCTGATGCCACCCATGCCAGGCCCAATGTTCCTCCAGTGAAGTCTCTATACGTGAACACATATGCCAAGCAGAAGTCTTCATGATTTCCCAATGAATGCAGATTCAGGAAATTACTCACATCTATATTCTCATGACAGAAAGGATTTGGTTCACCACGGTAGTGTGGATGACAGGGTGAATCATCATCAATCTGCAAAAAAAATTAAAATATTTTAAGACTTTTTTCAATTAAATTTCCTCTGCATGCAGCATAGAACATATTAGATTACCTATGTATGGATCATCTTTTCCCAGAGAAGACTTGGGAACGGATGCTGACATTGGAACCAAAATACTGCAACTTATTCAAGGAACAGATTTTGGGAAACAGTGAAAGTGTCTCTTCCTATGGGATTGCACAATAACTCTTTTGTACACTTTGATATCCTGAATTTAAATCTTTGAACATCCACCTTTTCTTTAAAATATTTACATTAAAACCATATTACTTTAATGTTTACAAATTTCTTAATGTCATTTTTCTCCTCTCATTTTCATCACCTAACAGAACAATATGACATTGCTATTATCTATCTTTTGGCTTTCGATTGCAAATTCATCACATCACCAATTTGTTGTTGAATGACATTCAGCTTGCTACAAAAAATAGGAATTTTGTTCATATAGGCTCATTACAACACATCAGCATTTGAGAATCCTATTCGGGTGAAGGTGCTATACATAGCAATTATGTCCTGATATTAGGTGAAATAGTACAACTGATTCTGAATGTCTTTTTCCTTCTTTCTTCACTGCATTTAACATTCTTAATGTTTCAACCAGAAATCTCAATTTAAAAAAAGTTCAAATCCATGCAGTTTTCATTAAAAATATATCAAAAATTTTTAATATCTCATTGTGTACAATTTACTGGGAATGTCATTGTTACGAATGAATGAATGTTTACTATTTCTACACATTATAATTACAGTTTTACAATATTTCTTTGATCCTTGAGTACTTGTTAATTCAGGCTTCTACAAAACTATCACCCCAGTTGTTGTGTACTTAGATCCTACATCAGCCCAACTATATACATATTATCAAATGAACTTTACAAGTACTTCCCTAAGGTAATAATCTTCTCTCATTGTTACTTTATTACCTATTTCCTTTGCTTTTATCACTTTCCTCTAATTTTCCCTACACAATTTCCAAACTGATCCAAAAATTCTTTTCTGCTAATCCCAAAAATCTTCTATGTCATAATTTCTGCCTGCAAATTTTCCCACTTCTTGTTCCATACTTCCTCTCTCCATCCTTCAGTTTCTGTACATTCTAATATACAGTGCAAGTTCTTGTCTACCTTACTACAGAGTGGGCACAATTCTTTACCACTTTTACCCCACCTAACATCACAGTCTTACCCTCCCTTCACATTTTGCCACAAACCTCAATAAATATTTTCCTACCCTCTCTTTCTTAAAACTCCTATAACATATCAGAATACTGTTATCTCTCAGGCTACCAAATATTTCCTGTTTCTCTATATCATCAATCTTTGCTTTCACTACATTCCAAGCACCTTGCCCATTTGATGACTGTAAAGTAGCTTGCTCTCCCAGAACAATTTCTCTTACAATTTCCTTTAATCTACCTACCCAGCTTCCTTCCCATTTACCTTTTTCTTGCATCCTCAAATAGTCTTTAAGAATATTTTCATTCTCCAATGATTGTATCCTCTGCTAGTATTTCATAATGCATTTTATTACTTCAGCCCACATGTTATTGTTAAGAGGCATCACAATTAGGGAACACAAACCTTTAACAGAAGTCATCTTAACCTATTTTATTCTAAATTTATCCTGAACCTTAAGGTATTAAAACAGTTTACCTTTATCCTTTGCACCTCAAATTTTATGTCACGATGTTCCACACGACCATCAAATTTGGTATCACGATAAATGTAATTCACAGCTGTCACATGATGAGCAATTAATGATAAGATTTCTTCCCGTGTCTTCTCTTGATCATAGTTAACCTGGGGAAGAAAAAAAAAAAAAAAGAGAGAGAGAGAACTTCATAAGAAGGCAAACATTTAGCAAATTTACTGTAATATATGCAGCTTTAGAATTTATTTTGTTACTAATTACAACACATACATTTAAAGTCATTATGCAAATATATTATCAGATTATATATCAATGTATAAAAGTAAATTCTGACTGGAGCAATCCTTCTACAACATATCTGTAACTAAGTATGTTTCCACAGCACAGTTTCTCCAGTTTATAAATTAATGGTCACCTATTGCTCAAAACAGCATTATAATCTTAAAGCATATTGACATGAGTATTCAATTTTAGCATATATTCCTAGATTTTCACATAAACATATGCCTTAAGTTTTAAAAGCCCTTTTGTAATAAAAGTTCTACCTGGACACTACATACTGCTCTTTTTCTTTGATATATACAACCCTTGTGACATTTTGCTTCCAGTCTCATACAAATTTTAACAGCATGCCCCATCATAGAGCAATATTACATGCCTTTTGAAAATAGTAGGGCAGAAAGAAAACAGAACACAAATTGCATTTGCAGCATTAATGTTGGGATGTATGGCTCTTCATATATTCCCATCAAAGGTGACGTGTTTGATGCCAAGGGTACTAGTTCATGAACCCATGAACGAGATCTCAGTTACAATCCTGACAGAACGTCATCAGTTTTTTCATCACTGGCTAAACTGGGAGATACCTTAAACTTAAACGTTGAACACGTTCTTGCCTCCCCCTCAAAGTTATTACACATACTTTCTCCATGAAATTCATAATACTTTTACGATCTTGAAACATAGTAAACAGTCATATTTTATCCATTATGAGGAACAGATTTGCATACAATAGAAAAATAATCTGCATAACAGATTAATATTAAACTAAAAGGCAGCCAAAAAGGCACATAAAATACTGAAAATGGCAGTAATATACTTAAAATAGCATTTATTAAAAGTGAAAACAGAGAAATATTATTAATGAAAAATTTAAGTATTTAAATTTACTTTCTTGGTTACAAGCAACAATATTGTTTTTTCAAGGTATCAACTGTCATAGTCAGCCTCTTGTCAGAGAGAACATTTTTCATCATGGGAAAAGAACATTCTACTTTCACTAAAATCATTGGAGCATATTTAACCATTTTGGATTCATATCAGTTACAACAGAACATTCACCTTTCAGCACATCATGGAAATGTTGATCAAGACAAAGTAAAGTAGCTTTGAATAGTCTTGGTGAATGAGCCAAAGATGCACAGTTTTTCTGTTAAAGTTCATTTTCTGTTTGTGTGTTTATAGGGGAATATTGAGTAGATCATTTACTTCTGTACTTAACACATGGTAGGCATGGTTTATTGCACAACTGTTCTGCTCTCATCTTTCTCGCTTGAAATTGCTTGTTACATTCATGCAGCTGAGAAGTTACCCCCCATCACAAATTTCCTAGAATTGTCTCACGCAGATCATTATAAGGTCATTTGCCAGGACTATTCAAAACTGCAGTATTTCCTCATCCTCTCTATTTCCTGATATTTGCATGTCTGAGGCAATCATGTGTCCTTTCACTAATGAAGGTTCTGCTATTTAAAGAGCTTAAGTGAATGAGTTGAGGAGAATATTTTTGACTGCTTGAAAAAAAATAAATGTAGATTCTCAATATAAATATTTTTGTGTGGTGAACATGCTATTTAATTAATTGATATCATTGTATGATTCAGTTGAACTACACACTCTTAAAGCTTCACTTACTTTTCATAAATGCTCTCGAAACCGGTTCCATACATTTATGAAAAGTAAGTGAAGCTTTAAGAGTTGAACTTTAGCCTGGATGAAGATGGGAACTAAATGTTCTCGAAACCAGTTCCATACATTTATGAAAAGTAAGTGAAGCTTTAAGAGTTGAACTTTAGCCTAGCTGAAGATGGGAACTAAATGTTCTCGAAACCAGTTCCATAAATTTATGAAAAATAAGTGAAGCTTTAAGAGTGTGTAGTTCAACTGAATCATACAATGATATCAATTAATATGATTAGCTTCACTGTGCAAGTTCCAATTTACATTTAAGTAAATGCCATTTAGTTTTTACAACTTTCCCTTTAATATACTGAGATTCTTAATGTGCTTTTTAAAATGTATAAATATTGCAGAAAAAACCCATAACAATCAAAAAAACATTAAAATATTTTAACCCTTACAACATAAGCATAAAATGCAAAATAAAAACTGGCCTTACAGACACCAAATGTACAGATGCATGTTCATTTCTATCTGACGCTTAAATATATTCACCAAATAGAAAAGGCATTTTGCCTAACTTCCAGGCTCTGCATATTTATACATATAATAGAAATATAATTTGAATAATAGGCTAGTAATATAATAGTACCTAATTAGATAGATGGGTTTATAAATTATAACACCACATAAGTCGCATAAAATGTATAAATATCATATATATGTTTAAGTGTAAAAGGAATAGGCAAATTTTTTAGCATTGCTAACTTTCTCTCTGGCACTAAATAAGCAAATTTTCTACATATTAAAATTAAAATTAAATTAAAACTCCCTGAACTATGCTAACTACTTTATTAGTAACTTCAATGGAGATGTGAATCTTGCCAGTAGCCAAATGCACCTTCTGCTTCATTAATTCATTGGAACCAGAAAATGTAGCATGCATACCATCAGTAGTAGCATTAAACTGCCTTTGTCCAATAGCAACAATACCAAGAATTCCTAAATTTAAAACTCAAACTTCTAGGAATAATAAAAGAGGTAAAACAAAAGTTTTATGATAAATAACCATAGGCCTAAAACTGAATGAATAGTGAACCTGTTAAAAATAAAATAGAAATGCATTTCAGATTTTAATTTAGAATAAAATAATACATTTCAACTTTTAATTCTAATTTTTTACAAAAACTGAAAAACTGAAAAAAGTGCGACCTTTTGCTTCCATACATGCCCTAAAGTAATGTGACTGTCTTACAGGCTCAAAGACTCCAGACATTATGCCTATAGTTACCAATCGCATGCACCCAAGTGACCAGCTCATTCAATTAGGGTCCTATAGACCAGATTGATCAAGTGCCACCATAGTGAGGTGAGATCATGAGGACTAGTAGGTCAGGCAATGAGTCTACCATGTTCAATCTATTGTTTATGAAACAGGCAGTTCAAATGTTATTGACAAAGGAAAAGTAAGGAGATGGTCTATTGTAATGAACCATATGCAACCCCAAATGTTACTAAAAACACACTTGAGCAATGCAATGGTGTATCTTGTCAGAACTTCAGGTAAGCTTTGCCTTTAACAGGTCATGGTGCGTTTTAAAAGAATATGTACACAGAGGATTCTTTCTTTCTTTTTTTTTTTTTAAATTCTTTAATGAGTTTCAATATTGAGAAAATATACCCACATAGATAATTACATAAGAGCAGCAGTCATAACACAAAACTGCACATGTTTGTACTAATCAATAGCCATGAATTCAGATTAGTTCATTTATTCATAATCCAGAGTTATGAATTAAACTTAAGAGTACTGGGTATAGGATAGAAAGTTTAGACAAAGAGTTTACTTTGAATGAGGTAGGGTACCATATTAAAATTATACATAAGTAAAACCAAAAGATATATCATAATCAGTTTTGGTTCGAAAACCATAATAAGAATAACTTTGCTATTGATTTTCCTGTTTTGAACCCTAACAGTGTTAGAAGTTTTGGTCCAGAAACCTGTAGAATTAACTGTAATGACATAAAAAATAAAGAAAATTTAATTAATTTCAAACTTCCTAATAACAATGATCTCACTTACAAATTCAATCTTACAGAGAAATCTGCATACCATGCTGGAAAATGACAGTGAATCCATACTGATAATTAAGACAACAGACTTCGAAATATGTTCAAGCAAGTTGGTAAAAATTAATGAAACATATGTGATTCTTTATCAAAACTGTTTAATTATCTAAATAAGTGTTTTACCAACCTGCTCAGTAATGTGTCTCCAAATGAGAGGATCAGTTTGTATAAAGAGTGAACATGTGTTTTTGTTTTCCTCTTTTGGCCTGGTTGCTCTTTTGCTACGATGATGACTGTATCCCTCATTGGCTTCTCGTGTATATTTGTGATGTGCTGTATGACTGTCATCTGTTGGCAGAGATGGAGGTGCTTGTGATCTTACAGGAGGTTTGATGGTTTCTGGTTGAGGTGGTTCTTCATCCACTGCAGAGTTCTGAATGCGGTCCATCCACTGAACCACTTCATCATTGATTCCACATCCTCCAACATGGCCTATGACAAAATTGTAACAGTCTATTAGTTAAAGTTGTACGGTGTTGCCTACTATATCTATCACATAGCTTTGCAAGTTCAGAAACATTCAACTTACTGATTCTTATAAGTTATTCACAAGAGAGTTTAAATAATTGTAATTTAAAAATGTCATGCTGTTTTAACTGTAATTAATTTACATACTATATGTTTTGAACATGTTTTGACATCTGAAGGATAAGATGGACAAAGGGGATAAGGCATTTTTAAAAAAAAATTAGGACAGCAATTTTAAGAATAAAAAACCAATATAGCATTGCTTTAATATTTCTATTATGATAATTTGCAGTTCAAACTACTAAAAATGCTTCTATAAATTTATTCTTATATCATTACATCTTATTCCATTTAACAAAATTTTCTCTATCGAATATTTTAAATAAAAAAAAAAACTAAATTGCAAACTGGAATTAAGAGGCTCAGTCCCTTAGACACACTTATTCTGCCTATTTACCTGCCTGTCAGAAAAAATGCTCAATGTTTATAAAAAAAGACTATTGTTTGTATCAAGCACTGTAGGCTTTCAAGGGCAAAGTCAATAGGTGAAGGATTTTTGGCCTTGAAGGCTGTAATTTACTGGAATATCGCTGCCCAATGACCACTGATTACTCGATGCTAAAATCTTAAACAGAATACTTCAACCTCACCACTGATGATGTTCATGACAGCTATAAATGAAACATTTGAAAAGAAATGTTTTAGTAGACCATGACCTTCAAGCCCAATAATTGTTCATTCTACTGTATGTATGTTATTTTTAATATCCTTTACATTTTTAATGAATTTTCCATCATCAGTTGTGTTTTTCTTATTTGTTTTTGGAGTTAACACGTCAAAGCATTTGTTAGCCAACCTATTGAAAATGCTGAAATTTATGGCTTTATGTTGCAGCAACTGGCCTTCAAGATATACTCATCACCCCACTACTGTTTTGCCCAAAAGAGGAATTAATAATTAAAGAATACATATAGTTTTGCTAGTGTGAGGACAAGCCATAATCATTTTTGCTTTCTGCAAGTAATGCCAATCTCAATTTGAAAATAAATAAAACCTTAAAACTAATGAGATAAGCAGGTATAAGAATATTACAAAAATTATGAGCAAAATTTATTTACGAATAAATGACTGATATGTATAAAAATACAGATTTCAACAAAGCTAACAAGCAAACAAACATGTGATTGTAACTGACTGCAAAACCAAACTAAGGTGCTTAGTAGATGATCATTACACATGTTTATATAACAAATTATCATATCATGAGAGTGACTAGAGTCCTTGTGATGAGCATATATTATATAATGTATGCATATCATTAATATTATATTACAATTTTATACATATGTTCTATCCAGTGGCGATTCAGTATTGGTAGTGTCTCATTGTCAATTACTGTAAACTATGAATCCAGTTGTAATATGAAGCTGTTAAATGATTTCATTTATTCATTGAAGGTCATGCCTATGAAATAGATCACATCAAATAAAGTTGCTTGAAGAAGACTTAATTATTGAAAACTGCAAAGACCAACTGTTAAAGACATGATTCGGGAATGCAACAGATTTTTCAACATACAGCCAGTCACATCACCTGCTATCAGCACATCTTTGTTTGAACCAAAGAGCTTGCACCACAAATTTGGAGGATACACACAAATGCTTGACCAAGCAACAGAGGATGAAAGATGGCAACATTGAGCCTCCTCAATTCTGTTCTCAGCATAGTCATTGATTCTTCCTCTAGCATAAACTTCTAACACTGTTAGAGTTCAAAAGGGGAGAATCAATAGCAAAGTTATTCTTCAAAAGTCTCAGCTCCTAATTACCTATGTAACACTGAGTAGCAAAGTTCAACAAACATAACAAGATTGTTTCATGGAAAATAACACAAAGTGAGCAAATTGTATGTCCCAGAATCCAGGGATTTGGAGGCAAAAACAAAAAGTTTAAGACCATTGTATGATTCAGTCGAACTACACACTTTTATTGGCTGCACTTGTTTAAATAAGTACATATTTCACAGATATTGTCCACATCATTAGCTAAACATTGACTACTGAATAACTTCTTATGCTTTGGACAGTAAGTTGATTATGCACACGATGGTCTGAGAAACATGTACTACATTTAAACAAGTATGTGGAGCCAATAAAAGTGTGTAGTTTAACTCAATCTCACGTTGATCTTAATTATATGATTAGCATTACTATACAAGTTCCAATCAGCATTTGAAACAAAAGAATTTGTTTGTAAAATTGCAAACATTCATATAAATGCATAAGATAAATGGTGATGTCCTTTAAGTCATTTCAACTCCCATCCACAACTGTGGGCCATAGAAGCTAAAAATGTGCTAGGCACTTTTATTTATTATCCTAAAACCTAAAAATAAGATTCTTGTTCAGATCTCAGTTACAAAGATATGTCCTTTTTTAAAAGGAAACCTAGCACAATTCTTGATGAGAGCTAACATTTTGAAATTCACTTGAGATGCTATGCAGAATCTTGAAAACCATGTAAAACCAATGGCAGTAGGACATCATGCTCTTAACTTCTATTGGCTTAAATAAATTGAAACTATATACTAAGATTCATAACAGCAGCAGCCAAATTAATACCAGTTGCAACAACATTTCTAAGGGAGAGATTAGACACAGAGTATTAACTTTTTTCAAATTTGTACAAAAATAAAATGGACAAAGCAAACAAGATGTCAGATTATACAAACAAATGAACACTGAATCTCCAGAAATTATGAATATGTGTGGAATTTTTTTTCAGCAGGGTAATTCCACACCCTCAAAGAAGAAACAGCTGATTACTCAAAAATATGATGGAAGCATAATAATTATTGGTAGTTTCTCATTCTCATCATCTAATACAATGTAGACCACTAAAAACTGTGTAATGAGACCAGATATTTTCTGTTATTAAGGATAAACGTGAAATGTAACTGAGATATGTGCCAAGCAGTATATACAGATTTCATCATATATATGAATCATTAATAAAAGTAAAGTTGTAACAAATTTCCATGAAAAATGGCTGTTTCTGCAAATAAAATGTGTATTTCTGTAATAAAAACATACAGGCATTTTAAAAGTATTTTAAGCAATACTACATAAATATTTGATTCAAAGAATGTAGTTCCAGTCCAGAATTCATTAAAAATGTTGCTGATTTAACACTCAATTAACTAGAAGCTCTACTGTTGAAACATGAATGTAATATTGACATATTTAAAGCCTAAGATTATATTTTTGAACCAATGAAATTTACTTCTGAAGGTAGAGGTGAATAATTTTGAGAGACTCAAAGCAATGTCAATAAACTGCCAGAGTTTGTGAATGTTAGTGAAGCAAATGTGATTTGCTTCTATGTTATGTAGAGTTTTTTTGCCTAGAAGTGCAAATTGCACTTTTGCAAATTGAAGTGTATTCAATGGTAATGAAAAGTGTGAGTTTAGCATAATTAATGTACCGGAAGTATTGAATGCAAAAGCTGAAGTTGCCACATATTGTATGCCTATGTTTAATTAATATGACTAAAATTCATTGAGAAAATTATTATTTTGCACACAATTTTCTTTTTAAATAACACTTATGCATAAAAGTGAGATATATACATTTAAGGTTGATTTAGCAAAAGTACAAAAATTATTAGTTTAATTATTAACAGATTTATTTCACCAAGAATGTAGCAAATATAATGTTGTACATAAGATTAAGGTGGTATATAAAGTGTATTCCATCACAAAGTGAAAACACTTATCACAAAATTTTCATGAAAATACTGCTGCATTTTTAACCATAATTACAATATTTTATTAATTTTTCACTTGTGAAGTCATCTTAAAATCAACCAATGAAATGGAACAAAACTTTGAATTTTGACCAATCACAGCCGGATATAGCAGCGAAATTATCGAAAAATATTATCAAATCTGTTTTATCACTCGACATACATTTGTCTTGTATGTTACTGCAGCCAACTTTATACCTCTACTATACCCGAGCATATATCATTGGCCACTTTTCTGTGTTTTCAGTGATTGTAAATTTAATTAACAATGTGTATACACTCAAGCAACTGTTTTTGCATATTGAGCCAAACAGTCTGAAATCATTTCATAAATTATGTAACAATACCTGCCTAAGCAACCATAAATTTTAATAAACACATTGTTCAGAATGGTAAAATGTTTTCTCTGTTTTGTTTTTTTCAGTTGGTATTAGTAAATCGGCAACTCTAATAGTTTGCTTTCATCTATTTCATTCTCATGATTTCTGAATAGATAGATATTCATAAGTATAACAATTTATACAATTGATAATATATTGTGCATGAACTTCAAGTATATACTACTTTTATTCTTATTCTATGCATGAAACATACCCGTA
This sequence comes from Metallyticus violacea, assembly GCA_030762175.1. Taxonomy (NCBI): domain Eukaryota; kingdom Metazoa; phylum Arthropoda; class Insecta; order Mantodea; family Metallyticidae; genus Metallyticus; species Metallyticus violacea. The sequence goes on from CM060845.1 coordinate 23,168,468, forward strand.
TTTGGCTCTTCTTTATTGGCATTACTGACAATCGACATTCGCCTGTTGCTAAATGGCTTGAAAAGGTTAAGTGTTCATAATACAATTGTACAATTATAATATTGTACATCAAGTTTACCAGAATTATATTTAAATTCTTATTTTATTCACGAAATAGTTCTAATAAATATCACTTGAGCTATTGGCAATCTCAGACCCTCTTGTGATATTACTTGTGAATTTCTTTAAAATTATCAGAAGAAGAAGAAGAAGAAGAAGAAGAAGAAGAAGAAGAAGAAGAAGAAGAAGAAGTTCTAGTGATAAGACAATAGATTGTGCAATAAAATCTGTTTCATCAATCTTCAAGTGGACAAAACTCAAAATCTAAGTTTTTTTTAAATATAAGTCCCTCCCCCCCAAAAAAAGAAAAGTAAAAGAGAAGAAATAGAAAAAAAAAAACTATAGGATAGAAGTTCAATAATTAGGAAAATCTATATCAGCAGACAAGAAGCCAAACATCTCAAATTCTTATCTTAGTTGGCTTTGCTAGCAAACACATGTCTATGTCCATTTCATTTCACATTAACAGCTTATTTACATATCTGCTTCAAAAATTATGTTTTACAATTTAAGAAATTGTAAAACTTAAACCCTTTTCTTAACTTGTTCTACAATTTAAGAAAAAGAAAGTTGTATTGGAACATTCACTTACCTGTCCGCAGGTGTTCATATGGATCTTGAATATCAACTTCTGAGTATATCACAGAGTGAAAGGTTTGATTGCTGTCTTTAGGAAAATACCTATCAGATTTTTCCACATAGAAGGAACCTTTGTGAGACACAATCTTCCCCTCAAACACTCCATCATTTATGGAACCAAATACATGACTTTTTGCTTCTCCTGTAACAGCATCAAATTTCAATTAAATACCTATCAACTATTTCAAACTGGCCTTTCTAATATATTTTTATCTTAGCAAGTTGCTTAATATACACAGAAATTATAAATCTTATTCAAATTGTATATGGAATTTTCTACAGCAGGGAAATAAGCATGATTGCCTTGGTGAGGTTAAAAATATTATATTTTAATACATTTCATATGATTAGGCTTACTTTTTAGTGTCTATGTTAAATACATGTTCCATAATTTTTCTTTTCTTCTTAAGCATTTTTTCTATAGTTACAATATAAAAATGCTGGCTCATTAAGGGAAATCAGCCATTAAAATATTTTTTGTTAAGTACGAGACAACCTGTGTGATCTCCAAGATATATGATTATAGACCCAGAGGAAGGAAATTTGTGGTTGTGGATGGCCAGAACAAGGTAACTCAGACAGAACAGCATTGGTATCGTAAAGCAAAGATCAGTTGTTCAAGTCCAGTCCAATTGACCTAAACTTTTTTCTATCTCACCTTGATTCTAAAAATTTTTCATTTATTCTGTTTTCTTTCACAGATTTTTAAAATGTTTTATCATGCTGTAAATCATATTTTATACTAATTTTTAACAATTTAAATGATTAATAGCAATAACAAATAGATAAATTTGGGTGATATTCTTTTAAATAAGATCAACATACAGTAAAATTTGATAGTGAGATGCAGATGAATATAATGAATGACATTGGCAGACTTGTGTACACCTAGGTACTGGCATTCTCATAGCATGCAACAGCAGGTGATATACCTGAAATATCAACAGATTCCATATCCAAATTGCTAAATATAATGTACGAGGGGTGTTCAATAAAGACTAGGACTGATGCTGTAAAAACTTTATTATAAAAAAAAATCAATCAAAATCAATTTTTTCCCTTCATTATATACACCATTAAGAGTTATGTACTTGTCCCATTTTCTCATCCAGTTTTGGAAGACATCCTAAATGCATTTTTTGATAGGGGCTTTAAAATTGCCTCTAAAGCCTTCACTGTGTTTTTTCAGAGTCAAATCATTGTCCTTTGAAGTCCCATTTGGCAGTCATCAATGGTAATGGTTTTTCACTAAACATCTCCTTCATCCTGGATGCACTTTTTCCAAAGGTTGCAAATATCAACTCTGTACTATTTTTGAACAGAAATTAGCAGTATGAGAATCCAGCAAGAGCATACTTGTGACATGTTCAAATGATCCTTTAAAATAGTGTGAGCACTCCCAACTGATATGTCCAGATTTTTGCAAGTTCTCTAATGTCACAGAGAGTTATCACACATGATTGCAGCAGCAGTGTTGACAGTGACTTCGGTAAGGATCATGGCGTGGACTCCTTCCCCTCCTTGCAGCTCATAGCTCTCTCTTCCATCTTTAAATGCTTTATTCCAATGGAAACATGCAGTAGGAGACATTGTAAACTCATCACTCTGCGAAGATCTTCAAGCATTTCTGAAGCAGTCTTAACTTGATTGCATAATGCTGCTCTCACATTTCTGCCATCTTAAACTTTAGAGGCATCTCAAGCTACAACCAAGTTCAAGATACAACTGACAGAAAATGGTTGAGTTAGACATAGCACTTGGTAACAGTTGATGGTACATAAATATATAAGAATCAGCTCACATATGGTAGATCAATCACATTTTTTGTGTCTCAGTCTTTATTGAACATCCCTCGTTTTAATTAAAAGTAGTGAAATTATTAACATTATTTTCTACACTTTTTAAAGCCACTGATTATATTATGCATTGTTTGCTACTATTCCCTCAAGAAATGTACTGAGCCACTATTGTTTGTGATGTATACCAAAGTGATTTAAAGAGAATGTCCCAATAAAAAGACGGTGTCTATTGAATGCTCTTTTCTTCATTTGGGGTTTTTCATTTACATTTTCTGTTTAATGAAAATTATTTACTAGTTTATATGTAACAGAATCCTTAAAAAATTATTTCAAACCCCTCCGTGCTCATATGAAAAATTATTCACTATATTTAAAACAGATTAATGCATCAAGAAAGTTAATAGCCTAATTCAGTCAAAACTAAAATTAGGAAACTGGTGGAAAATACAACATTCAACATTCCTCCCCAATGGCTTTTGTGGAAGCCACAGCCTGTTTACAGAGAATTCTGCAGTAAGGGTTTACTGAGATAATGGCTCCACAGCAACACAAAAACCCAAATGAGAATATTAACTACTGTGTATGGGAACATATCTTGTGGGACTAAATGTAAAGGATGCAGAGATGTGTTTAAATGATGGATGAGTAGGGAGGATCAATATATTGGAGAAATGGGTAGCAATATTAGATCTTCTCATTATACCACTGAATGGGCCACTTACTGAAGCAGAAAAATATGCTCAGTAATTGACCAGGAAAGCAAAAGGGGGGGGGGGGAGGGAACTTGAAAAGAAAAAGATAAGACCAGGAATTAGTAAAACAGGTAGATTATGATGCTGATATGTTTTAAAATGCGATGAGTTAACAAAATTACACATAACATTTAGTTTTGCATTATCTACAACTTCATAACATTAAGTACATTTTTCTCATAAACTGCTAAAACTAGAGAGATGATTTTGTTTTGTTAATGCTGACATTGTAGTTTTATAGAATTCTGGAGAGAGACTTATGGAAATCATATGGTAATATTTTTAAAAATTAAAAACTGAAATATTACTTATATGAAAAAAAATTATACTTTATACCATAAAATCAAAATATTATGCTAATTTTGTTGAACAGTAAGTTCTTAACATAACATGATAAAATAAAGCACTTGTAAACAGAAATGTATTATATATGTGCACCTAACTAACCAAATGTTCATGTTTAAACTATTTTCATATCCTATTTTAGAAACACCTCAAATGAAACAATGCCTATTGACAGGATAAAAACTAGAGGAAATTGGAATGTCAATGGTGTTTATTGCACAATTCTACTGCAAAAAGTTTATTAGCTGCAGTAATATGATCATTTTAAATATCTATAGTTGTCTTCCTCATTTAACTGCTTAGTTGCTAAGCAGTTTGTTTCCTTTTCATTTTGTTTCCTTTACATTGATTTTATTTGAACTTCATTGTTAGTAATTTATGATAGTTCTTGAAGTAGGAAGGCGTTTACTAATGCTGAAAAATCAACATGGAGAATGTAGAATGATGTTCTTGTAATGTGTACACTGAAAGATCTTCCCAATAGCCATACTATGCTTGTCTTCACCAATTGCTTTTTAAAATGTTAAGATTTGAAAGAACTGGATTTTTTTTTTTTTTTTGTGCTCAACGCCCATTTTTACTACTAAGGCACTACAGGCGGTGGACACAGATGATACATGAGATGAAATATTTTGAAAAAGAATATTTTTTAAGGAAGGAAACATTCCAGGCCTAGTTTTAGGGTACCTCCCCGACATTTGTCATTTTATGACGACTGGGGAAAACCTGGAAAAAACCTTCAGTGATTCGAACCCCAGACCTCCCGCTCATGAGTCCGCACCCTAACGACCTCGGCCAACTATGGCGGCAGGATTGAATTTGATTTGATAGAGGGGAGCTGCATGTTGGCCTGGCCATTCACCAGATTTGACCCCTTTTGACATTTCTCTGTGCGGAAAACTAAAAGGTATGCCTACAAGGACAAACAGACCATATCACGATGTATTTCAGCTGCCTGTTCTGAAAATACTGCTAAAATGTTGCAATATGTGCAACAATATTTATATGACAGACTGGAAGCTTTTATTGTATCTGATAGTCATCATTTTGAACACAACCTATGAATACCCAGCTTTCGTACTTCTTAAGAGAGTGCTGATATATGGTATAGTAAAAACACATAAGTATAACATGTAAAATGTGTTTTCTTGGAAAGTTAGGATTAAAAAAATAAATACATAAAATAAACATAAAAAACTCTGCACACACATCAAATAAGAAAGTAAACATACGAACATTGTAGCCTAGTAACTAAGCAGTTAAATGGTGCAGACAACTATAGATATTTAAAATGTTATTACGATAACTCACAGCTATTTGCATTAGAATCCTGCAAAAAAAATCGTGTACATTCTAATTTCCTCTAATTTTAATTTCTCAATAGGCACAGTTCTATTTGAAAAAAAAAATGTAATTTTTTTCAAGAAATATACATTCTAATAATTATTAATATGGGCTGCAATTATGAGCCCTTGTTTAAACTTCAATTCTGTGAAAGCAGCATATCAATATCACCTTCCATTTCAGAAATATTTGTGGTGCAAGTTTTAGGTGATTCACTCTGTATAGAACTGTCCATTGCATGATGTAATTTTCATTGCTAGCACAAACCTTTGTGGAACAGAATTTTACTAATAACTACAAGTTACAAGTCCATACACATGTACGGTATTAGATCATACTTTTGTGAAACAGGGCCCTGGTGATCTAGTGATAACCTGTAAACCCAAGATCATGGATTTTTTTGGGGCGTAAAAATCCTAAGCATGGCTTTCTTAGGAAGGGAAGTATAGCCGTAGGTCCCATGTTGTAGATTTACGGTTCGAAAAAGAACCTCAAGCCTGAAGGAAGCGACTTCTGACCAAAATTTACCGCCGGTTTCAGGCCCTGAATTGAATGGGAGGCTGATGACCTGAGATGTTAATGAGCGTCCATAAATAAAACAAATCAACTCTCTGTGTTTCTACATTGTTCTCTTGCCATTCTTATATATATATAAAGGAAGAAAAGAAAGAAAAAAGAAAATAAAAAAAAATAAAAAGCATCAATTGAAACATTTTGTGGAGAGTCAAATGAAAAATAATTGTTGTGTCCACTTACCTATTACGTGTCCCTGATAAATGTGAGATGCGTCTATGTATTCTTCTTTGCCGGAAGGGCCTACAACGACCAAGTTGTTACTGAACGTGGACAAGTCCCTTTTGAGGCGAATGTTGAAAGAGTGACCATGTGCAGAGAAACGCAGGTGGACGGCATTGTCTCGTGTGACTGACCGCCGTGCTCTTGAGTGACTTCTGTGAACATCTCCCTTATCGTACGTAAGCAACTCGTAGTGCCGGATGTATTCATTCAGTCTTGTTGCTGAAACAAACACATTTACATAAACCCACTGATAATAGTAAACTATGCTCATACTGTTCACAAAACATTCAACAAATAGGACTAAGTTGTACAGTGAGGTTATCTGAATTACGGGACAGAAGAGCCCGGCTTTCACAGTGCGATCACTGATGTGATTGTATTTCACTCGCGGCGTGGGGTTTTTCCTTTGAGCGAACCCCAACTTGTTTGCCGCACCCAAGAGTGGGGTATACTTTTGCCCTTGCTGACTGTCGCAATCGTGGCGCAGTTGTTTCCGGGTGTGTGTTGTGTTGTTCGTTTCATTATTATTATTATTATTATTATTATTATTATTATTATTATTATTATTATTATCATCATCATCATCATCATCATCATGGTTTTTTATAAATACAGTTGATTCTGTTACTTATGCATGCCATATTAACCCCTTTTGCAGAGAATTAACAGACAGACAGAGTGATCATGCTTTTTTTTCAACACGCCTCTACCACTGCTCACACTGCAAATAATTCCCCATGAGAGCAATTCACAAAGCGTTTTCACAAGACAAAGTAATTAGTAGGGGTTTGTGACCCCCTCAGTCCCTCGATTTAACAGCCTGCGATTATCTCTGGGGTAAATTAAAAAGCCATATACAAGACGAATCCGCACACAGTACAAGAAATCAAATAATATTCGTCAGGAAATATGAATAAGTTGCTAAAGAGATGCCAAAAATGTGTGGAGAATGAAGGCAGGCAGTTTCAACACCTCATTTGATAATTTGGTAAGCAATGCGCCTCTTAAATTGGTTTGTTTATTTTTGTATGGTTACTTTATTTTATTGTTTTACCCTCGCGCTAATCACCGAGACCCGGCTGGGCAATTAACCGGTGTGCTCGCCCATAGGCAAAACACTCCGGAGGAAAACAAAACTGATCGCACGGTAGAAGCCAGTTGTCAAGGCCGTAAAATGCACGTTCAGGTAGTAGCTAGTAGTTAGAGGGGAGCTTTTTCAGCGAAAGGTTGTGATTCCACGTGTTACTCGATGCTTCATTATATGCCAATTGTTCTTCGTTACAAACATATATTCTTGAAGAACGAGTTTTTACGTATGATAGGTGCATATATGAAAAGGAATTCTTGCAGAGAAGTGATTAAGGCGATTCGCAAGGAAATGTCCTGATAATTGTGTTCCGGGTAGAGAAGCCGTTCAACTTGTTGAAAAGTTACGAGAGACAGGATTTCTCAATGACAAGAGACGTGTTCGGAATTGCCGTGTTCTTACAAAGAAAAATAAGATGAAATGCAGGAATTTTCTACGCATATCCGCTGAGAAGAATTATCTTCAACATCTCTTGTAACCGGTTTGCTTAATATTACCAGTTTTAAATACAATACTATAAAATATAAAAGTAAAATATAAATACTACGGCAAAAATATTAACTTTGCGCCGCGGCGACTCTCCTTTTTCCGGATGCGGCGGCTGATCTTTCGCGCTCACGAAGCCCATAACTCAATCTTACTATATATCTAGAACAGAAGATTGGAGGAAACCGACGATTTTCATGATAGATAGATATGTTATTCACCATAATATTCCTATACGGAAATTCAGGCTTCGAATATACAATATATAACGAAACAAAAATATAAAAATAATTACAATTAGTACACAATTTAAATTACATATACAAGCCTAACCATTACATACAATGACATTGAATAATCTGTTCCTTAAGTGTTAGTTTTATAAAAGCTACATTAATATGGCTTACAGATATAACAAATTTTTACTATTCCCTTACAGTATAAAAACAATGTTAAATTAAAATCTGTTTACACTATATGTGAATCTGCTGCATGTGGTTTGTATATATTTGAAATTCAGTTGTAAAACACAAGATCACGATGAATTGATTGGCGTTTTTAGCAGTTCTGCTTCCTGTAATATGAATTTATTATTACTCCGCGTGAAATGGTCATAAAATTAATTATTGCATCAAAATAAATTGGATTTTCTTTGAATAAATCCGTTTTTTAAAATGTGTTAGCACGTAAGTTTTTTTTTTCTTTTTTTTTTTTGAGTAATTTAGATTTTTAGAGTTTTTATTTTAAGTCTTGTGCTATTTTATGATTTTTTGTTTACATTTTATTTGTCATTTTTTCTTTTTGTTTGCTATTATTTTTATAATATAAAAAAATATAGTGGTAGAAGCTCTAAAAATAATCACTAGATGGGAGTAGTAGGTGAAGGCATATTTGTTGGAACACAAATCAGAAAACAATTGAAAGATTCAACCTTTGATACTAAGCTCAAAATCTGAATTAGCTGCTTGCTCCTATTTCATATCAATTGTTAATGGCTTTCTGGGCAACAGAAAATACGATAATTAGGTTTCCTTGCTGAATGATCTGTTGGGGAACTACAAGAACATGGAGTGTAGAATATCGATTAAAATTCACTTTTTAAAATACACATCTCGACTTCTTTCCGAAAAATTTGGGCGCCGTAAGCGGTGAGCAGGGCGAGCGCTTTCACCAAGACATCCTTAATATGTAACACCGTTATCAAGGGCACTGGAACCCTTTGATGATGGGCGACTACTGCTGGTGTCTTCTTAGGGAGTGTGATGAAACAATACAAAAAAAGAAGAACATCGTCGGCACACTTACCAAAACAAAAGTACCATTATATTGTGATCTAATTTTCAGATCTTTCAGCATCATGTCCACATATATGTAAAAACAGAAAATGGCTATTCAGTTCTGAGTCTGCATTTCTTGTTTGTATTTAATTATGTTAATGTTCGCCAGTAGTGCTTTTTAAAATTATGTTATGTACTGTGACCTCATAGAGAAAAACTGGCTTTTTCATTGAATTCTGCAATTCAAAATAGGTAAATCCACATATTTATTAGTTTAAAAGTAATTATTTTGATGTATTGAAAATCATTAACATGCAGTCAAATAGTATAAATATTGCATGCGTGTATGTTAGTATTGTGTATCTAGGAAATGTGACGTGGTAGAGAAAAACGGGATTTTCTACTGAATTCAGTACCCAAATTTAGGTAGGATTACACTGATCTAATCCCCCCCCCCCCCACGTGGATATGCGTAATATGAATGCCCTGAATTTAAATAAGTTTTCCGTTTTACTCTATCGGACTAGGTTTTTAAACAAAGTTGCGTCAAATGTAATAATGTACTTTTATTTTTTTTAAGTACTATTAAGTTTTAAGACATATAGCTTTTTTTTTTGTAGCATTCATTTTAACTTAAATATTAATGAATATATTGAAAAAAGAGCTATGTGTCTATAATTATGAATTTCCAAACTTTTTTCACTATTAGGGATAACAAAACTTCGTTTTTTTTTGTTTTTTTTTTTTTCGAAGCTCTGATATGTCCTTTATTAGTGTCTCTTTTGAAACATCAGCAGTAGTCAGCCATCAATGACTCATCCCAGTGGCCTTGATAGTGGGTTTCCATTGTTTTAATATCTTTATGAAACTACTCCCCTTGTTCTTCATTTAATGCACCAAGATTCGCAGAGCAGTAATCAATATGGCTGTTGAGAAAATTTACTTTTAACACTCATTCTATATTCTAGATTTCCAAAATCTTATAACATTTACACCACAATTTCTTTATAGTTCTCAGATTTCTTGCTGCCAAAAAAGCTTTTGTATGTCGACCATGCTGACTTCTCTAAGTCGGACATCGACTGAGGAAAGATCTCATCCTGCATAAACTCAGGAAACTGGAGTCCATCGAAAATACCTGGTGCTATCTTAGCTACAGTTTTCTGTGGGAACTTTGCAACAAGAAAGCTAAAACAATCACTATCCTTATTCAGAGCAGTAACATATTGCATCAGGCCTAACTTAATATGGAGTGATTGAAGAACATTAGAAGGAGAAACCATACTTCACATTTTTTTCTCCATGAACTAGATTGCTCTTTTGTGGCCAATTTTTTCTGGTCCAATGCTATGATTTAGCCCCACTGTTTCATTTACACAGTGAACAATTTATCTTGTTTAAATCTCTCAGAATATTACTTTTATATATCTTCTTAATGAACAAATAATAAAAATTGTTATTTTCTATAATACCGATTCCTGAAAAACTGTAGCCCGATGACACAAAACTAAGGTTGGTTTCAGAGATTCCATGTAGTAAGGAATCAGAAAATAAGAGCTGTTTTCATTCAGCAAAAACTGTATAGACTAATATCATATTTCGAAACAGATTCAGAAATTTTTTTTAAATTAGTTGACTACTGTTATCAAGAAGTTAGTACGCCTGACAAGGCTAGTACGGCCAGATTTAAATTCAGCACATTTTTAATCGTTAAAAATTAAGTAGAAGAGTCCCATAATGAATTTCCTTTGCAGCTTAACCATCTCTTATACAGAACTTTATCGCTGCACGATGCTCAATTTTATTAACATGTTAGCTTCAGAAATCTGCATTAAATAAGTTATTTCAAACAGTGGCTTGATATTTCCAATGAAATGCTTAAAACAAATGCACCAACGAACGTAAAACAATTATCTTGCTCCTGATCATACCTCCCTCGTAGGCACATGTCTAAATCAAACATTCAGCATTTCAATATACATGCAGGCCGAATCGTTATCATTCTGCTGTTAACCTGCTTAATTTCCTTCTTCAGTGAAATGCATTTCCATTATTTAATGAAACGTTTCTAGAACGCCGAAGCACAAAGGACTGATACAGGATTCTATTGCACGCATGCAGCGCTATCCATGAACAACATACTCGTATAGAATTTAAAACTAAAGCATTCGACATTCGAGTTTTTTATAGGACATATATACTTGTAATCTTAGTTACTGCAGACACCAACATTGCTTCCAGAATCGGGTTCTATTATTCTTATTTCGACGCGCGTCAGAAAGGTAGCTATCTACCGTCGCGGATGAGCACCTCGCCACGCAACAATGCCCTTATCCCAAATAATGGACGGTTGAGCGCACATCACAATCGATTGGAAACCTTCAGCACGCGCTGCCTCGGTTCCACAAAAAGTAAAAATAATAACTTCTGTTCGAATAGAAGGCAGAGAGAAGCTTGCATCACAGGAACACACACCTGCAATGTTTGAAGCAAAGGCTACACACTATTTGCATGAAACTCGGGACGATAAATCCTTACAACTAAACCGTTTACGTAACACAACAGAGGATCTGTATTGATATTATAAACTTATTCGGTGCTTCGTTTCGCTTCAGAAAACCGTATAATGAATGACACGTAGTGTTCAACACAATATACAATCTGTGCATTTAGTTTGTACTGTTATCCTGAAAGTATGCAACACGCATATCACACCTGTAAGGCACACAGTTTCCTCGCCCTGCCTGCCTGCCCGCCCTTGATTTGTATTTTGTTTGGTGGGTTAGCTATTCATTTTCTCTCCATTTAAGGGAACATTCAACATGTGAAATTCAAATGTTGGGGTCACATTGGCCATTTTTCTATGTGAAAATAGATACTTTAGAGTGTCTACTTTTAGATTCCAAAGTAATTTTGCAAAACTCTAACTGGAAATGGGCTAAAAACATTTTTTTCCTCGAGCGTAAAAGGGAGTGGCACTTTAGAGAATACCATTTTGTAAATATTGTATGTGAAACCAAAACTTACTTACATTTCCAACAACTCAACATTTATGGAAAAGATACATAAATTGTAAAAGAAGAATGTGTAAATCATACATCCAAAAGACGGGGCACTAATCTCAGAAATGTGTAAAACAATTGAAATAGAGAAAAGAAACAATCGAAGGAAAAACTGCTGGAAGTTTGAAAGAGGCAAGTATAGTCACACTTACCAATTATCATATCAGAACTATAGCTGCAAATGTATGGATGTGAAAAATATAAGGATGTTGTACTTGCAACAATGAGCACTAATGAGGCACCAAAACACTTCAAATGTCCTACTGGGAAGTGCTCATAGTGCTAATGCAGTCAAAGCTAAGGGTGAGATACCAAAATTCCATGAGACAGAAAGTCATACACAATTGAATATGTCTGTTGTAACCAAAATAATTCCAGTATGGCAGGGACTGACCTCAGATTCAATGTTATCAAAATGCACTGCTGGCAAAACACAAACGTCAATGAAAGTCTTCACAGTGTCATCTGGAGTAAGTGCCCAAAGCAGATATTTGTCTCCAAAAATATTATTTTAGCTGTAAAAAGAAGTAATTTCATTGGTGAATCAAGGGCAATATCACACAGAATTAGTCAGGATCCTTGAAAATTCTCCTTTGTTCCGAATTACAGAGCATCGAGACCAGCACTGACTGAAACAAAGCATCAGACAATCCTTGTTGAAGAAGAACAAGCAGAGTGAGTAAATCACACACAAAGGAAGCAGAGGGAAGGAGAAACGTGGATTTGGTGCATTTTATTATGGAAAGTAGTTGTTGAATGTTTGTGAAAACTTTACGCCTGTTTTATCTCCAATATTTAATTTTACATATTCAAAGCATACTCTATAATAGTATTTCAACAGTTTAGAGTATATGCGGACTAACCCTATCAACATATTTGTGCATGGAAATTCCTCCAATAGTACTATTATCAATAATAAAAATGTTAATGCATTTTTTTTAATTTAAAATGCATCATATTAAAAACCATTTCCCAGAAACCAATAGAGGGAAATCAAAATAAACACATACTATTTTGTGCTCATGTATTTTCTTTCAAACGGTGCAAAGAAACTGGAAATAAATTGTAAATTGAGTAAAAAAATTGGTTTTTAAAAATAAAATAATAAAATATTTAAATATTTTTTCGCTAAAATACTGAACCACGTTTTATGAGATGTTAGATATTCATTTATATATACATGTCGATTATACACTGAACATTTCATAAACATTTACGCAGAAGGAAAAAAGTTCTTCCAAGGTGTAGAGTGTCCCTTATAACATACATTTGCGTATTAGATGTTAAATACGAGGTTCATTTGAAAAGTTAGGATATATAAATAGACTATAACTAAATTGTGGTGTGGTTTTGCTTGTTGGAACCTGAGCAAAATCCAATTCAACGGAATCCTCTAAGAAACAACTCCGGTGTTTTACAGAAAAAGGAATATCATCATTATTGTGGGGTAAGCAAATAAGTAAATTTTGGTGCAGTTTTTTTATTTTTACCCAAGCGAAAGTTGACTGAATTTAGTCCTCTAAGGAGCAAATGCGGAGTTTTACAGGGAAACTAATACCACCATCGAATTCTGAGGTAAGGAATGGCCTATAAGTGAATTGTTGAGCAGGTATGTTTGTTAGAACCCGAACAGTAACTAAACGGATCCCTCTAGTGAGCAAATCCGGCGTTTTACAGAAAACTAATATCATTATTGAACTCAGAGGTAAGTAAATAAGCTATAACTACATTTTGAACTTCAGCGGAGGCTGACTAAACGAACCCTATAGTGAGAAACTCCGGCATTTTATTGAAAAATTAATTCCGTGGTAGGTAAATGATTTATAATTGAATTGTGGTACGGTTGTGTTTATTCGATCCCAGCGAAGGTTGATTAATGGAGACCCTGCGGAATTTTACAGAAAACCAATGAATTAGAGATAAGTAATTGACCCATTACTGAGTTTTGGAGCTGCTTTGTTTGTTTGAATCCGAACAAAACCTGACTAAACGGAATCCTCTAGTGAGCAACTTCAGCGGGGGAGGGGGGGGCACGCACGCACACACACACACACACACACACACAGAAGTAAGATTGACCTATAATTGAGCTTTGGAACGGTTTCGTTTGTTTGAATGGATGACTAAACTCGGCAAAACGAATTCATATTTTGGTTCGCTTTTGTTCGAATCCGAGGGTTTTACTTGTTATTCAAGTTACACACTGTGCGAAGTGTTACCATCTACAACGACACATAAGAGAGGGAGTTATAATGATCCGGATAATAACTTAATCCCAACATTTACTATGACAGTTTTTCTCCGCCTCAGGCAAAAGAGAAATGGGAGGGAAAAAAAGTAAAAGAAAGAAGGGAAAAATGGACTAAATAAATGCCACGAGAGAGTTTCTTTTTCCTTTTCCAGGGCGGAAGAAGAGCATGTAGTTAAATAATATTTTTTTTCATCTCATTTTCTTTCTTCTGCATCTACCGACGTTCACAATAGCCTACCTGCTGTGTATTGTTCTAAAAAGAAATCGAAAGAGCGTTGCCGATCTTATGAAGTGTGACAATCTTACATATTATGTACATTACTCTTAAGGGAAAGCGACGCTATGAAAAATCGCGCGCTCTCGTAACTGACACGCACAATGCCAGGCTATATGTGAGGGAAAGTATGGCATCATCACCCCCTCCTGGATACACGCTCTGTCGATTGTGCGGCTCAAATGGAACGGAAGTTCGTTCCTTCATGAACACGCTTATAGCACTCAGGCCTTCACCTTTATGTTATAATAACCTGGGGGCAACTGCGGGCGTCGTTAACTCTGGATATCATGCCCCGAGTGATGCTATACGGAGCCTGGAGTAGACCATTAATTGTGATCAAACAAGTCACAACTGTAGTAAACCGAACAGCTGGACAAAGCAAACGCCCGCCTTAAACCAGGTCAAAATTCATGCTGACCATGACTTTGCCTACCAACCTTATTATTAAATGTTGTAGTCTAAGTGTTTAATTATACAGCAATGTTAATAAACATTTCATAGAACTAGAAGGGATGCCAACTTTTCATTGGCCAAGCCTGAACACTATCAAAATTACAAGGTACGTTTAGATCTACATGGAAACAGTCACTGAACATTACCATATGCTGACATTTACTAACTTTCAAAGAAAATCTCAAAAATATTAAAGATTCATTAAACAACTTTATTTTTAACCGCCAATTATTAGTTTCTCTTAAACTTGTATTTCTGTTGATTATTTTCTCCAGAAAAATCAAAATTATCCAAAACATGACATTTCAAAATTGCTCTGCCCTGATCAGACTGGCAGACAATTTGTTTCTGTCTTCTGTCAAGACATGAGCTAGTAAATTGAAAAGTCTTTCATAAAAAGCATTAGAAATTGGAAGCGATATAAATTATACTAATTTAGTAATTCACAGCTTATTAGCAGTTTCTGAAAGAATTTACATAGTTTTTTCCCATGTGCATATATTATGTCTGTGCTTTTCTTACCAATTGCATTTTATTTTATTTCAATTCGTTCAAATACTTTAAATCTCAATTTCTGGAGTCCACGGCAGGGACTCAATATGCATGTGTCTGGGATTAGATTCCCACCAGGACTAAGGTTTTTTTCACCCCGTTTCCCTCATTCCTCATAAACGACAAATACCGATACACTGTATTTAGGCCTGGAACGCTTCCTTCCTTTTCCAACATATCATTCCAACTCAGGTTATCACCGCCTAAAAACGAGCGTTAATATTATTTAAAAAATGAGAACTACTTGGACCAAATGCTGAGGACCTAGACTATGGTTCGTGTCATAGTCCCAAGGTTAGGGACTAAAAATCCACAGTAAAATGTTTATTGTGAAGTGAAGAGGAGCGCAGTCTTGTTGATAAATGCTTCCAGTAGATCTCAAGCATGACTAGATAGGTTGCAGATTCAACAAAACAAGGATCTTTCATTAAACCGCAACGAATAATTTTGAGCGAATCACGTTCACAATATAACACGTGGATTCTCGTTTCCCCAGGTCTGCGGACTTTTCCTGATACATGGAAATGTGACTCGTCAGAAACACACATGATCATCTTCGTCAGTTGTGTCCAAAACACTAGCAACATAAGCATTTTGTCCTTATTGTCAGGCTTGATCCGCTGTTATTATTTAAATTTTGTAGCTCGCAGTCGGAGCTTTTTATGCACAGCATTGTGAACCATACTGCGAGGATTGATTTTCTTGGGTTCCTTATAAACCAGCTTCGAAAGCGTTCAATATTATCTTAAGACACATTTTCTCAGAATACTTACCAGTTTTCGGCAACAAGCTACTTGTTTGCTTGAACTTTGTATCATAGATCATTATTCTGTGATAGTCAGGAATGGGGTTGTGTCTTGAAGATTGTGCTCTAGACAAAATCGGCGTTTGCTTCACAGGCTTTGTTTCTGCTAACCAAAGAACAAATGACATTTTCAGCTCAATCGTGCATTTGCTCTAATTTTAAGGAATTAATAGTTTTTTTTTTTTTTTTTTTTTTTTTAAATTCATTTCTCAATCTCAATCTCCATGACAACCATTGCTACACAAATTGCAAGAGCTGCACTACCTAGGTACACCTTTTGAGAAAAATAACCAATCATCTCTTGAGCGCAAAATTCTTAAGTGCTACTCGATACAGCAGACGGTTTACAAGGTAACCAGTAAGGTGTGCTATATATATATACACACACGTGCACTAAAGACGCTGTGTCTAGTATGTGTGTTCCGTTAGCACTGTGGCAGAGTGTGCAGTAGTGTCGTGATTAAGAGCGCAGGTTCGCCTCCTGGCATGAAGCACTTAATTTTAATAAACTGTTTTTAACATATTGTTTCCCATACACATCAAGATTTAACCTTAACATTATGTATTAAATGTTATAACATTTCCTTTATATTTGTTTGAACTAAATGCAATATGCTGCATATACAAGGAGGACAAAAGATGGATTATGGACACAAATTAAGAAGTCTGGGATGTTGTAGCCTCTCTCATCTATGCCCCGAAGATTGAGGGCAATTATACATGCTGAGGGTTCATACACCCGATATCAATTTATATTTATTTCTATATGTTTTCACTTTAGAAGATAAATGTTTCTGTTCATGCATTTATTTAATTATTTGTAAAGAATGGTTAATTTGTACTTACATTTTTGTGGGTGTATAGGTAATGTCATAAAATTTAAATGATATATTAAAATATAATATAATATTAAGGCAGCATAATGTTCTATATCTATACTCATAAAACCAATTATAAAATGTAAAATAATTGCGAGGGATTTAAACCCAGGAGTTTACGCAGAAGAGCAAATATTTCTAAACTGTTCGGTCATCACTACTCTACTCTAATGTTCTCTTTACAAATGCTTATGATTATGACTAATACGTTTAGGGGCAAACCGCCCATTGCATTGTGTACTTTTTTTTTTGTCAAAGGGTTTATTTCTAGTTGGAGTGTATATTTAAAGTTATAGCCATTTATTTTATTTGTGCTTTAAGCGGGGCATTTATATTTAAATATGGTCAGAGCATCGGCACGGCAAATGAAAGATCCGCGGTTCACTACTTCCAAATGTTCGTATTTTATTCCTATTTGGAGCAGTAATTTCCTTCTACTTTTATCATGTTATATATTTTTTTAATACGTCTCTCATTTGAATATACGTAATTATGCTTCTCGTTCAAACCTTTAATATAATAAAAAATCGTATGTTTCGAGTATCTTGAATCCTATCATATCATACTCACGACCCAAAGCATGAAATGTCGCTTATATCTCGCATACTGGACTAAAAACGTGATGTTAAACAATGCTGGTGAAGTCGCAGCTGCAGTGTGTTCAACTAAATATAAATGCAGGTTATGATATGTCATTCATATTTACAAATAGGTCATGCGAACTGAAAAAATACTGCAAGCCTCTTCAAAGATTCTGAGCATGAGAGGCTCTTTTGTAAGCATGTTTCGTTTTTATGATGGCCTTGCCTTGAGGCTGACCTTTACGACAGATAAAATTGTGATACAAGTCTTCCTCCCTCGTAACATCTGGATGTGACACAATTACAAAGGATTTCTCTTTGCCATCTTGCGCTTCAGAAACAACTTCGGCATTGACCTCCTTTAGCGCTTATTTCGCGAAGAACTTTGCAATCATAGGAGCTTCCGCCCATTCGACACAAGGAAACTGCAATCTAATTAACGTCAACCAATCATCTCGATCTCTGTTTGATGCTACAATGCTTGAGATTTTCGTAGGAAATTTTTCTTCAAGAACAGTAGAACAGCCAAATTTACACTTTTTCAAGTTATGAAACTTCCTAAAATTCTATTCTTTAAGCAGAGTAAACAGAACACGTGATGCCAATGTTAAATTTAGCAAATGACTATTTTATTGTTTTTAAAACTACGTATGAAATGATTGTAGAAAAAAAATGAAATTATATTCGATGGATAAAAGTTATGTTAACGTATTGGTAATTCATCAAAAATTCTTAGCAGTTTTAAATGTTTATTAGGCACAATATTATTGGTCTAAATTTTTCTCAAATATGTAAATATATGTACAACCTAAGATTTAAAAAATGAGCGGACTCTCGAAGCAAAAAATTGTTCAATTTTTGCTCGGCTGAGCGCTCGAGCGAATCTTGCAGCCTTAGTCTCATTTCGTCATCATCAGCCACATCGAATTCTCTGTTTGAGATGATGATAGTAAACGCTCAGTTGCAAAGGGTATTTGAATTTTAGAGTATTTGAGATTCATATACACAAGGTAAATTAACATTAAATTAATATTCTATGTTTTCAAAATACGAGAGCTAGTCAATAACTACTGAGAACATATTCTTTCTCTCTCTCTCCTCACAATAGAGATAAGGTGGTGAAACAATTTTTCATAAGAACAATAGATCTCACGTGATTGGTAGAAAAAATTGGAAGAGCGTCTTAGCACAGAATGCAGCAAAGAGCGAGTGTTTGCCAGTCAGTTGCGTATGATGGAGTCGTTTCGTAATGAGCATCATGCTCCTATTAAGTTTTGTTTCGTCTGCAAAAATCCGGTATGGAAGCGTACGCAATGTTACAGCAACCATAATGCGACGATGTTTGGGCACAACCAATTGCGCTTCGGTGGTTCAAAGAGTTTAAAGAAGACTGTGTTTCAACAACAAAGCAGGGAGGTCTAGGTGCTCCAATCACTGCAGTAAACAAGGGCATAAAGGACACGCTGGTCATTTTTCGGGAAGATCGACGAATAAGAGTGGATAGACTGACAGACATGTTACAAAATTTCCACAAGAGCGCGTTCATCATTCTGCACGATCGCTTACATATGAGACACTTCAGTGTCAGATGTGTGCTGAACAGAAATTATGCGAGTGAACGTGTGTAGGGAGCTTCAGCGTCCAGTAGCACAGCATACCTGAATTTCATCATTACAGGTAATGAAACCTGGCTTAATTACGATTCCGAAAGCAAACAGGAGAACCCACCTGTTTCTCCAACACTAAAGAAGGCCAACGTTGTTTGGTCTGGTAGGCAGGAAAGATTATGGTGATTTCGTTCATCGACTGACGTGAAATAGTTTATCAACATAGAATGGGGAGTATTACGCCATCACGAAAACGCCATAAACTGCATTTATCTGGTTGGTTCCTTCACCATGGTAATGGATCGCTACGGGTGGCCGAGTCGTTAGGGCTCGGACTCGTGAGCGGGAGGTCTGAGGTTCGATTCCCGCCAGGACCGTACTCCCTAACTGGGTTTTATTTTCCAGATTTTCCTCAGTCCTCATAAATGACAAATGCCGGGGAGGTATCCTAAATTTAGGCTGGAATATTTCCATCCTTAAAAAAAAAAGTCTTTCCCAATATATCATTTCATCTCATGTATCATCAGTGTCCACCGCTTGTGGTGCCTCAGCAGTAAAAACGGGTGTTAAACACTACTCAAAAAAAAAAACCGATAATGCACACTTTCCTCTATATTTGGCCAGAAAAAAACACGGAATGTGAGCCCAACCCTCCATACAGCCCGTACCTGCGTGACGTTATTCTGTTTCCTAGTCTCAAAAACGACGTCGGGGCTAGCATTTTTGGTTCACCAACGGCTGTCGTGCAGAAGGCAGAGACGTTCTGAAGGCGATATCAAAAAAACGGTTTCCAGCAAGTTTTCCAGGACTGGCAGACACATTGGGCCAAGTGCACACAACTCCAAAGGAAGCTACTTCGAAAAAGATCTTGATCCTGCCTAGTTTATTTCGTAAGCTTAAAAAAAAAAATCTCACTTTGACTTGCCTTTGTAAATACGAAATTAACATTTCATAATTTTTAAATGAGAAGCAGGCAATTTGTATTTTCTTTCTCCCCCCCCCCTCTTTAGAAATTTATTAATGTGGCATTAATTTTGGAAACGAAGATGATTAATTTACGTTCACATTTGAGCATAAATGCCTTCAAATTGATAAATAGGGTATCCATCAAAACATACATTATTGCCACATATTAAACATTACTTGCCATAATTAACAAATAAAAATAAAGATTCGAACCAATTGCTTATTACTAAACACGTGCTTTTGTCCGCTCAGCCATCACAACACACGATCCCTCTTGTTTATGGCATAACTTAAACGTGAACCCAGCGTCATAGAATGATGGTTCCGATGTTTTCCGAATCGGTCATTTTTTCTGGCCGTTGTCCATTTTTACTTTTTGTCTATATCCGGAAATATGGACAAATATGGACAGTAAAATACGTTTTAAATCATTCCAAATAACCTTATTCATAAACCTATGAGAAACTCTTAATTGTAATAACCAATATGTATTTACATGTTAATTCTAGCCCAGATTATTATAAACAAGGCACTCCCGCGAAATAGAAACACCAGTTTAATTAAAACCATCTGCTTTCTAATCCAGTTATTCTATCATTTCAAACAACAAACATGGTAAAGTAGGCGCATTATTCATCATCTATTGTCCTGAAGATCTGAATCAAGCTTTAGCAACTGATCCATGAGATTTTCGCCTTCTCAGCTTGGCTTGATGTCGCGTGTCCTCTCAAAGCGAGAGGGGTGTTACCAAGTGCGATTCTGAAATGTACATTTCTCACAGGGATGGATCTCTTTCAACTCGAGTGGGAAGGCGAGTTCACCCCAGCTCACTCGTCATTAAAAGCAAAAAGGGGAAGCACAACCGACAGGCAATTGTTTCGCTACTGCCGCTATTAGGCATCCATAGCTCCGGTAGAGGGCAGATTTATGTGCTGACAAACATTAAGTACTGTGCAGCAAACATTTCATCATGAATGGAATATTGCTTTTTCGATCAATGTTTTTCCATTGTGAACTATTATACTTACTTTGGGGGGGGGGAGATCTGTGCATAATGTTTCAGCTAATTAAATGTATTTTACAGGAAATTTCATTAAACGTACACATATATACAGTGTATCAGTGTGCACAATGTACAAAAATATTTTAACATTATAGATTAGATTAGATAACGGGGGGTTTAATGGAGTTTAAATGACTTCCGGCACATCAGCCTATAAGACTTATTGTGCTAACCCGTAGGAAGAGACGCTCTCACTCCTTGAACAAGCTGCAGTATTTTGTTTGGTTCCAATGTTAGCGTCCATTCCCAGGACTTCCCTGATTACCGAAAGAGTAAGTCTCTTTCTTACTAAGGATGGGCAATTAAACAGGATGTGCCAGGCAGTCTCCTCGTCCTGTTTGCATAATCTGCAATGAGTTCATCTTTACACAGATGTTTCCTGAAGTAATTAACGCAACTACTGTACTTATTCCTCTTCTGTCTAATTTCAGAAGGGACGAGGAAAGAGTGTTGCTTGGACCTAAGACCAATTTCCAGCTTGCCTCTGTTCAGGACAGCTTCATTACTTCAGTTGGTGTTTGTCCCCAATCCATGTTTTAACCGCTGTCTTAGCAGTACATGTACTGATTCCAACCACGGGTTTCGGGTTAAAAAAAGGGGGTGTATCAGCTGCTTTTTCGTTTACCACCCACCGCAGTTCAAGCCTGTTGCACATGTTCTTGATTTATTTTATTTACAGACGATCTTTAACGTAATCAGAGTCCCATTCAAATCAGAGAGTGAAACGGCCGAAAAATTTTGCTCAGAGGCCTCTCTTTCAGGCTTGAGGTTCTTTTTCGTGCCGTAAATGTACTACACGGGACCCACGGCTTTACTTCCCTTCCGAAGGAATCCATACTTCGGATTTTTACGCCCGAAAAAATCCATCGATCCTGGCCGAACCCGCAATCTTGGGTTTAGGAGGAAAGTATGGCTACCATTAGACCCCCACTTCTCTAGTTCTAAAGTCAGATTATGTAAAGAGAAATTCCAGGTAATCCAGTTTCGCAAATTAGTAGTAGGAGGGTTGGTATTTAATGTTCGGGATTCTACTAAGTAGAAGGGTCTACATTTTTTCGAAATGTTTTCCCCTACTCTCGATACAAAGTTGCAACCTCCGGAGCCAATCAACTCTACGGGTGGTCGAGGTCGTTGAGGCGCGGACTCGTGAGCGGGAGGTCTGGTGTTCGAATCCCGCCAGGACCGTCCTCCCTGACTGGGGTTTTTCCCACGTTTTCCTCAGTCCTCATAACTGGCAAATGCTGGGGAGGTACCCTAAACTTAGGCCTAGAACGCTTCTTTCCTTAATAATATCCTTTCTCAATTTATCCTTTCATCTGATGTATCATCAGTGTCCATCGCCTGCGGTGCCTCTGTATGCGTTAAATACTACTCAAAAAAAAAAAAAAATACTCGGAACCAATCAAGCAACAGCTTTTTCTGGATTCTCAAACGGATGGTCCCTCTCATTTTCCTTGAGAGTTGGAAACGGGAAAAAGTCACAAGAAGCCACATGGGGTGGTTCACCACTCTGTGTCTATTTTTACAGACATTCCATTGTTTTGAAAGCAGCGTGCGCAGAAGTGAAGCAACCAAGACTTGGTCTTCTTTCTGTTAAGTGTTCTGAGGAAATGGGGAGACAAACTGTTGTGCATCGTTTGGGTGGAATTGTTGCAATACGGCCATTTGCTGAGAAGAACCTGGCAATCATCTTCCGGGTGTCGTCATTTGGTAAGATCCAGATGCACGAATACTTTTCTGATTTCGGATCATATTAGCAAATCCAGCTTTCGTCTCGTGTGGTAATATCGTGGACACGTCGGGAGCTGGCATTGTCGAAAGATTTCCTGAAAGAAAGAAAAAAAAAAAAAGAAAGACAGAAAGAAAGAAAGAAAGTAAGTAAGAAAGAAAGAAAAATAAAGAAGGAGAAAAATAAAGAAGAGAAGGGGTCACTACCAACTGGTACACCACGGCTTGTTTTCCCAGGGTCTTCAGAAAACCAACAAAGAAAACTGATGTCTTCATTGCGAGTATTGTTTCTTCACCCCGACCATTCCTCTGACTCACCGCTTGAAAATAATGGAACTACAGCAAGAATGAAAGTGGCATTGGTGAACCACCTACTGTACAGTCCATATCTGGCTCCTAACGGACTTTATCCTGATTCTATCGGTTTGAGAATCCGGAAAAAAGCTATTGCGTCCTACAAAGAGGAGATAGGGGCCACCCCTAAAGAAGTGTGGCGTGACTGCTTCCATAATTGGTTCTAGAGGATTCAATTTTGCATCGACAATGGGGGAAACTACTTTGAAACGAAATCGGCAGAGATGGTCAGCTTGGCACTCTACTTAGCAGAACCCCAAAAATCATATAACTACCCTCGTAATAATGTTTAAAATATAATATTGACACAGTTAAATCTATTCATTTACATATTTTCTAGAAAATTCAACTGCTCAAACATTTAAATATCAAATGACTATGCTAATACTTTCTGGAGTCACTGTGTGTGTTCTTATCGTAAACGGAGCAAAGTAACACAAAACCATTAACATTTGCCATGACCCAGGAATGTGTAACTTGTAAATGCTACTGTTTAGTTTCGATTTGTTAATCACGAGAAGTGTCACCTGCAACATAAGCTGGGCTGGGCATTGTTACAATGGAGTGAACCGCCTTGCCGACAGTGCAAGTGGCTGGAGGCGTGACCTCGAGGTCAGTTCAGCTGTCTAATGAGTGATTCACAAGACATTACCAACTGCTGCTTCCGGTAACATTCACCACTAGCGCTCTTCGTTGCGCTGCATGTTGAACAATCGTGTACAAATTACCCTATGCAACACTGTTTCAGTTGTAAGAAAAGTATCACAACATACGTGAATTCAGTTATAATTAGTTTAATTTTCAAAGAAGTATAGTCGTAGAAAAGCTTTTAAATACAGCTTGACGTTTAACAGCTCTTCCACGGTAATAACTTAAAACTTCTGACTTAAGTAGGACAAACATGAAAAAGAGTTTTATAAACCACGTTCTTACCATAGTAAAGACCTAAGCTCGTTAATTGTCGTTTTAGTATCTCAGTGGCGGCTCGTGGCAGCATAATCCTCGGTGCACAGTTTTATTATTGCTAATGCTACTGCTGAATAAAAGTTGCAAACTTCCAGAATCTTAATAATTACATTTAACATTCGTACATGCGTGGCTGAGCATACACCATAGAGAGAGAGAGAGAGAGAGAGAGAGAGAGAGAGAGAGAGAGAGGAGGGGGGATAATAACATCGTAGTAACGCATCTATTAAATAAAATCCATTCTTCTGGTTTTCGTGGCAACAAATTTATCGAGGAAACTTTGATTAAAGGCTGGAATGTGGAGATAACGTTTGTATCTACAGAAATCACTGTATACTTCCTATGTTTTGGCATCAATATGACGCAGTTGGTCTATTCAGTTTTTAAATTTTGAAACGGTTCTTCCGATCTACCCCCACTGAAATATAATCATAATGTATATTTATGTAAGCCCAATCATAATATTTCATTTATTGTAATTAGTAATGTTGATATCATTTTGCGTATAATGCGGCATAATGCTGAATGTCAACAAAAGAGAAAGATCCTTGGGTTTTGTTACGGAGGCTTGGAAAAGCCAATAAAAAGACCATAAAACCTCTATTCACAGGAAGTAGACCGAGGGTCGAGTACGTTTAAAAGGACTGTTGTAGTAGGGTCAATAAATTGAAGGATTTTTAAACCGTTTGGGGGCGTTGACCCCGACCGGTTGTCGTAGTGTTAGCACTTTAAAAATAGTCAATGCCAGCCAATGCTGAAAAATCATTTTAAAACTTTCAAAAAATAGCGAATTTTAGTAGGTGAACTTGAACCAGCCAATGGAGAATGTATGTCTGAAATTTTAAAGATAGACGCGAAGATTGCGCGTGCCAACGTAACCCCGTAGCATCGTTAAAAAAGATTGCTTGATTTAAATTTAATATAAATTAGAGAGTTTTCTCTGCCGAGGCAATCACTTTGAATATCTACAGTGGCAAGATACATTCAGTTCAGATCAGTTTGACTCTTTCCTCAGTTCACTCGGTACAGTTGTTTTATACGCGGCGAGGCATGTGCATTTATAAGAAATGCAGCTCGACAACAGTTCTCATTATAAATTTGACTTTCAGTTCCACGTGCCGGGGCACTCGTCTGTAAGTTTCACACGCGGCAACTAAGTTTATATTCAACATAGCCAAGTATGTACGCAAAACACCAGCGGACGCGAAAGAATTTGCACATAATAAAATACGCAAATACACATTGAGTCGCTTTGCGTGCTTATTTACACTATAGAAACCCTTTCCCATTCCCGTTGAATACGAGTCAACAAAATAGCAGAATTATCCTGAGAGTTGTTATTGAAGCGCAGGCAACAACATCGAAGCGACCAATAATCAATCTACGAAACCACTTCAAAAGTTGCATCATAAAGTGAGGCCACTCAACGTCAACTACAGATCGCTTCAAGATTGGGGCCCAATCTGGGGGAACATTGCCGAAGTCATATCAAACCGTCTCAAAACTTGGCGCCCAACGAGGCTGCCACACCAAGTCGGTTCATAATTTGGTTCACTAACTTGGGTCTTAACAACATTCCACGACCAAACCGCTTTCATTGTCTCTTCCTGTGGCCGCAAAGAAAAATACGAAGAATTTACTTTTTCTATAGCGTTCGTTTTCTTTACATTCAGTTAACACAAAAAGTAATAAAATAACTGTTCACAAACTGACTAGCCTAATGCTACTCAAACCTCTATAAGGAGACACACTTACACTGCGACCTAGCGATTGATTATCGCTGCTGGAAAGTGTCTGCAAGAGAGCATTATTACTTCAAATGTTTGAACATTTTCCGTGTTTAATATATATTTCTATAACCGTGTTCCCCTTAATATACCGTTTCGCTGTAATTGTCTAATAATCTTTTAAAATACCATAAACGGCATAAACCTCGATTTATGCTTGCCAGAGATAGCAACTTATGCTGCATAATTTATATCGTAACATCCAGTCGAATAAAACGGCTGGATTTCCTGGGAATGCACGTGTTGAGAGGTGGTGCATGCACATAATAATGCTTATGGGCGTGAGATTCCTCCTACCGCTTTCACTCATCTCCCTCGGTCAAACTCGATACAAACTCACCGAGACAGTGGTGTGCAACGCATCTGCAAACGGAGTCCCCTAACTGCTAATACAAACATCAGGTGCAGTATAGAAATCCCCACAGTTGGGGTTGGTCCCATTTATAAAAAAGTATTAAGCAATAGTTGGAGTAAATTAACCGTTGAAACATTTGGGGGCGGGGCAGCGCACCGGTATTCCCTAAAAGAGCCCCATTTGTAGCACCAGTGTTTTAACACATTAAATGCTCACAAATGTGCCCTACTTATCCACATCCCTCGTTAAAGGAACGCAAAATACCAAAATGCTTACTTTCCGCTTAAAAATATAGAAATATATTTATTTCATTTAAACTTTACACATTTTATCATACCAGTTACCAATAAGGCTATATTTTGCAATAATTACACTGATTATTTCATAATTAACGTTGGCTACACTGTCACTCTTAGAATGGCGTCCTTTCGTAATCACTGAGTTCAGACGTTTTATTATGACAATGTTTTAACTCCAGAAATACCCATTTCTATGGATATAACAAACAAATACTCCTGCTTCTTTAAAAATAGAAATATTTACGTGAAAGATATAATGATAACTGAGACAGTTTTGAAGCTGTAATAGGATGTGCCATAATGAATGCAATTTTTGTTTTAATAAAACATATAGTTTATTTGAAAACTGCTAACATTATTAAGTAAATATGAAGCACAAACACTGCATTTAAACATCAGGCAAACGTCATCCACGGCTTCACTGGCACACCTTCACTCTGTTGGCAAAGTTTTCAACAACTTTACAGCAAAGTAAATTACACCCATGGCACATCTTTCGTTGATATAATAATAATAATAATAATAATAATAATAATAATAATAATAATAATAATATAGTAATAATGTGTTTAACGCCCGTTTTTACTATTGCTACACAGACGGTGGACACTGATGATACATGAGATGAAAGAATATGTTGAGAAAGGATTATTTTTTAAGGAAAGACGTTCCAGGCCTAAGTTTAGGGTAACTTCCCGGCATTTTTCATTTATAAGGACTGAGAAAACCTCAGTCAGGGACTATGGTCCTGGCGGTAATCGAACCCCAGACCTCCCGCTCACGAGTCCGCGCCTTAATGACCTCGGCCATCCGTGGCGGTATAATAATAATACGTCCTGGCACTAGATACTCCTACCTATATCAGGACATATATTACAGTTTCTATAGTTTATCAATTTTTTTCATCTCTCCTTCATTATTCTTGTACAGATTATAACTAATTAAACAAAAACAAACTACAAATAAACATACAAACAATTCATAAACTGGAAGCCAGAAAACAAAACAGAACTATAACTGGTGGCCAGTTATAATTTACTTAATTACTAAGGCTTAAATTCAAAACTAAAATTAAGCATAAAAACTACCAAAACTAAAATTACCGTCAGTCGGAAACTGCTAATAATTATACTAATTAATTAACTGGCTAGTTTGTGGATTTACATGAACACAAGATTTTACATACCCCCTTCCCCCCAAACACACACAAATAGTCACAGGGTGTCAAATCATCTATATCGTGGCCAATTTTGATTGTCGTCGTTGAGAGAGAGGCAAATGTTTGACGCTGGAAATGGTCCGTCGGTTTCAGCTCTAGTGTCAGTTCGATCTTAAAAGGATACATGTGCAGATCTTTTGTTAAAAAAATTCGCTCCACACTACATCTCGGAATGGTTAATTGCTGAGAACGGCGGCGAATCGACTTTACTGGGCTCGTACTAACGCTCTGTCTGACGATGGCAACATTCTCTACTGAGACGAGAACGTTCAGGTGACGATTTGATGTTCTCTGTCGATCTGTATCTTCAAATTTCCTTACCAGTCTCTCACATTTTGTCTACCAAAAATTACATTAAGTCTCCGAACGTCTCTGCATAACATTCTGTACTTTAAGAGCACTTTCAGAGTCTGGACACGTGTATCGCTCCCTTTTAGTTGGTAACAATACACACAAATGACAATCGTTAATCGCAATACAAACAGTCTGTTAAATTTCAGGTTCGGCAACCTATCAAACCAACAGAGGCGCTCAATTTAAACATTACGTTCATTATGTGACACCCTATATGTTAAATACATGCACAGACACTTTCTATTCCGCAATGATCTAAATATGTCCTTTCCTATCATATTATTGTTCAAATGAGTAATACAGTCAAATAATAGCACATTTATACATATATTTATAATATTTCTCAAGCACACACACACTGAAAGTTCCTTTGCACACCCACGAGTCGCTTTACAAGCCTATTGCCTGAAATTCCACTGTGATTACAATGCACCTATTATAACAGGTTGCAAGAATATCCCATGCTTTTTGGAAAGACAAGAACGAATATAATCTATAGGTACTTTCCACTGCCGAGACCACTATAAATAAAAAAAAAAAACTGAAACATATGCTCTATCAGTTGCATGCAGCAAAAGAGCAGAGACAAAGTTTGGCATCCAGTCCAGTACAGTTTTCGATTTCCCTTGAGCAGTGTGTGTGCTGTCAGCCAGAAAATGGCGGCAGTTTTATTTGTGTTTACTGGGACGTGGACAAGTTTCACCGCGTTCCAAACATCTATTTCGATTTACAATGTTTTCCCCATGCCCTACTTGTTGCCAGGCGGAACGGTTTGTGGTATTGACAAGCAGGTCTCTTCAATGTCCATCGGCATTCTTGCCCTTCTTAAGGGTGTTCCTTTTCTGGAATGACAGATGAAGATAAACGCTTTCCTGATCCCCAGGAATGACCTCAAGTGCAAGACAGTGTTCCGGTTTTTCTAAGGTGGGAAGACTCGTTTTGATTTACAAACTGGGGAATTCTCTCCAATTTGATTTACTTACTGATTTTGTTCTTTATTTCAATGTGCTTCCGACGATATTCCCCAGTATCTCAAAAAAATCTTTACATATTCAACCTGCTCACCACTATTTAAACCACAGTGAAAATATTTTGTTCATACATTACTTTCATTTCAAAACATTTCAGTCTGAATAACAACCGGGTCTTTCATGATTTTGTCGTCCATTTCACTGCAGCTGGTGGGTCGGAAATCAGGCCGGTAACTCCCGGCAAAAATAATGTAATATCCGCGCAATTGATTCAAGTTTTCGCAATTGCAATAAAAATAAGTACTGCCTCATGACGAGAGCTGTCCTGCTACACATTTCTGATATAATTTTAGAAATTGTCGTTTATCTTCCAAAGTTGAGTGTATTTAAACTTGAACGTATACAAGGTCACTGTTGTCCACAAATTGCAGGCAGGTAATCCGATATTCGGGCAAACTTCTATAATTGGATGTTACGGAAAACTAATGATTAAGTAATCGGTCAA
This sequence comes from Metallyticus violacea, assembly GCA_030762175.1. Lineage (NCBI taxonomy): Eukaryota > Metazoa > Arthropoda > Insecta > Mantodea > Metallyticidae > Metallyticus > Metallyticus violacea. The sequence goes on from CM060845.1 coordinate 23,198,127, forward strand.
CGTTTACTATTCTTTATTGATTTTCTCGTCATGCAAGGGGCTTTTAGGCACAAAATCAGATTTTTCTATACTCCAATCCGATGAAACATGACCTGTAAACGAATCTATGTATATAATAAATAAGTAAAGAATATTAAACGTGGATCAATTACTCTATCGTTCGTTCCGTAACATCCGTGCAATTTGTGGACAAGTGATCTTGTATGCTTTCAAGTTTTAATTCCCTCAACTTCGGAAGATGAACTGATGGTATTTATGACAAATTTCTACAATTTTCCAAATAGAAGCCAGAAATGTGTGGATGTAGAAAGACCACATTTCCAACATCTATAATAAGATGTGTGCTTATTTTCATTGTAATTGTGCCGTACGATCAGTTTTGTTTTCCCCGCAGTGTTTTGCCTATGGGCGAGCGCGCCGATTGGTAGCCAGCCAGCCAGCCAGCCAGCCAGCCAACCAACCAGCCAGGTTGGCGATTAACAGGAGGGTAAAACAATAAAACAAACCAAACACGCAACAATACACAAATCAATTTAAGAGGCTTATTACGTATAAAATTATCAAATGAGGTGTTGAAATTATCTGCCTTCTTTCTCCGTATATTTTTGGCATCTCTAGGAAATTATTCATCGTTCGCTGTAGTTCATTTTGAGAAATCCGAACTATTTCCTGACGAATGAGTTCCTGTATGTGTGAGGGTTCGTTTTGTATACAGCATCTTTTTTTAAATTTATCCTTGAGGTAATAATCACAGGCTGTTAAATTTAGTAACATTTTGCAGAGATCCATATGAAATTCCAACCTGTTGTACAAGACGACGAAAGATTTTCTAGGCGAATTTTCTAAACGATTACCAACATCATGTAATATTTCTTCGTTCAGAACCCTACGCTGCTTTTTTTTTTTTTTTTCCTAGGTTAGACACTTCCAGTTTCCTGAAATTTATTATAAAGATTATGGATTATTTTACGATCTGGAGCGTCTGCACCCGGAAATCTTGATTGAAACAGTCTTCGAACTATATATATGAATCGTATATAGAGCCACGCTGTGCCATTGTAAACGCATAATATACTTTATGTACACTGTAGAATTAAGAAACAAAGAACAAAGCATACGCTCGGGAATAGCTGCGCAACAAGTAAGCAAGCAGGTTTGCTACCCCCTCTACAGCGCGGCAAATGAGTGGGAGCTCGTTCAGGGCAAAAGCCCGCGCCGCGGGGGAAAGTAGCATCACTGATCGCACTGTAGTTTTAATTGCGAGATCTTGAATCACTTGATATTACATCCACTTCACCGGAAGTTACCACTCTGACTGCTGACCCACCAATTGTCGTGAAACGTACGACAAAACCATGAAAGGCCCAGCATCTAAATTAATTGTAAAAAAATCAAAATCACCCAATTTAGATATTGCGGGACATTTAAAAGCAATGTAGATTACATTTTAGGTTTCATCCCCTCGCCCCAGTCACCCATACTTTGAAATTTCAAATGACACGTCCATACCTTATGCTACTTAAAATTTAAAAGAGGCTTCAATTGTTACTACATCCTTTGTATTCTATCGTTGTCTGAGAAAGTCTAGTATATTGCTATTTTGTGTGAATTTGGACAGAATAAAACTACAAGAACTATTAACATTTAATGTAACAATAGTGGTTCGGCAATATATTGTTTCTGAATATTATATACCCTGCAAGAAAGAACAGAAGGTAAGTCAGAAGTTCCGAAATAGGCTGTATGAATGTTAATATTAATAACTGTATATTACCCAAAATAAAATGTGCTTATCCTGAAACTGACTTATTCTTACTCTGTACAACTTCAAATAACAATCCAGATTTTCAGGCAACGACAGAAGACAAAAGATATAATAACAACTGAATTCTCTTTAAAACGTAGCATTATTAGGTAGGAGTGCCATTTGAAATTTCCAAGTACGACTGCTGACGTGAAGAGATGAAACCTATAGTGTGATCAACATTGGTTTTAAAGGCATCCTCAGTATTTAAATGGACATGTTTTTGTTTATATAAAATTGTTTTAAAAAGGTAGGCATTCAGATTAAAAAGCTCATATGTTACAGAAGTTTTTAAAACGTAGAACATATGATTCATGTAACGAGGAGACAAAAAAAAAAAAAAAACGTATAACAGTTGAGCTCTTCAAGCGTTATTTTGAAATATATTTTGCCAGAGAAGAGCGGAGTTCATGATCATTCAAGAGGCAGTGCACGTATATCACCTTCGTAAACAAAAATGTCTACATCATTCATAATCAAATAAAAGTACGGATGCTTACAAAAGACCGTTGGACCATTGCTTACTTGTGATCAGAAGAAACGGGCTGCCAGTGCCCACAATTTGTGTTCTCTGACGATGTAAGAAATGCATAACAAATCAAAGTAATAATGTACTGTGTTCGTTCATCTCTAGAAACAACGAGTGTAAAGAGGTCACAATCCCGCATCTATTTCCACTTGGTAGGGACCAGTCGTTCATTTTTGTGGAGGAGTCAAAACTTTAGTCCGGAGCACGTAGTGTAAGTCATCAAGATTCTGCACAATGTTCAAACATGGCTGGAAAACGACATGCCTAATCTAATGAAGGCTGGTAACCAGGTTAGAAAAGTATAGCTTGGTCTATAAGAAGCTCCAGTATTGAATATCTATAGACCTTTCTTTCTGTCAATGAAGTGACAGAAGAAAGGCCGGATCTTCTCAAAGCGCCCACTTTCAATATTTTAATTTATTTTCCTTTTTTTCCATTTAAAAGTGGAAACCCATAAATTATAATTGTGCATATGAGCCTCGGCGACGCCCCAAGTTACCTGGCACTGCCTTTACAAGGTGAGAAAATGCGAGAAAGAAAGGAGAAAAATTCTCACCCAGGCAATGTCTACAGTCGATAGAGCGTCCTCTGGGCAACATATTGTTGCAGATGTAGATAGCATGCAATGAAACACAACGGTACCTCTTTATCAGACTTTCTATACATGTTTGTATTGCTTAGAAAGTGTTAATATTGTCAAATAGGCTACAGTCTACATTACCTAGAAATTAGAGTGCGATTGCTTTTAAATAGTAATACATTTTTACTCTACTAACAAATTCGAACGTTATTCAATGTTTCTACAATGACAAAATACTGTAAATAAAAGTATCTATAATTGCTATCCGGAAAATAATTTCTGAATTTTCAACGCTATTCTTAAAAACTGTGATCTGCAAATGACAATTAAGCAAGCTAATGCTTAAACGATTTAAAAAGCAGTCAAAATAAACCATTGCGACAGTAATTGTTATTTAAACAACTAATTTCAAGAATGAAGTTTTTTATAAAGTTGACCAAATAGAATACAACCCAAGAGTGAACAAAGATTCTTTTATAACGTGCTGTATACAATATATGATCTACATGTATACTTCATTAAAAATTATGAAAACAGCACAAAAAAATCGACAGTAAAAGTTCGCTCATTTTGGATGATCGAGGTAGGTGCGTCAGTGTTGTTATGACTGAATGATTGTCTGTAACTTTAAACTTTTGTTTTGAAGGAATTTAATTATTTGCTTTTATCGTTGAAAAACTGTAACATAATCATTTAACTTTGCAACATTCTTTTTCTCTATTTCCAATTATCATTGATTGTTCCTTCCGAGTCGGACCGCATGAGCCAATCGAATTTATAGTTACACTTAGATCAACAGATGCAGAATAATAGGTGGTCAGCCAATCGCTTCAAGTGCTATATAGTGTGATGCTAAGGTGTTACATGGACGTGAAGTGGCCAGTAATTTTGTCCAGGGACCTCTCTCTCTCTCCCTCTTTCAAGGTATATGCAGTTCTTTTATGCGCTGTAAATATGCAAAACGGAATCCGCGACTTTAAGCTTTTACATACCGAAAACCTTCCGACCTCGGCCGGATTTGAACCCGCAAGCCACGGGTCGGAGGAAAGCGCGTTACACCTAAATCACCGAGGGAAAATATTTTTAAGCGGGGAACACCATTTGATTTTTCCAAATTCTGTAATGTTTATTTCATTTTAATGCTTTTTATATCATGTAATGAAAGCAAAATGATAAAGTGCCGTGCAAAATTTAAGAGAAATTGATGTAGTAAAAGTTGAGACATTTAAAATTTAATTTTGTTTAATATATAAATTAAATACTAGGAAACCTTTTAAATTTCTGTTTTACCTTTGTGAAAAAATTTAAATGTCAAATACTTTTATTTGACATAGTCATTTTTATTGTGTTCTGCTAGTTTATTTCAGTTAAAAATAAGTTTTAGTTAAGTATTAATGTTTTTATGTCTCTATTCACGTGCTGTTCTCTCACGTATTCCAAATATCCAGTCACAACCAATTCTAAAAAATGACCCCCTTTTGCTCTCACACATGACCAAACTTTCTGTGGCAATTCATCTATAGCAGCGTAGCTCTATTGAGAAATCTATCAATGCTGACTCAATAGTAGGTGTCTTTTCTTACAAATCATGCCCTCAAGCACTAACTGTCGGTAGTCCTGGAAGTTTAGTTGGTGCTGTTAAAAGATCAATCGCGAATACTAATCAAATCTGCAACATTTATCTCCAGCCAAATCTGAGTGGATTTAATGGGCTTGAGCTGAATCTTGCTGGAATCAGTGCCTGTTATTTGTCAAGTGGTGTTCAGATTCTATACTACAGGTTCGCACAATTTGGCGGTTGTTTTCAATCCCTGTTGACAGAAATAGAGCTTAGTGAATCACACTTAGCTATTACACAGGCAGGATGTTGGCTCCTCAGGACCTTCAGCACCCTCTCATGAACTTCCCTGGAGTCGAGGCATTATGCACTCTGTCAATTTTATGTGTAGCTTTATTCAAAATTGAACACTTTCTTGTCAGTATAAATAATTTTCTGGTGACGCTGTTAGTGTAATGATGTAACAATTGTTTGCACCTCAACACACTGCATTGTTTGGGGTCTGCAGTACTGCGACGAAAAGCCTTCAGTCTAAGGTCTTTCTAAGTACTTTGGACACGGATCATCTCAGGTGCCATCAATGTTTGATTGTGGATTTCACCAAACATGGGCCGCAACTGCTTACAACAGCTACGGTCCTCTTAGAGTGTGGACGTCCGGATCTCGATCATCTACAGTACCCAGTTAAGTGCTGGTAGAGAAACGATCTACTAGCTTTTTAAGAATTTGGAAAATCTCCCTTGGTGATTCTTCAACCCTATGAAGGGCTATCAAGGCAACATGGTTTTCATAATCTCCCCATTCCATGGTTAAACACAATGAGGGTGATAGGTAGTGTCTGGCAGCAAAACTATTATCTCATCGCCTTGTACAGTTTCTTTTACATGTATGTAACAGTAATTGCAGCAAAACAAAGTGCGCGCAGCACATATACACATAAGATAACAGAACTAATAATTTTTTGGTTTGTTTTTATATGTTTGTAAGGATGGCAATTCCTCTTAAGAAAGTTGGTTTATTCAGAAACTTGTAAAAGTCCCCATATATTATTTTGAAGAACCAAAATGCGAACCTTTAGAAAGGCCCAGTTAACTTCAAATTTAAGTCTATAATGTGTCCGATAACACGGCCTTCTTAATACAGCTCTGTATAAGAAAGAGCCAATATTTGAAGCGGAGTTATTGCCTTATGTTTTAAATAAATGTTATAATGTTGAGGCTGTACATATTTCTGATTGTGTGTGCCAAACTGCTCAGGAGAGAAAAGAAATGCTGTAAGCAAAATGTGTTTAGCAGACATCATGGAGTTAGCAGAGAATGGTTGCAGCAAACGTGCGTTCATATGGATAGGACGAGGAAAACTACTCCCAGATAAAATGATCATGTTTATTAAAGACGGCTAGGCAGGCTGACCTCTGTACGGATTTAAATGCCTAGGTCAGTAAAGTCAACTTATTGTTTGTTTCTGAGCGTGCTCTTAATGTTTTTTGTCCAGCACTGTACACGAGAATTGAAGCCCTCACTATAGCTTAAGTTATTCATGTGGTGTAAACCGAAAACTCCCCTCGTTTTCAACCTTACAATGCCCTTGTGAGTAACGGATTCCGCCTTGAGGGTACTTCAGTCCTTAGAAACCATATGGGGCCCATCAAATGTATTTCTAAATGATAAAACTGGCTTTTAGACACATTTGACATTCTGTTACCCTGAACAAACAAAACAAGTGAATGCGAGGTTTGTCAGATGTTCGCCGGGCGGTCAGCAACATAGGGAGTCAAGGCCGCTTGTACAGCATCGATCCGAACACGGCTACAGAGCTGCGGCAAGATCAAGGGCGGCAGTCTAACCATACCTACATCTGTTGCTAGCTTATTTAATTAAACATTTCGATCTTTGGGGACGACAAATCTGACAGAGAGTTGCTTTCTTCTTTTCCAACAAGAGATTCCTGTCACTGGGGGAAAAAAAAAAAAAAAAAAAAAAAAAAAAAAAAAAAAAAAAAGTGATGCGAGTTCAAAGTTTCGTTGTTAATATCGCGATGAGACCAGTGCAAACTGGCAAGATAAACAACATATCTAAATTTAGAGAGCGTATCAATCCTTAGTATGGCTTTCTTCGAAAAGGAAGTAAAGCCGTGGGTTCCGTGTCGTAGATTTACGGCACGTAAAAGAATCTCAAGGTTGAAAGAAGAAGCCTTTGAGCAAAATTTATCGGTTGTTTCTGTCCTAATGTGAATGGGACGCTGATGACCTGAGATATTAAAGAGCGTTCGTAAATAAACCACATAAATAAGTAAAATTTTACAAAAGTTTCAGTATCTTCAGTCACAGCTGGGCCTATGCATACACATGATAGCTACAGATCAGTTCTACAGTAGACTCAAGCCAATTATCCCTAGAAGTTAAAGCTTTACAGTACTTCCCACTAAACATTAATTCGTTTGCTGATGATTTTAGCAGATTAAGAGGATAATCACAAAAATAGGAAAATTTATTGATTTTAAATGAACTTATTTCACTTATGTAATACCATATTTTCTGCCAATGAAGTGCAACAACATTTTGAATCACAGGGGCATATCCTGTTAATTTATCGTACTTTTTTGCCATAATCATTGCAATGCCTGGACGTGCATTCGTCTTTTCAGTATCGCCAACTCTAGTTTTCCCACAAATTCGTGAGAAAGGATGAATTATTTGTAACAAATTGCGAAATTCTGCTTTTACTCTTAATCTACCAATTGCCCCATACCTGCTGCATCTAAGGAAAATGGAGGCCATTCATTTTTTATAACAGCATTTTAATATTTGTTCATTTAATTCATGTGTGCCTAAATAAATGGTTTAAAATTTGTAATTGTTAAACATAAGTATTATATTGTTCATGTCATTTCTTTAAATAAATTATTTAAGATTATGAAAATGTATTCCTATAATAAGTATTAAAAGTAAAGCTTAGTGCATGCAACAAGCATTGTTAAACCTTTATTTTTTTTTCTCAGTTGGCATTAGTTAGTAAACCCAATTGTAGTAATCGACCTTCGTCTATTCCTCACTCACGTTTCTGAACAGGTAGATATTCATAAATGCCAGTTGAAATATTTTATAAATTATAGACTATATTATTTTTATTCTAAGTTTATTAGTGAATTAGTCGAAATAAATATCACTTGATGTTCTGAGCTTCCTAGATAAATTCTCTAAACATCTTTGATATTACGTGCAATAACGTCTTTCAGCGAAAGAGCAAGCACGTCGATTTATGATTGATCAATGAGAATATGATTTTTAATAGTGTTTAAAGCCAGTTTTACTACTGATGCTGGACATTGGTGACATAAGATAATACTATAATTTAGTAAGGATTTTTTTCAAAGGAAGAGTTCCAGGACTTAAGTTTAGGGTACTTCACCAACATTGGTCATATATGAGTATTAAGAAAATCCTGCAAAAAACCTCAGTCAGGGAGGACGGTCCTGGCGGGATTCGAACCTCAGACATCCTACTCACGAGTTCACGCCTTAACGGTAGTCCTATCGGTAAAGAGAATGAATTACTCCATTTCACTTATGTTACGTCATCATAAAACCGACCAATGAAAAGAAACAAAATTTTGAATGTTGACCAGTCACAGTCCGATATCGCTGTGAAACTATACTGAAGTTTTACCGCGTGAAATGCATTTGTTGTTCTTGGCTCTTCTTTATTGCCATTACTAACAATCGACAATCATCTGCTGCAAGATATCTTGAAAAGTTTAAATATTCATAATAAATATTTACACGTATTACAATTTTGAAAGTCAAGTTTAGAGGAATTATATTTAAATTCTTATTTTATTCGTAGTCCTTATAAATATCACTCGAGGATCTGAGCTTTCCAGATAAACTCTCATTACATTCGTGAGTACATAGTATGGTGTTCAAAAACTAACATGATGTTTCTGTTAATTTTTTCTTTCCTGCTTTTAACTGTTTTATACTGCCAATTCAAACAATAAAAGAGTTCAGCATAAACCATTTTTATAACCTCCTAGTTTCAGTTATTTTTATTCCAAAGAGGCTTTCATTCCTATTATTTCTGCTCATGTTATTTTCCTAAACTTATTGACATAACCTCAGATGTTCTATTATTTTTCTCTAACTTACTGTAATAATCTCAAATGTTTAGTTCTTTATAATAAAATTAATGGCATAGATCATTCCTCTGGAATAGTTTTCTTAAAGTAATTTAATTTCGCTTTAAACTCGTGTTTGTCGTGATAAACATTTGCTAAGGTGCGGTAATCTACAGGAAAAGTATTAGCATTTTTTGAGTCACAGAAGATAGTTTAAAAAAAATACAATAATAATAATAATAAATGATGATGAAAATAGAAAAATAGAGCCAGTATCACTTTTTAAGTAAATGTTTCCCATTAAAAGAAAATTACACATAGAAAAAGCAGACGCTTTTACAGAATTACAGGAATAAAATAAGGTTATTGAGGAGTCTTTATTAAAATTATACAAACTGTGGTTCTTTCAGTTCTAATGCATAGTGTTGAAAACTGAACTTTAACAAAAAGGGGGGGGGGGGAAGACGACGTAAAGGGCGGTGGAAATGAGAATAATCCGACCGCTAGCAGGATGTACCGCCAGGAACTCTGATATCATCATTCTTACCAGTTTACTGAAGTGCATGCTTTACATCCCAAGGACCTGGGAAAAAGAAATTTAATTTTCTATACTTTGCTGATCGCTCGGCGGGCTGGGTGTGAGCACTTGCGCTGTGTGCTCTCGGCTGCCGGGGAAAAACAAAATAAAAGTCCCGATAGTAAAGAGAGGAGAAACAACCACCGGAATTGATTTGTGAAAATCGCCATCCCTGTAAATACCTACAACCATCTCTTGTCGTTTTGATCAGAACTGTAGTCTCTTTAAAATCTTCAATTTAGATGTGTAGAACACAAAATTTTGAATTAATAATGGACTTATCAGGACAATAACATGCGAAATGGTTTTGTTTTAACAAAACACTAATGATGCTGATGACTCGAATACTACCAAAATAATAAATTAGTAACACAAATTATCTGAAACGCCAAAAAAAATTTAGTAAAATCAAAATATCAATTCTAGCTAAGCAATATTTCTTTTGCAGCATTTTCTTTTCACTTTTGACTTCTTTCCCTTACTTACATTTATTACTGAGCTACAAATTCCAAATAAATGTAAAACTCGCTAGCATGCTAATATTGGTAACATTTTTCTTTTCTAAATCATTAAATTTCCTACGCGCCCATTACTGCGCTGCAATATTATGTTTCAGTTTGATGTAATTATATAGGTGATTGCATATCTGGATGACTTCTGTGCACGAGGGACTGAGTAAACCACGTGTACGCCACGCCCAAATATATGAATGAAATAAACCCAAGGGTATTCGTGTTAAACCCAATTTGGAGCAAACAGTTCGCTATCTAAAATAAGAAGACAACGTAAGAGGACCAGTCAACGTGATGCATGCCGAGCGAACAAAAAGGCAATAAGAGAGAAATAGGTTGTTAAATATATCTATATCAATTGCTTTAGGTGAAAAATGGAGCATGGATTTTTATCGCACGCACTTCTTTCATTATAAAAATATGGCATGCGCTGAGATATGCTTCAAATGTGCATATTACGAGAGTTTGAACCGAAAAATAACGTTACTTTGCTTCAACGCTCCGAAAGGTTTTCCGGACCTTTAGTGAGCTGAAGGTTAAATGTTCGCCATTGTTTCTGTTATAATTTTATTGATGTCAGTGTCCTTCACATTAAAGGTTGCTATTCACCTGTCTTTTGTTTGAGTTTACATTTCCATCCAGCACGTGAAATAGGAGTGAATGCGCACAAAATTATTGCTCATTAAGAGTTCTTAAGATAAGCTATTAATTTATCATTCGGGTAAGTTCAATATAATTAGTATAGTTTAGAGGAGAATTATTTTTTTATTATTGTTTCTTTTTTCCTTTATGGTACTAAGCTATAGACCTTTTTCCAGCCAAGGACTGACTTTATCCTTTCTTATTGGGCGACCCACCTTCCCTTTCCCTTGTAGTTGGATATGGAAATTGTTCTTTCACACCAACCGTGTTTAGTTGGAAGTGAAGAATAACCTGAAATATTCAGGTCACGGCCAGGACTCGAATCATGGATCTTCAGTCTTCCGGGCTGATGCTCTACTAACTAATGTGCCGTGTCCTCTTCCAAGAGCCCACGAAGCTCTCATCTGATTGCATATACCCCGAGACTTCCTTAAGTTTTCTCTACTATGAGAGAGAGAGGTTCGCGGTTCCGTGCTAGGAGGATGCGGTAGCTCAGTTGGGAGAGTGTATAATAGTGTATATTCAGCTAAGGAACGGAGCAACTTCATTTCAGTAGTTTCTATACTTCTATTCCCAGTTCACTGTCCAGTTCTCCCATATCAGCAGCTGGCAGAAGAAAGGATAAATGTAAAAATTATAGTTTTAGAAAATCGCATTTGTAGTTGGAAAAACAAATTATACTAAGGACGAATATATAGCAATATGGACATAATGAATTAATTACAATGAAAAAAAAAAAAACAAGAATTGAATGGAAATTACTGCACAATCATTTGAGTGAGAATATGTATCAGAAAAAAATTGTATAGCATTATTTTAATTTGTCCGGAGATTAGGTTTGAACAATTTCGGCATTATAAAGTAAATGCAAAATAATAAAACAATAACAATGGTGTGTAAATAAAACACTATGGGATACTATGTAAAAGTTCTTTAGTTCGCCTCACGGCTTATACGAGTGTAGTTCGATAAGTTTTCACATTTTTATCCGTTGTTTCTTAGCAGGCCGTCCTGCGCGGCCTTGTTCTTCGAGGGAGAGGCAAATCATCGATAAATAGATAACTGCGAAGGGCAAAGATCTCCAAATGCACGATGTAATCTTTCAAGGCATTCTCTCTCCTCTAAACGGACTTTAAAGTCATAAATAATCATAGCGCGGAATTGCTCTCGCTTGAGATGCATCCTAGCGTCTGGCATAGCAACGCCCGCGTACACATACACAGAAGTGCTGACACCACACATTGTAGCAGCACGCTCAGATTTACACAGACATGCTATCTAAACTTCAGTCTAAAGCTAAGAAAACCTGCACTGGCTTGTGACAGGTCGTTCGTTCTCAAAACTTGAACAGTGGCCCTATTTGTTACCATTGTGAGGACGTTAAAAGTCTCTGATTATCTCCCTGGTAACTCAACTTGAAGATTGTTTCTACGTCTAATATTTTCAATGAAGTGAAAATAATGTTCTTTTGAAAATACCTCACATTGGATACTTTTAAGCATCATCTGATACTAAACACCGATTGAGAAACAGTGCAATATTTGCACAACAATACATTGGACCTTCTATGGCACTATGACCCGAGATCGAGCCACGGCCTGACGCAGCGACCTCTGCTTCCTCCAGCTCATCTTACTTCATTCATAGAGGACAGTATTGCAGGGTTGGGGCATGTGATGAGCAGCAAGTCGACCCCCGTCGGTCGCCTATAACGCGGCTTTCTACATCTCTCCTCCACGGAGCTCATTATCCTCACGAGACTGGGTGGACCCCGTTCTCCATACCTCTGTAACTTAGAAAAAAATTCTAAGCAGGTACCTCCCAGCCAGCATTTAGCAACTATAACCACTAAACTAAGAAGGCAGTCATATTCTTCCGATTAGCTCAACAGTAACACGCTGTACTCTCAAGCTGTTATTTCTTTAAAAGAAATTTAGAGGAAACTTACGGCGAACATGTACCTAAAACTGCCAACATCACCAAAGCGCTTGAATAAATAATAATTGGCCCTTTCTCCTCCATCTCCTGATAAACAAAGGCACTACCATTTCTTTGTAAAATTTTACTCTGTATTTTTAATGTTTTTCGTATCCTGCCACACATGCTATACATTTTTCTCAGTTTTCTATCTAAATATTGAAATATTAGATAGAATATTTAGATAGAAAATATTTTTTAAATATTAAAACACAATGAACCCCATATATTTCTTTCCATTCACTTATTGCATTGTTAACACTCAGCTGCAAAGAGTATTCGACTCTTCTTCCTCTTTTGATGTTGTTCTTACCTGCCGAAGTTTCGGAGACAGTAGGTCTGAACTTCGAGGCTTTTTAAATGCCATGTATAGGAAGAGCAAACATGTATAATTTTATTCTGATTTGGATTTACTTAATGGTATTTTTGCATTAATTAAAAATAATTAGCAGCATATTAATATCATTTCTTATAGTTATGGGGAAAGTTCAGCTCCTCCTAGAAAGAAATTTGAACAGAGTGACAGATATTCTGGTAGGTCTGGTCATACACCAATCACTCAATGTTACAACAATGCTGTAGTATATTCTGGTAACTGGTAAATCAGTAATACCAGAGCAGTACAGACATTCACTTTGCATCTTGCTTCCTGAGTCATTTTATCACACATACGACCGCCATCAAGACGCCAAAGAAGTGAGCTTAAGCTTCAAGTACTACAGAACTGATGGGAAACTCATAATATACAAATATGGAGGTACGCATTTCTTTATTCATTAATTTATTATGTGTACATCTATAATGGAAATCATATTCACACTATTAACATTCAAGCGTTTCAGTCGCGGCCTACATATATAATCTGTGGGAAGAAAAAAAACTGTTAACGCCTAAATAATAAATACTGCTTTTTGTTGGCATACTTTATATTCTTGCTAAAAAGCACCGCCACGGGTGGCCTAAGTCATTAAGGTTAAGGCACGGACTTGTGAGCAGGAGGTCTGGGGTTCGATTTCCACCAGGACTGTCCTCCCGACTGAGGGTTCTTTCTAGGTTTTCCTCAGTCCTCATAAATGGCAAAGTAGAGAAGCTACCCTTAACTTAGGACTGGAAAGTTTCCTTCCTTTATAAAAAAAAAGTCCTTTCGCAGTTTACCATTTCATTTCATTTTTCATCAATGCCAATCGCCTGTGATGCCTCAGTAGTTAAAACGGGTGTTATAAACTATTAAAGAAAAAGAAGGAAAAAAAAGCGACAGTGAAATGTGATGTAAAAATGATTGTATGTCTGAAGTAGGTTATTTGAGGACTAAGGAACTCTTAATAACTAATGCGTTCCACATAAACAAATATGAATGTATCACTCCGCGGTGCAATGCTCCGATTGGTTAAGTGGCATCATTAGTCCCACAAACAGCTGATGCAACGTATTTAGTTGTTAGCTCTGGTCGCTATTTACAAATCTTCATTAATATCATTTTTGCACGATAACCTTGTCACCATTTTTCCAACGAATTTCCTTGACAGTGTTTTACAATACTAGCAGGGCCAGTCCATCTTCCTACAAGGCATTTCTTTGCATTTAAACTAATTGCATTGTACAGGGAGCAACATGTGCGTGAATTACTAACAATTAAAATGCAAAATAAGGTATTATGATGATTCGTACCCCTCAAGATTATTACAATATTCAACAATATGATCTTCTCAATGAAAACTAATCCTTATTAAAGTTTAAACTAATTTCCTTTAGGGACTACTATGCGTAACAACAGGGATGCAAGTCGTTCTGGAGCCAATGACAAGACCGACTATATTTACCAGACCCCAATGCGGTAAAAAAATGGCAGCCGTAATCGCCCTACTATTGTCTACATCAAATACGAAACTTTTACGCAGCGTAATAAATACTAGATGATATTATTTATCATTACAAAATATTTTTAAGGTTTTTAAGAATCTGAAATTGTTACAAACAATATTTCTCATGTGTCAACGAAATATAAAATTACATGAATCATAAAATTCTCTACAGGCAAGCACATATCTTTACAAATACACCAACCTTCAAATTACTTACAGGACACATTAAAACTAATCAGCATAGATGGGCAGCATCATATTTATCATCGTCCATAGTGAAAAGGATATAATCTTCATGGCAGTAGTTATAAACGGGTGTACATGTCTTGTCTTAACTTCACTTGCAAAGGAATTTAATATTCTGTTCACACCATTGATTAAAACTCTCTTCATCTTGCTCCAAAACCGCCTTCATACATAGTTCCAAAGTTTTCCTTTCATTGCTAAGTCTCGCTGTCACATACGATGGTACATTAGCGATAATTGCACAGGTAAAATGTCCTCCTTAACCACAAATTTTGGTACGAAATGTTTAATATACACTAAAGTTCCATCATTAACTTCAAAATTTGCACGGTGTATATTCTTTATCCATTCCTCTTTTAATTACTGCCATTTAGGAAATGTAAGTGTAGTATTATACGGTGCATTGTCATAATTAAAAATACAAGAGCAACCTATGTTGTACTAAACAAGTTCCTGGTGTGATTTCATTTAATCAATGTTAACTAAACAAAAAGCAAAAGAAATAATACACTACTGTTGATTTACTTACAGCTATAAAGCACTGTAACAAACCAGGTAACTGCAAATTAACAGCCATGTAATTATCACACGGACTATATATTCCACCACTTTGTCTACTATCGATCCCTATATTGGGGTCTGGAAAATATAGTCGGTCTTGTGTAGTCGTTCTTGAATGAGATAAGAGCTGCACCATATGATTATTTACATTAGGATAGAAGTAACAGCGAACAGATAATAGAAGATAAGGCAAAAATATTTCCATCGAAATATAACTACATGTAGCATGATATGAGTTCGATACTATCATGTGTGATGTAGAGGGCAGCTTTCTATTGTACAAAAACATTCTCAATGCATTCGGTACAACCTCTTGCCAGAAAACTTGGAAAAACAATTGCAGTTGCTGTAAAAATAGTGTACTGTAAGGTTTTAATTCGCATATTGTAACATTTTACGGCATCAAATTAAAATCACATTTAAGCTTAATGAGTTATTTTTTTTATAAAAAAATCGTATTAATTCATTTTTATGTTTTATCGAAGTTTTCTTAATACTTTTCCCGCTCTCCTGTCACAACCTACGCTTTGAAGCTACCTAAGTAAAAATACGAACCTTGCTCCGAGCAGAAAAACTGTAAGTTTGAAATTCAAGTCCGTTAAGTTAAATTGTCTTTTTTAAGAAACAACTCTCAAAACCAGACAATAGACTTCCGATCAAAACCTGCAACTGGACACCGAACAATAGCTCGCAAACCGGACAGCCCGGTTCAAAACCGGACTGAAAGCAACCCTATTTATATAAATGTATCTCCTGTAACAACGCTAAAATCGATCAAGTTCTCTTCCCACCATAATGCCACAATGTAGTTAAAGCGACGGACTGAAAGGGAGGGGCGAAATCAAATGACTAGCTAAAGAGGAGGAATACAATATGCATTCGTTTACAGCAAATGGCTTGCGAATTTAGACAGCAAATCTCGTTAAGGCAGCGGTGAACCTAAAGTGTTTTACATGACTCGTAATGCATGTAAAGAGTACAAAACAATCGCGCCCGTTTGTTCTCGTAAGCTTGCCTTGTATTTTACTATGTTAACTGTCGTTCCCAAAGTCTCAAGCTGTCAATACGATCCAGTTCCAAGAGTTTATTTTTATTCCCTCCTGCGTATGCAAGAAACCAACGGCTTTGTCTAGCTTCTGTCTCCCTCAACTTGAATGGCGACTTCTGTTATTGAAGGTACAGGGGTTTTCGTGAACAGTGGCCACGAAATCTGTACGTGATTTATGTAAATAAATATCTTCATATAATGTTAAAAAATTGTTATTTTATCTCTTTGTGAATTCTGGTAATAAGCTCGAAAATTCCATTTTTGTTGTACACCTTTTTTTTTACGTATATGCTCGTATTTGACTTATTTTCGTCATTTTACATATAACTTCTATATTTTTAAACATTTCCTCACATATATTCCATATTCATGTTACTACATTTTCTTTTGTTGTGTTAAAATACCAAATTTATATACTGTTCCTACTTCGAAAGGAGCTAATCTAAGCTGGCCATATTTTCCCCGCATTTTCGAGGACAACTGCTTTGTAAAAATGATGTAGATGTAATATGCTATGAATATTTTTCTGCAGCTCTTGTACAATCCATAATGCGAAAACTGTCATTGTGAAGTATAGTGTGGTATGCATACTTAGAGCTTCATAAACGGCTAGGTTATATTCATTCTTTGATGGTTTCAGTTTGCGAAAGTAATCTGTAATGATCACCCACTAGCTATTGAAAAATTTTAACTATAGACAATGCATTTCGCTACTTCGCATCCTCTAGTCTAAATTAACTTGTAACATTTTATTATTTATTTTTTGAAAACACGAGTACTCTTCTGTTTTGATTTCTTCACACTTTCACGCTCAAATTCAAACTAACTAATCTCGCAAACAGCCTAAAAATGATTGTTGAGGGAGGAAATGCTTACTACTTCCGCCTCGCCTACCGCGTCGCAATTTAAACAAATGACAACTCGGATGATTTGTATTTAATTTGAATTATGACTACATTTCGTGTGTATAACTTTTTTTTATTGAGATCGGGGACAAATCTAGTTGGGGCATTTGTCTTATTTCGGCGATTGTCCCTGATAATCGGGGGCGCAATCGCCCTAGGAATTCTACTGTATACTTAATTAACATATTTCTGTTTTGTACCATTTATTCTTGTAAATAGATAACGCACGTTATTCTAACATTCTTGTCGACAGTACAAAGTGCAAGGCAAGCTTTCGCGCTAACATCCAGAACGCCAAAAATCGACATGTGCGCATTCACAATCCAAATCCAAATATCATCAACAATCAATTAACATTAGTACAGAAGTCAGTTCTGGTGTTTTTTTTTTTTTTTTTTTTTTTTTTTTTTTTTTTTTTTTTATCAATTCAAGACAGTCACAATGAAAAAATTCCAAGATGTATTTTCCGAGTTTAAAGATGACAGTTTATTGACTAGACAGTGGTATATTATTGTGCAATTTCTGTTAAACTTAGTGACAGCTAAAATGGTCCTGGTTCAACAGCACGTTTCAACTGGTAAACATCAGGAGAAGTTCTTGCTACTAACACTAACATAGGTCTAAGGTCCGGGTTGAACACTGGCCTGTGACGGGAGCTGACGTCAAAATTCAAGATGGTACAATTTGGCGTTACTGATGAACATACATCAGATAAAGGTGGACTAATTGTCGACTTGTTCATTGGTTTGTTCAATGGACAAATTCTGATTTAATTCTTTTAAATGGTGAAATGTTAGATAAGTGCAACAGCAAGACAATAGCAAAACTGCTGAATTTTATAACTGCAGACGAACGCCTTTCAGTCAATGTACGGTCTCCCTGATATCTTATTCACCAACCAGAGTGGAACTTAATGGATAGTTTTAAAGCGGGTGTTCAAAAACTAATTATTAACAGTTTTTACTCCTAAGTTCATTTTTTCCCCTATAATCTCTGCTTCAATTCTATTATCTCACTGCCTGCTAAATGTTCTTATTACAACACGAAATGTGACAACTGATACAAAATTAGTAGTAAATGATAATTGTTATAATAGTGTTCAGTTGTATATTATTTCATTTAGATCTCCATGCGGTTTTGATTGGAACAAAAACTAGTAAAATTTATGTAAGTTTTCAGAAAGATCAAACAGGTATGCCATCACTTCAATGATTATACTAAAAGTACCCCCCCCCCCAAAAGACATCTTTCTTCCATTGCAATTATGTTGCAAAGGCCTCCGCTTGCTTACAATTTTTGTTAGGTAATTTAATTGAGCTTTCAATATCATGCTCCACTTTCGGTCCCGAAATAATTATCATTCACAACAAACATTCAATTAAATTACCGAAAAATGATTAGCATTCGTGGTATTACTGGAGATAAATCTTCCTTTTTATTAGCGATGCTGCTCCAGTTCTACCAAACTATGCGACTTTATTCGTCAAAATTGCTCCATATTTTCCCACAACATTAAGAAAGGAAATATAGATGGTTCTGATTATAATAAAGATCTCTGTTTCAGAAAATCCAACAGAATTCGATTCCCACCAGGACCGTTCTCCATACTGAGATTTCCCACTTTTCATAAATGCCGGAGAGGTACCCTAAACTCAGTCCTGGAACACTTCCTTCCTTATATAAAAACCTCATACATCATCAATGTCACCGCCTGCCTGTGATGCCTCTTAAAACCGGGCTAACACTTATTAAAAAAACAAAGACAAAAGAAAATTCAGCTAAAATACAATTACAATTGTTCTGGAAGAGCGACATTTAAAACTTTCGAAGCTCAAACATAACATCTCTGAAAATCGTGAATAGATCGGAACATCAGAGGCGGAAAGGTCGCTTACTCTTTGCACAATGCAACACATAAATAGGTAGAGGCAATATTTAAGTCGAAATGAAAGAAATTATTACTATTTGGGTTTTCTCAAATACTAAAAAATGTAAAATAAAACCTTAAAAAACTGTTGTGTATTCTAATAAGATGTGTTTTGCTTGTGTAGCAATGCATTTCATCATGTGTCTGAAGTGATTCGAGACAATTATCCTAAGGTAGATTTATTCACTTCACCTGTAAAAGCTGCTGACAGAGTTCATCTTTTATGAAGGCTAAAATGTCACTAACTAGGTGAAGTACGTGGCTTAAAGCCATGTACTGCCATGTTGAAAAGATAGACTCTATTATGAATGTTCTGAAAGCTCTTAATTTTGAGGATGCAGCATCAATTAAATAGGCAAAATCAATGCCAGTGACACTAGAGTGAGGAATAACTTATGTTACATTTAACGTACTTTTTCATCCATTATAAAAGCAATACAAATTTACAGATCAGGTATATTTATTTTTCTGCAAATTTTGAAATTGTGAACAAGACTGCTGAGCAATTAAATGATGGTAGGGGAGAAGTAGTAAAGTTAAAAAATAAAGTGGGATCTGTATTTTCCAAGATCCTGGGTGTGAAGAAATTAACAGGGTTTTTGAAATTTTATTCCGAGATTAAAACGTGAATAAAAACTTGAATTTAATCCTAAATACATTGCTGATTTTAAAAATATTCCCATTACTTCAGGTTGAATGTAATTTCAATTTGTACAAATCTATTATTAGGGATAAGAGGAACATATTAAGCATTTAAAGGAAAACTTAGTAATTTACTGTTTTGGTAACAGAGAATGAAGCATAATTTATATTATAATTTTTAATTACAATTAATGTTGTAAGGTACGTTGTATTTTATTTAGTGAGCTGCTTGCTTAATGAATATGCCACTTTACACTTTTAAATTCATGGTTAATAACATATTTCGATTACAATAATATAAATATTTACATATTTTAACACATTTAGTATATATTAATTCATTCCCTGATGATGGCGAATGCAAAAATTACACTGATATATAAAAACACACATTTTTAATCACAAGAACAGTATTCTTAAATGCACAATAAACGGGCTTCCAGAATATGTTCTTACCGCTAGCACGGGTATTGCGTCTCGGCCAATGCCGGCTCCCTTTCCCACTTACAGCCGCCTGCTTGCCTGTCCTGGAACTTCCTAGCATTTCCTGTCTGCATTCGTTTGCGAAGATGGCAAGACACCTAACTTTAGAGCAATGTATTTTGTGCGTAAATGTTATTATAAATATGAATCAGCTCCTCGCGTTCGTGAGAAATTTATTCCGAAGCTCCCTGGACAATTGCCCACTTCCAGCACTACAATTCACGATTATTGTCAATAAATTTACACTACTAGTTCAGTGCAAAACAAGAAATACACGCGAAGACGTACAGTTTTAACAGATTAGCCGAAAATGCTTGAACGTTTGGCAACAGAATCACTACCGAAATTAGCACAAGTTCGGATCCCAGTGTCTTTTGCACATTCAACAACATACAATTAAAATCCAAACCTTGCAAGTGTACACGTGTCCATTGTCAACGACAAGGTGCATGCCCCTCTCGCTTCCCGAGTCTGTAATTTTTATTTGTTGGGTAGCCTGAAGGACAAAAGTGCTCTCACACTTTGGAAGAACTCAAGGAAAACATACGAAATTAAATCATAAAAATTACAGCGGTCGAACTAAATGCCTGTAGCTGAGGGAGAACGATATTTCTAGCATAATATGCGAAGTCAGTATACATGCGCGGCCGGCTGTGGTGTGTCCAGCTATCGAGTAGCAAAGCACGTGCGAACGGTTAGGACATATTCCAAAAGTCCTATAGCATATGTTTTTACATTTTTTTCATCAGAGTGAGTTTGTTGCGGCACAAGCTCAAAGCTTGAGAGAATTAAGCACTTAAGCAATGCTAAACGAAAGACACACAAACTGACATATCTAAAAGTTTGAATATGATTCTTCTCTGGTTATTCTGCCTTTGGAATATCTCTGTTGATTGTCCAGTAATGGTCGGCTGTTGTACTTTGATACCTTTTTCTATTACAGCAATCTGCTGATGAAAATTTGCTCTGTGCTCATCACTCAAAGCCCCAAGAGTTTCTGGAAAGAAATCCTTAAAGTGGGATTCCAAAAACTTAATTTGAATGATTGCCAAACTGCCTATTCCAGCAGTTTATGAATTCATCAACAGTTTCATCACTCATTACTTGTCCTATCTGTGGCTTATAAACATTCCTTCTTTCAATTTCACAATGCTAATTTTTGGGAAGTTTAGATTTCAAATACACAAGTGTAATTAAGCTTTTATCCAAAACGTCTACAAATTTTGTTTCATACGTTCTACTTTGAAGCACTTTTTCAGGATGAACTAATTAGGTATCATTATTATTTCCAGTAACAAGAAATTCACCTTTGGGTTACTTATTTCTAATATAGTGAGATTTCTTGTCCCTGCTATTCTATTCACAACAGCATTTCTGTTGCTGTGAAACCGTCCTCAACATTGTTGCAATGTTTTCATACGAAACATTATTGAGCTGTTGAGCAAGCACAGTACCCATCTTGCGCAAAGCCTTTTCATATGCAATTCTTTAAGCAAATTATAACCTACACATTCCTTTAAAATGTCCACAGAATCACAAATTTCCGCACTTTAACTAGCGATCATTTAATATCATATCATGTATTTGTTCAATGAACTCTTATATTGTTGCACTTTTTGGAGGTCTTCAATTGGACCATCTTCCAAGTCTGATATGGTCATTTTTAAATTCAGCAGCCAATTTTCTTAATCGTTAAATGTGAAGACGTGTCCAATTGAATTTATAGATTTGGTATGATTCCTTTGGCCTTAAACCGCACTTTAGAAAGAAAAAAAAAGTTATTCAGTTGTATTCATTTTCTGGAATACCCATAACAAGCCTGCTTTACAAAACTATATTAAAACTATTTGAAACAATGGCTTGACACTTTAAACGAATGCTTAATACATTTGTATCTACCTAAAAAATAAATAAATAAAACTTTTAAAATTTGCTAATTATACGGATACCTATGATCGAGGCCGAACACTTTTCATACAGCCCGTGTTATGTGTTCCATTGGCGAACTAAACTATTTCACTGTAGTTTTGTTTTGATATCCATCATCCTCACTTCTCTAAAACCGGAGATGCGAGCCCAGGACATGGGTGACATACACAGATTATCAGTCTGTCACTTCAAGGATTTCGTGGACACGGAAACTGCTTTCACTTTCCACTTGAAACGCATCACATTCAAGCTCATCGCTCAAGGTTAGTGTCCCTTTCACTTTCAGCAGGCTGAGTTTCGAATCCCATATGATACAAAAAGCAACTAGTTGTATCAGGCTATTATACACATATCCAGGAAAGCATTTTAAACTGTTGTAACGTTGTTACATAGTAAGTTTCCAGCACAAAGACATCACTTTGTTCACAAAAGAATAAGGCTAATTACCATGGAAACTAGTGTTCCAGTTGTTCCACCGTGCTTACTCTGACAGTTGTAAAAAATCAACAACTATTCCAGCTGTTTTATTCATGGCAAATTCACGCATTTTCTTTGGCAATGAAATGCCTTTACATCCTTAAGTATTGAAAATTGACTCTATCAAGTTTCTTTATCCTGGAAGCTTGCACAAAATTCCCTGCCAGATAAAAATGTTTTGAAAGACCAAAAAGTATTGCTATGGTTTTATAAATTCAGGAAATTAGCCAGAATTCAGTACGTGGGACATGCAGTACTAATCAGTTTGGTAGGCGACAGACATAAGCTACTCAACAACCTGAGTTGTTCTCAGAAGACAACTAAACTGTGTTTATACATACTTAAATTCTTTTTCACTTTATTGAAGGTAAAAAGCATTTTGAATTTCATGGGTGTATCATAATTTTGGTTGGTACATAATTCTAACACATTCAAGAATAGATACACAATGGAAAAGCTGCTCTTTCACATCATATTTTATAATTTGCACTTATTTTTTCGAGATGGGCAAGCAGCTACAGTTGCAAAATTAAAAACCTTACCTCACACTTATAATCTAGTGAAAGGAACACTTCTGGGAATAGCGTCGTACTCCGGCATTTTCCTAACCTTGTTTGTTTCGAGCTGTGAGGATATCTAAAAGAAAGAGCTTTTCATCATCGCTCTTCTAATGCTGCAGCATTAAAGCTAGCAATTACTCAGCAAAACTGAGATATTCCACAAGATGTTTTCCTCCTTAATGTTGTACTTTATATAATTCTAAAACTATTTGAATACCTAAATGAATCTCGTTCTTTTACTAGCAGAGTTGTATAATCATTTCTGTAAACTAAATTTAAAATAGTATTTTGCACTTCTTTGACTTTTGAATAATCTTATACACTCTGTCCTAAAAGAGAATCCAACATGTTTTAAATTTAGGTGGTGTGCTACAAACCGTGCTTTACTCGTTCTACATTTTTACAGTTGAGTTAAGAGTATTGTGTATAATTTTATACACAATATTTTATAAAGGTTATTGTCCTTGGATTAAAGATCTCTTTCTTCGTCAGTTTTACAATGTACCAACATCTTGAGACAGCCAATTAAAAGTAAAACATTTTTCACATTTACAAGTATATATTTAACTATAAATGACATGAACTGCTTGTAATATGTTTATGCACCTATAAAGCTGTGCTTCTAACAATCGATTTATAAACTTTCTTTATTGATCTGTTTATCCTTAATATAGGATTAAGAGAAGATACTGAAAATATTCCATTTTTATGCTTTATCATATTTCTTTATACTTTTTTATATCATCAATAATTATGGTACCTAAATGTTTATATTTGTCCTACATTTGATCACTACTTTATTTTCAATAATTAATTTTGTGTTTCTCCTCCATCATACAATTAGAGACACCATCTACACATGTTTAATTGGGTTTTACAGCTACCGGGGTCGCTATTTAATTTTCCGAATTTGAAGAAATTATGAGATGTTGGCAGTAGTGCATGAATAAGTGTTTAACGCCCGTTTTACTACTGAGGCACCACAGGCGGTGGACACTGATGATACATGAGATGAAATGATATATTGGGAAAATATTTTTTTTATTAATGAAGGAAGCGTTCCAGGCCTAAGTTCCAGTATTCCCGGCATTTGCCTCGTGACCTCCCGCTCACGAATTCGCGCTTTAACGACCTCGGCCATCCGTGCCGGTTTGACAGCAGTGGAAAGAGCGTGTCTTGTTAATAATCAAAACTATGTCTGATGTACCAAATGGAGGTGACTCGAGATCCTTTTCATGTGATTATTTTTAGGATTAAAGTGCGGTCTGAAGAACATGCTTGAAAGATCAGGAGCATGTAGAGCGTTCAGCAACAGTAGTGTCAAATGAAAACATAGCTCGTGTAGAAGCCATAGTGAAGAACGATTCGCGAGTGACTTGCAGAGAAGGTAGAGGGGTCTCTAAACATTTATTTACCGCAGATGCCAAAATACTGCACAAATGTCTTCGTGTGGGGAAGATTTGTTGTCGTTGGGCACCCCACAACCTCACAGAAGAACAAAAGGTAATAATTGCGGAACGACGTCAGAAAATGGCTCGTCGTTTCGACAGTGGTAGCTCCCGACGTAATCACGATATGTTCATGGTGGTCCGCGATCTGGGTCTTCCCAATGATCCCCAGATATATTAAGGTGTAAGTCCGAAGTTAACTGTCAGTCAGTTACTTCTCAGCAATTGATTATATTCCAGGAACAAAAAACAATCTTTGTCAACTGGCACACTATAGTTTGACTTCAGAACACCAACATAAAGAAGAACGAAGTATGACCACGACAATACATTTCGCAAGAATCAGAAGTGAAACTAGTAACCAACACAGTCCAGAACTGGTTCCTGTTTCCGACTGTCAAAGGAAAAACTGTTGGGAGGCAGGAAGAAGCTGTTGCGTCCTACCAAGGGAAGCTGGCAGCATTTCTAAAGAAGTATGACGTAACTGCTTCCATGATTGGCTCTGGAGGATGCAACTTAGTATTGAGCGTGGGGAAAACTACTTCAAAAAGAAATAGGCACAGGTGATGAGTTGTGGCCTTCTACTTAATAGAATCCCGAAAATTAAATAGCTACCCTCGTAATGTGGCCTTCATTTTGAAAAATCTTAAAACTTTCACGGCCGGTGTTTTAATTAATGGTCTTGGTTCGTCACGAATTCAGCATTTCACCATTATTAGCATTTATTCTGATTCACATCTACAGAAAATGCTTAAAATGCCCTCTGCTTTTAGCTAACATAGTTAAACCTCTCTGATACTTTTTGTGATCTTTTGCACTTAATTGTTAGGCCATTGTTTCTTCATAGGCTTCAGTGACTACAAAGGGGCAGTTTAGATTTGTTCGTCTCTTAAAAAATAGAATTTCTAAAACTCAGGATCTATCTCATCCCGAATATAAAGAATATAAAGAAATTTCTAGAAACTATTTCAGTTTCTAAAGTTTGAACTCCCTGAGAATCCTTGCCCAATTGCTTCTATCTTAAGTTCTGCTGATGTCTGTGTCTATGCCGGTGCTGGTGGTCTAGTGGTAATCATACTTGTCTCGTAGACCCCAGAGTTGATGGATTTTTTCGGGAGTAAAAATCTTAAGATGCCTTCATTATTTGGTTTATTTCGGAGGCTCTTTAACATCTCAGATCAGCGTCCAATTCCATTGAGGACGTGAAACGGCCGACAAATTTTGCTCAGAGGCCTCTTCTTTTAAGCTGGCTTTCACCAGCGCATCACAAACCTAATGTAGGTGCAGTCGGTACAGATATATTTCATTTCTTTGTGGACATAGCTATAAAACTCCATGTATTCTTTCAGTACTTCATTATTTCAACTTTAGGTCTTGGCTTCAATTGTAAATTTAAAAGATTAGGTTAACGTCGCCCCCCCCCTTTCCTTTCCTCAGAATGGCCTATCTCAATAAATTGCTTTTGTGTAAGCATTGCTGGCACTATGAAACGAACGCATCAACTAGAGTTGCCATCTTGAAGAGTTAAAAGTCGGAACATTTAAAGCAGATGGTATTCCATTTTATAAACGAAACTTTAAACACTTTAAATTTGAAATAAACTACAATTACTATATTAAACATTTCTAAAGGCATTGAAATTAATTATGTTTACCTTAGTGTGAACATGATGCCTTGTACAAATCTTGAGGCTGAGGTGAAAGCTGGAAAATTTCTTTTAATTTAGAAAACATTTTACTGAAACGAACCCCTAAAATGTCTCCTATCTTGCAAAACTATCCAAATACAGCTAGCATATTTGCACTCTGCACTGCAATTTGCAACTGCCATCAACCTAGTCTTAATACATTTCCACGCCGTTCCACGACACTCGTTACAACAGGTAAATGCGCTGTTGGTGCGGTAGACGTGCAGTCCCGGGCGACAGCGCAGATAGCAGGACTGGTCACTTGTAACAGTGTAAATGTTGCATGTATTATTTTTTTTGTTAAAATAATGTAACCTATGCGTTGTCCTCCGTAATTATTAAATATAAATTTATAGGAAATTGTGTGCTAATAAGTAGGCGGGTAAACTATTGTAACGGTGGCAAATCTGCTCTTTTTGGAATTCGCCATTAATTCACACACACACGCTAACCTCGGGTAAATCCTAGAAACCGGTAAACCAGTGGCTTGCTGCGGCTCGCTACGACCTGGCGGCCTACGCTCGCCTCATTTTCGTAAATATAAATTGATAGCGGCGGGTAAATCACTGTAATGATAGCAAATCTCCTTTGATTCCAGCAGAATGAAAATTCGTTAATATCAATTTATGACCCAATGTGTGCGCGCCACTGTATTAGCGAGTAAATCATTGTAATTCTGACAAATAAATAAAATAAATTAAAAAAAGTTCTCAACGTGAGAATTTGAAACGACTACCTTCACAACTACGGCATGACGTTCAAACCGTCCGAGCTATCATGCTGTTGCGCTTGTAAACCTTATTATCTAGCTATCTATATCTGTGGAAGTCACTGCCTTCGGTTCTCTCTGGTGTTGCTCGGGTTTGCGCGTAACCGCATCACCAGCCTGCATTTTCTTGCTGTGAAGAAGTTCCGCGACAATGCAGCACGAACTGCAGCGATTTGATTTCTTAGAAATAGAAACACGAACCCATTATTGCTTACTCTTCCATCCGTTTGTAAATTTAAACAGTTATCAAGATGACTAACTATAGAAGTTTTAGAAAAAGAAAAGTAGATATTAGCATTACTAATATCATTACAAATATTATTTGACATAAGAAGGCTCAATAACAAAACTCGGCTTGTAACCTAAAAACATAAAATTAGGCACATTGGGGCGTCCTATCTGTCGGGACAACGGACAGTTGCAAAAAAGTAGGGACGATTCCGACAAAATCGGGACAGATAGTAACAGTTTTCTCACTTTTTAAAAATTATTATGTGATTTTTTGATCTGAAATACACAATAAAATTATGGTTCGAAATGTAGTATTATTAAAGTAGTTTTCGGTTATTAATATATTACAGAAACCCGGTTTTTTTTAAGCAGAAGTAAACTGGTTTTCTACGTCATGTAAATTACTACACTAAATTACGCGTGAAAACATAAGTAAATTACCTTGCCTAGCTTGATTGCATGCCACATATTTTTACCAGGATTAGAAATTGATGCTTCATGTTATGCTTTGATTATTAATAAAGTATCATATCTTCACACATCAATACTTGTTCAATGACAGTTTTAAACACCATGACAGCTTTAAAAATGCAACACCATTAATACTAGAAGTGCAACAGTGTTTTTGTTTCCTGCCAATTTTAGTTTTGGGGCTTATATCGTTTCCCACGGATAATTCAAATTTAAAGAAATTGCGTCGGCACCAGCGTGAAAATGATCTGTAACCTACAGCAATGAAGTAAAAGAGATGCAAAAATGATAACATCCCCAACAATGTTGAAATGTAATGCTATTCGCTCCTGCATAGGAAAAGGTATTTAACTATGTAAAAGAAAAGATTACATTACTATTGCATTTATATTAGTACGTGAATGAGTCATGCTAGTGTAGCAAGGTAACACGCTTCAGCGTTGGAATTCCCAATGAGCATTTTGGTTCATTTCAGTATACCAATCTGATAGACTTAAAGCTATGGCATTTCCTCTCTGGTTGCCAGCAGTGTTTTGATTATGCTGACCATCACAACCTGAATCCCGAACAGACCCATTTCTGAGGTGGGGCATCTTAAGGGCAGACTCCGTTACCCCATACAGCGAGAATGGGAAAGTTGCTGCCGGGAGAGAATAACCAGTTTTAACTGTGCCGTATATATGTAATAAGAACCATTACTTAAGTATTACTGTAACTTCTCTAGAATGCTGCGTATACTTTGGGAGAAATGTTGCTGAACACAGCTTAGCTTTGATATGAACCGGCGCTAGCATTACTCGAGTATAGGCGCCACATTAGCTGAGAAAATATGTATTACCTTTTGGAGAGATCCAAAATAAAAATGAAGACAAGAAGTAAATAAACAACTTTGCTACGTCGGAAATAAACAACTGATGCTCTGTTTTGTTATCACCCCAAGCGAAGCAACTTCCAGTGTTCTGTGTTGCATCACCATACTTAATTATCCTTACACAGTAGTCCCAAAACAGTAGGGAAGAAAGCCGATTGGGTACGATTTTAACAGTAGCAATTACTTGGGCGAATAAATACCACACCCAGCATGAAGCCGTGGTAACTCAGTAGGTTAGAGGTGGTGCTAATGATATGAGGGCTGTGGGTAAATTTATGATCCTTTTCCCTGTCAGAATAAATAAATGTTACAGTATTTTTTTTTATCTTCGAAATTTGTCTACACTATTCTTAATCGAATAAATGTTACTTTTTCATAGGTTAGGTTAGCTCAGTTTATAATAATAATAATAATAATAATAATAATAATAATAATAATAATAATAGAACATTAAAAATAATTCGTATATTAGGTTAGTTAGTGTGGTTCAAGTTTAACAAAAACATAAAGAACATACAAAAAATAATATTACTACATAACATAATAAAAATAATAGCTTAAATATAATGGAACATAAAAAATTAATTTATACGTTAGGTTAGTTCCGTTTAAGTTTAACAACCAAATAAATGGAATGTACAAAAGATAATATTACTGCACAATAACACCTTTTTTCTGTTCTTAATCCAATAAATGTTACTTTTTCATACATTAGATAAGGTTAGTTAAATCATTAATAGAACATACACTTTTTTTCTTCATGTTAACATTTTATCGTATCGTAACCGGTTGGCTTTCTTCGCTACGGTTCGGGACTGCAGCCCAGCTACTTACATCTTGTAACGTCAAGTCATACTTAAACAAGTATTTGTAACCAACAGCCCGTGGGTCCCTGTGCAGATTCTTTTGCATCTCGCCCCGCCTCTAGTAAAGGAGTAATTTTGTACTTTGTAGCGAAAACTTCAGGTTATCTGTCGAATTTATCATGATGTCACCAAAGGTATCAACAAGTCTTCCGCACGCTCACTATACATTAGCAGAGTCACCATTCTGCGTGTAAGCCATTGGTTTCAAGACACACTAACTACATCTAATGTCTTATTGTGCAAGTTCCAGCAAATTTTAGTAAATCCCATATCCTTATTTAAACCACTGTTTTGCACACTGAGAAACAGTTACGCTGAAATACTGTTCGAGTTAGCTGTGCTATATTGCGAAATAACTAGTATTTTATTCGAGGCTTTGTTTAATAAAGCCATTAAATAAATAGTTTTCAGTTGTAACAGAGTATGCAAATGATTCTGACGTGATGCAGCAATTAAAAGCATAAGCATTTATAGGCTTAGTAATGACAAGGTCTAGTTCATCTGGGGCCCGGAAGAGATAACAACGATATGAAATATGTCTCGCGGGACACACCATGTCTACAGTGAATCTCACATGGCAGGGTTGATGCATTCCGTGTGAAGCTCGTTTAAACTGGATTGTTTAAAACTTAGGGGGCATGAACATTTTTACTATTTGCATTCAATTATTTAGAGAAAGCAAGTTTTGTCGTCTGTATAATGATAACCATGCGTGCAATAAAAACAATCCCTTCAAATAACTGAAATGATTACTACGTAATAAAATAAGGATATAAACATTTAAATTTAAATAAAATTTAAGGTTGCATTTCGTTTTATTGCATCTTTTCATATATGAACCATCTATACAAAGATTGAACTTCAATGTATGATCTTTCTTCTTGTTCCTCTTCGGATTCGGTTATTAACCTGTTCCATTTCAGTAATTTATTTATTCCATCTTATTTTGGGTCTGCCAACCTCCCGCTTACCTACAGGTTCAAAAATATTTTCTTTGGATCATTTTGTTAACAGGACCTTTTCAGTTTTATCTATAATTCATTATTTTCTTAAATCGAATATATTTTAAGATTTTATTTATCCATTTTATTAGATATTATATCTCTTATATGACATTTTTAATGGATCTAAGAAACTTCATTACAGATGCAATTATCACTCTCATCAATCATTTGTTATCGTCTAAGATTGTGAGCAGCAGAGTAGAGAGAAAACCGCTATTATTTTAAAAAATTTACACGGTGTATCTTTTATAGTTTTTTTTTTAAACTTAGGGAAAATATTATGCTTCCACACATTTGATCAAATGTTACTATTTTATTATCTATATCAAAATTTCTAGGAAGATGATGCGGCACAAATAATTTAAACTACTTATTTCTCTTTTGTCTTTCCCCTAGATAATCTCACTTTTTGTTTTTTTCAGTTGAAATTTCAAAATGAAATCTTTTACTGATACGGTTTAATTTTAAAATGTCCATTTGCAGTTCGTTTAAAGTTCTTGCTATAATTATATCGTTCAGCTTACGATAATGTTACAATGTTTTATATAGGTACGTTGACCTTAATAAATTCCTAAATCTGTTTCTTCATTCCTTTGGATCTCGTCCAAATATAAATTAAAAATTACTCGTACGGGTGACAAGCTACACCCTTATGTAACACCATGATTGCTTTTAATAAAAACATTACTGAATTTATATCCTAAGTTTAAAACTATTTTAATATTCTTATACGGACCTTTCAGACAATTGATAAACTGAAGAAAAAGATTTTTTTTTTTCAAAAGATGATCATAAATACACATGACATACAATTGTATTTAATTAATCAAAATATGCAACTTAAGAATTAGAAAACTTTACACTTAAAACAGGAAATGTATTTGATTTGCCAAAGATTTCAGGTTTCTGATATGAGCTTATTTTTTTAAAATGCTCACAAAAGAAAAATATTAACTAATAAACATTTATATTTGTACAAAACTCAAATTCTATTAAAAAATAAACTTCTTAGCTTTGTACCTCTCTCACGAACTATGAGAACAGGGACAAGAAACAGAACTATAGACATGCACATTTGTATATGAACATTTGGAGTACTATGAAAGTCCAGTTTGTATAATTTTAGATTTGTTTTATCTCTTTAAACAAGTTGCTAAGTTATATTCTGTATATAGATGTTAATGGACAATGCTGAAATATTTTCACACTCTGTAGTGGGTTCTTAGACAGTTAATTTGATTGAAACTTTTTCATGTGTCACACAAGTTTTAAAGTAACTAACTTACTTTCTTACCTAAAATAGCATAAGAGTGTGACACATTACTATGTACGATGTGAATAGTTTGCAGTCCATGGTCCCATGCACCCACTGTTAAGACTTAAACAATGCGTTATTAATATAGTAAATTTCCACATCCTCATGTTTTCGGATATGGCTTCCATTTCCCCCATATCTCTGCGCATCACTTTCTGCAGTCTTCGTTAATATTTCAGAGTTGCCAACTGTAGTACGAATATCACCATGTCCGGCCATTTTATACTTAGGAAAAGGAGGAGGGCGAAGGCCATCAGGCCATAGTAAGCCACAATAAACTAATGGATCTTCCGTTTTATAGGATTCGCCGAGATGAGATAGGTTAGGTTAGGGTGTGTATGAATTCATTAGGAATTCAATTTTTGTCGATTATTGTTCTGATGTATTTATTTGGTTGTACATTCTAGTGTATTAGCTACGTAATGCATTTCTTGCTGTTTGTTGGCAGACCCTGAGAAAGAGAGAGAGAGAGACCAGTTTCGAAGCGTTCATTTGTATAAGTTCTGCAAGAACCCAAGATCGCGGTTTCAATCAGCCAGGATCAATGGAACAGCCGTGAATCCCGCGTCGTAGAATTGCAGTAGGTAAAAAAACTCAAGTCTGAAAGAAAAATGGTTTTAAGCAAAATTTATCGGCGTTTCACGCCCTCAATAAAACGGGATACTGATGACCTGAGATTTTAAAGAGCTCCCGTAAATAAAGCAAATCAACATCATAATTTAGGGATAAAAGTTGCAAACGTTTGCACGCCACTGCATTTGTACATAACTCGAAAGTTAACAAAATTGTGATTCTACTTTTTTCTTAGTGTTTCGAGATATCTATTACCAAGTGTTATATTTAATGTTCAGGGATATTTGATATATTAAAGATATGGAGAAGATTAGTTTTTTCTGAACATTACGATATGCACCTGATCTACGGAGATGCAAGAAGTTGTAGTCTCTATCTTCGTGATGGAGGTCGCCCGTTCCAGGGATTACTGTAAAAATGTTCATTTTAATTTCATTTTTCTAGTGAAACTTGAGTATGGGTACGCAACACAAATAGATTTGAACTTACCCAGTTCAAGTTTACGAGTGTTATTAGCATACTTAATGGTTCATTCATATGCCTAATTTCTACAATTCCATTACCGCTGCACCACAATTAGTAGCATATAGTAAAATGATATAGCTGTTGGCACCTCTGAAAAATAAACGACGAACCGCTGAGGATGGTGCATAGACCCGCCCTGGACGGGAAGTTACAGATGTCGAATTTTGTTATATTAATAACGCAACGTCTAAGTCTAAACTCCAAACTATTCACATTATGCTTTAATAAAGTTTCAATTCACTCTCCTGTTATTTTAAGTAAGAGTAAACTTTAAACTTGCGGTTGCAGTGCGTGTCAATATTCAAGTTTCAGTCCTTTTCTTTTCACTGCATTTTCAGTGTAATCAAACTTGTTTTCAAGCAAGAGCCTGAAACTGTATAATGCAGTTCATTTGAATAATTTAAATACAGACTGTCGATGTTAATTAGGCATGGACTCGTGCACAGGAAGTCTGCCTTTCGAATCTCTGGATGAGGTTTATTTCAAGCTTTCCTCAGTGCTCGTCAAAGGCAAATGCGGGAGTAGTACCTTCCCAACCCAATTTATTATTTCATATCATGTATAATCAGTGACAATCAAAGCGCATGCTTTGCATTGCGAACTGCTTTCAATTATTGTGATTGACATCATTGCAACAGAAAAAAAAAATATATAACTTAACGAAATGAAAGCAAGAAAACCTATTGTACTTGTCTTTATTCGAATTTCAGAGCAACACATTGTTCTTCGCGTGTCACTTCCAGTTTACTGTAGGCAGAACTGTACATAACTTCCATACCTCTTACGGGAAACCGAAGTGACAACAATGAAACTAGTAAGTACCACGCAAAGTCAAATTATGCTTATAAAAAGTATGATGAATCTTTATTGAACAGCTCTCATACTTGAAAATTGTGCCAAATTTATGATTTCAGTTCATTTATCCGGAACAGCTCACTTGCCTCGTAAACCCGAGATCGCGGGTTCAATCCCGGCCATTGTCGATGGATTTTTCCGAGAGTAAAATTTCCAAGTATGGCTTCCTTCGGAAGCCGTGGGTCCTGTGTCGTACATTTACGACATGTAAAAGAACCTCAAGCTTGAAATAAGAGGCTTCTGAGCAAAACTTATCGGCCTTTTCATGCCCTGAATTGAATGGAACGTTGATGACTTGAGATGTTAAAGAGCGTCCGTAAATAAGACAAATTAAAAATAGCTTTAGCTCCTATATGACGAAAAGTGTTTGCTTTCACTCGAAAAATATAATCGGTTGCTTTAATAATTGGACATGTGATTATTTTACGCCGCTATAACCATGATCTCCAAACTACATTGATTAGTGGCCAGCCGAGACTATGCTTATTTGATATAACGCAGATGCTTTCTTATCACCAAATTGTAAGCTTGAAATGACATGAATCTCAAGATGTGTATTCGCACATGTTACTATCTTGCACAATTTCATTCGTAAGAATTTAATTTAAATTAAACATTTACTTCCATTCGGAAATATCCGTTCATTAAATAATCAAATTGCTTCCAAAACAAACGAAAGAAACATCGTGTATTCCTTTTCATTGAATTGTCCAATCGCTAACCTCAAGTAATGCATCTTTCTACTGCGCCAGAACTCAACAACGAGGGATATAGTGCCTAACTTTAAAATGGTTGTAACCGTAATTATGATATAATACTTTTATAACACACACACACACACACACACACATATATATATGTTTGTGTGTGTGTGTGTGTTATAAAAGTGCACCAGAAGCAAACGAGATAATGGAGGAATATTAATGGTGCCATACATCGATAAAAACAAATCAGTCATTGCTTACATAATTTAAAATGGGACTTGGCAGAAGCCAATGGCGTATATACCCCACTTTTATGCCCTAGCATGTAAGTTTGAAACCATAGACAGTACATTCTCCGTAATTTTGTTTGTCTAACACCCCTGTTATATACCAAAATACTAGGTGTTTTTAATTAACATCCTGTATTCATAAGGGCTTAAATACTCAATAATCAGCTTTAATACCAAGAAAACATGATCAAACGATGGAAGAGAGTTGTAGCATTGATTTAGAAAAATTATGGTCCACTATTTTCATTCACTAGAACAGACAATTTAGAACCTAAGATTTGGATTATTTTTCATTAAACAACTCCATGTTCTATATTTATGTTCCAGATAAAATAAATGTTTAACTTCAATTATTAGAGTCGTGTGATTGTAAGGTGTTGTAAATAATTACAAATGGAAGATTTATGTTGAAATTATCGTAAATTAAAATCCGAGATGAGTCGAAATGATTTGAAAGGATCAAAACGTGAAACACGTGAAGAATTTAATTTTGCTGAATTAAAAAAAAATCGACAGCGTGTCTGATTCTGACAAAAACCTAAATATACTATCACACAACCTGTAATAAGATGTAAAGCCTTGTGTGGTCGTAGAACTGAGACATAGTATTGATTTTCCATCTATATGTAGGCAGGAGTTGCAAATGACAGACTCGCAAGGTATTGTATTCATCCAACAGCCTAACAGGTGTGGTTTATCGATATTTTTTTTCCCAACAAATTACCTTCTATTCTGGAGAAAGTGCCCCCTCTAACATAAACAACATAAGTAGTTCATGCATGATGCGGCACCACCCCCTTTTCTGTTCATTTTCCGCCAATACGTATTCCATAGTTTAATCGTTGGACAGGAACGTCCGGTAGTTTGGTCTGCATCTCCCCTTAGCTGAATCTCTTAAGCCGTTAACTATTGAAACAAGGACTTGATATACTCTATACTATTGACGAAACACAAACAAAATTTCTTATAACGGTGTACACAATGCATATCAGCAAATCAGAGAGTTAAGTATGTTGGTTAAAAAAAATAATTTCTTAATATTTTAAATTTTGGGTTTAGCTATAAAACCTTCAGCTTCGTCTTCCTCAAAGTAATATCCCATTTTAATATACCTCTCCCAGCGGCGCTGAGTTTCAGCTTCTGGAAGCAGCTCTTAGTGCGGTTTTTGATTTATCCCTTCACTTCAGTAAAAGTCGGTTATCTGGGTGTTGCGGCGCTCTCTTCTGAACCCAAAGTCAGCAGGTTCAAACCTGGATGAGGCCGATAGAATTTTCAGGACATAAACTTCAGGACATAAGCGCAAGTCCTCCGGGAGGAACTTTGAAGTCGGGGATCTCGTTACATAGATTAACGGCACGTTAAAAAAAACTCCATACCTGAAAAAGAGAGATCCCTGGACAAAATTAATGGCAAATTTCACGCCCAAGAAATTCCTAGTCCTCTGTCAGATGGCGGTGAAGGCCACGGGCTTAATGCCTGTCTCTCTCACCTCTGTCGGGAAGTGTACTTTAAATTCTTATTGGTAACTGAAACCTCCATGTTCCGGGACGGAACGACGGATACTAATTTCAGCAAAAGCTTCGTCCATCTTTTGCAGATTTCAACTTTGGAAATAAAATTTTTAAAACAACTCAGGAGAGTGTGGAAGGTGCGGAAGAATAGATGTTGTTGCATAAAAGTCGCGAACAAGCAATGTTGAGCGCGCAGGTACTGTTATGTTTGAGGATCCATGGCTTGTCTCTTCGCAATGTAGTTCTCTACCTATCACGTTTTCTTGGAGTTTCTAAGGACTTTGGTAATGCTATCGTTTCTATCTGACCTTCTGACATAAATTTATGATGATGAACGTCCTGAATGGCGAGGGAAAAAAATCGTCAACAGGTCTCTGATGTTCGATCTAGATGAGTTTTATTTGGGGGGGGGGGGAGTGGTGCCTTGTAAAGATTTCCGAACCCACGTGAGAACTTTTGTATCAAAAACGTTACCACACACCCCATGTCTCGTCCCCAATGAGTATTCTGCTCTTCTTTGTGCGATCAAACAGATCCTAACAGATTGCGACGTGGTTATCTTTCTGTCTTTCGTCAACAGACAATGAGCTGACCTCACTGCGACACGATACATAAAAAATTTTCTTTCAGAAATTCATGATAACATGTCACAGAAATGCGGCAACTTCGCTAACAGGCAGGAATGGGCTTTCGTGGATAGCCTGGCCACACGAGCTTTGTCAG
The DNA here is from genome assembly GCA_030762175.1 of Metallyticus violacea. Lineage (NCBI taxonomy): Eukaryota > Metazoa > Arthropoda > Insecta > Mantodea > Metallyticidae > Metallyticus > Metallyticus violacea. The sequence goes on from CM060845.1 coordinate 23,234,904, forward strand.
TTGATGCGGATCATCAATTAATTGTGGAATACTTTTAAACCGCTTAAACCACTTATGGTCAACATAAGCATCGTATTTTTCATTATCTAATTGGTCTCAGAAAAGGAGTCACCAAGTTTTATTAACTTTTATGTTAATGCCCCACTCTTGAAACTCGTCACAATAATCACAATAATGAAATAACATTTGGGTGAATTTTAAAAATTCGAATACATTCTGAACAGAACTGTATGCATTTCTCTGAGATGGAGACTCGTGTCTAATTTGTAAGACCAATGTTTGTAGGTACTTTTTTTCTTCTTTTGAATAAAACCACCTGCTACGAAAGCATGCAAACTTTTTAATACTCTTACTTTCGTCAGTAATATCCAGTGTCGTCATTTAAGTGGACTATAAATAAATAGCGGAAACATAATTAATACAGATAAGTTATTGTACTTAGAGTGACAATCACATTATAGGTCTTTGATATAACCTGCGTGTTCTGCACCGTTTCTCAAATCCGTGGTAGCCGTCGTATGTCTTTGGCGAAGGTTGACGGACCGCCCTATGACGCGTAGAAAGGAGAAAATCTCTGGAAACCTAGTGCCTCGAAGGGGCTCTTACAACCGGGGAAAGAGGTCAAAATCACGTACGGCGATTATAGTGGATGTTCCAAGACCTCCCTACACCACCTGCCCAGTGACACGAGCGTTGTCTCTACATGCAAGTGGTGTGCCCTTTGAGACGCACGGCCGATCGTAGATGGTGCTAGAGCAAGAGTTCACAAACGAGTCAGAAGCGCTGCAGCGGCGGAGGAAGCGGGAAATCACTTGTGTTTTCATATTACGTCACTAAACGCTTGCCATTACATATGTGCAGTTTTGTTCTGATTATTCAACTTCGATATTGCATTTCCTGATATCAGTAACAAGCACAGACCGAAGTACAGATCGACTGACCCTGTTTACGACATATGCGTACTTCATGACAACTAGTATAACCCTGTCATTCGGCTATTTTCGTGATCTGATCTTAAGATGCCTGGTTGGTAGCCAAATCTGTTTGTTGTTTTTGCCATGGACCACTTGTTCAAGAGCGATGTTCCAGTTTTGTAAACATGTTTTAGATGGTCAATCAGACCACGTTCACTATCTTTACCGACTGCTTTCGGCACTCCACACCTCAAGATTGGTTTGCATTACCAATATAAACAATGAAACATTACAATTAAGTCTATCATTCATGCTTCTGTTTATGCATTAAAAGATTATTTTCCTCATTGTTGACCAAAAATTCAAGTAGCATGATAAAACGGCCATGTAATATCAATGATTTTGTTCATTGCAAGCTATGTCGTTCTACGTCAAAGCTTTTCAACTTTTCGTTGTATTGACATTGTTGAAATCTTTAAGAAAGAAATAAAAAGGAGTTAGCGTTTCCATTTAAAAAATAATCTCGCATAACACGTTTTGCACTTACTCTTACATTATGAATTAATTTCCAATTTTATTTTTAATTAACAGAAAAAAGCTATCAGAGGTCAGCTGCGGACGATGACAGCACATTGACTGTACTAGTGCGTGCATGTCATCACAACTTCACTTGATCCTCACTCTTGTGGTTACACATAACCCTTCGACAAGATAAAGCAAATTCCACGCACAAAAAGTGGTGCAACAGGCAGTTTCCTGTTATGTAACTTGCCTTGAAGAAAGGTTTCCTCGACCTGCAAAGGCTTCCCTGTACTTATAACACATACCCTCTCTCCTCGCTACATCTATATAAATGTAGAAAATTACATCAGCTATAGAACATTCTTACAAAAGTCTACACTTTTCTTTTTGCAACATTGACCTTAGTCTTAATTTATTTTTAAAGCGATCTCGTTTTTTCTCGTTAGCGACGTAACTGGTTACTGTACAAACCCAAGAAATAACTGCTGTTACATCTATTACCGCAGTATATACGCTAGGTACAGTTTGGGCATTTGGCGAGATCTAATTCTAAGTGGGCATGTCACGAAATTTACTTTACTAAATGTATTCTCCTGCAGAAGGCTCTGCATAAATAAAGGAGTGGTATAAATGCATACAAATCGTAAAACATTTATTGCTATTTTTTAACAAATTAAACAGCTATCGGGCATTGAAATTCTAATAATAATTATTACCAAATATAAATATTCCGAAAAACTGCTTACAGGCTTGTTGTCACGAATGAGTAATACCAGTCAATGAGAAGACTAAAACACTTAACATTCCAGAATGGTGCGGTGCATAGAGGAAAGAGAGATGGGAATGCAAGACAGTAATTAGAAAAGGCGAGCAATGGAGATGGTGTACAGGGCGTTGTTTGGTTAACTATGGTATACGGGGCCAATATTGGGGGTGGGAAAACATTACACAAACACAGTTTCTGAATGTATGCTACAGGTAGGAACTTGTGGGGGTTCTTAAAGAGTTTGGTATATTTAAGATAGTGTAAACTTAAAAATAATAAACATTACGTATTGGTTAACAATAATAAGGGGGAGCACTGTCTGAGGGAGCAAATAAGGGAATGGGCATCAAAAATAAGGAAAATGTTAGAACAAATTGAACTGGATATATTTAGTTAAGGAGTCAGAGCGTTTAGCGCAATAGCTGGAAGAAGTTTGCGGGATATAGATATGCAAATTTGTTGAAAGCTGTGATGCACTTGGGGGGGGGGGAGCCTCCACTCGGCAACTATTCTTTTGTTTTCAGATGCCTTTCGCTAAGACACACGATTTCTTGTGCCAACAAACCCATCGGCCTACTCTCACATGGCTCATCTTCATCATCCTTGTCCAAACGAAATACTCCTTCACAGTGGCATATACCGAAACGGGTGCCCGAGGTCGTTAAGGCGCAGACTCGTGAGCGAGAGGTCTGGGGTTCGAAACCCGCCAGGACCATCCTCCCTGACTGAGGTTTTCCTCAGTCCTCATAAATGGCAAATGCCGGGAGATACCCTAAACTAAGGCTTGGAACTTTTCCTTAAAAATAAATCATTTTCCAATATTTCATTTCATCTCTGTATCAGTATCCATCGCCTGTGGTGCCTCTGTAGCAAAAACGGGTGTTAAACAACATTCATACATTTTTTTATACAGTGGAATATGAAGGGAAAGCTTCCCTATACACATTGTCAAGGCATTGTTAATATCACTGGATGAAATTCCTATAAAGTCAATTTAATCACCGCTCTGTATTCAATCATGATCACGCTGCATTATGCAACACGTTTGACTTAACTGAACTTCTCCAAGCAAACGAGGAAAGGAAATGCAGTATTTACACTCCTGAAATAAGTACCATGAGGAACATCGAAACAATTTCAGGCCGGAAATTCATGGTCCGCATCTCATAATTAAAATTGTTTTCATCAAAAATATACTACTGCTACCAGATCACGGTCTTCTGATCTTACAATACACGTTCCCAAAATGAAATGCAGTATATCATTATTTCTATAAATGCTCTCCTTATATACTTAATTTGCCCCTTTCGTAGAAAAATCGTTTTTTACTATTGATTAATGCTTTGCTCACTCGCGAACTTGCGCACTTGTTTTGCAAGTTCTTTACCCGCTTTTAGTACAATATTTTATTTCCTACTTAAGTAGTACTACCAGTTCTACACGGTTCTTCAATTTCTGCATCCTCCGGCATATGAAAACCACCATCGACGAACGCTTTTTTCATGATGTAATTCATGTAAACGTACCCAAATTTATTCTTTTGAAAGACGCAAACCAAACTACAAAACCAATAACGTTGTTTACTCCGAAACAAAGGAACGTGTATAATGCATAACAGCATGAAATCGCTTTCAAAACAGTAATGATGTACCAAATAAATCGTGCAACACATAAAGTTAAGCATTCACCAACAATGTTCACCTGCTTGTCTCGTAGACCCAAGGTTGCGGGTTGAGATCCGGTCAAAGTTGATGCATTTTATGGGCCGTAAAATTCCTACGTATGGCTTCCTTCTAAAAGAGAAGTAAAACCGTTGATTGTGTGACATACTGAATGGGAAGCTAATAAACGGAGATGTCTTCAAATAAGTAAAGTAAATCAATAAATACATTTAAAAAAAAACATAAGACTAGTGAAGGAGCCTTGTCGGGTTCGTCCGCTCCAATCTTGTAATCTTCCAGTGTACATCTAGTGCACACGACATCATATATTAAAGTCTCCTTCTCCGGAAAAATAAAATTATTTGTACGAGTGTATTTCGAACAATGGCAACATATTTTCACCTTTAAAAAAGATTTTTATAAAAAAATTCCCGCAAAGTTCCGAGCTATTAATTTGTACTCCGCCACCTCGAGAGTAGGTTGGCCAGAAAGTATTTTCCTATAACCGGTACCTTAACATTATAAAGCAACAATAAAGCATTGTTCTTCAAAATATAGACCATCATTTTCCAGCATTCAATTTAGTTGGCGATACAATCATTGGATTTAGAGGATAAAATTCTGAACACGTGTTTTTGACATCTTCAAATTTATCGAACCGGCTATCTCAAAGAAATGTTCTAAATGGTCCATGTACTGTATCAAAATAGAGTAAAATGCCACAACATATAGAGTGTATAGACCTGCAGATTTGTAGGCAGGCACGCCAACCACAAGGCTACGGAGACGGTCAGCTATTGTTAATTTTAATACTCCGTGAAAATATGTCACTTGGGAAAAACCTTAGGTGATATATTGGAAAGTTGAAAGTTGATTTATTAAAGCTCTGAGTCAATCTTAGGGAGAAAGATACTGAGTTAGCTGATCGTGAAATAGTATGTTCTGGATAATATTTTGAAAAGACATATGGGTGCATTTGGTTCTGGTGGTCTAGTGTAACCATACTAGAGACCCAAGGCCGCGGGTTCAATCCCGGCCAAGGTCAATGGATTTTGATGCGTAAAAATGGGCATATATGTTCCTTCAGAAGGAAAATAAAGAAAGCAGTGGGTCCCATGTAGTAGATTTAGAACCTCCAGCCTGAAAGAGGAGGTCTCTGAGCAAAATTTATTGGCCGTTTCACGCATCGAATTGTATGGGACACTAGTGACAGGAGATGTTAAAGAAAGTCCACAAATAAATAACATTGAAATCAAAATACCCTTTCATAGCCTCAGATCACGTTTGGAAAAGATAATATAGACAAAGGGAGGTAGAAAAAAAAAACAGGAGCAGGAATAGATAAGAGCACGTGGAATAAATACTGGCAAACACCACCTACACAAAATTAATATAAAAAAATCACCTGCTGCACCATCTGCAAGGACACCTACTTCAATGCAGTACAACAAGTTACATAAAAGGACAGAACCTAATTTACTTTCTATCCACTGGGAAGCAAGAAAGAGGGACTTCTAAAGCTCGCCATTGCATTAAAACAAAAAAGTCTTGAATTTGGATTAGCGGCTATTTTAACAACGTAGATTATGCTTATTTACGGTGATTCGTCAGTTTTTATGTGTAAACTGGAGATATTCCAAGGTTTCTTAATACCAGAAAAGTACGTATAATTAATTACTCATTGAAGTATCTGAATACCTCTGCCAGAGAACATGCAACTCTCCGCAACACAATCAGACAATACATACCTGGCCGGAATCGCACCGAAACTAATGCGCATAATTATTATAGCATTTCAAATTGAACATTTTGTTCAGGCAACAAAGTGGATAGGTGGCACTGAGATTAGTTCGTAACGGTACAAAGATTAATTTCATCATTTCCCTACTCAACTCCTTATCTCCTTCCTAGAAATATGAATATGTCATTCGCACGTAAAGGCCACTGCTCCGCAACGGATATCTCCATTTAAACATTTCAAGCCAGGGACATTTCTGCATGACTGGGTTTAACCCGAACAAAGAAGAATAAAACGTAAGAGTTCCTGCTATCCTTAGCATGAAACAATAGATTTCCTAAATTTTAATTTTTATAATAATTTGTATCCTCTTGTACATAACCGAAACATATTTTTGACTTGCATTTATTAGCACAGCCCAATTTTAACCACCTTACTCAGATTTTAAAACATCACACAGCCATATAACGACTTAGGTAAAAAATAGTTTTACGCACTATTAAAAAAAAGGATATGTATAACATTTAGTGCCATACCTAATACAGCTCTTTTATACAAATAAAATGCAAGTAAAGTAATTTTCAATCAGAAAAATTTATCAGAAAAATGTTGACCCAAGGAAAATTGGTCATTAAGGGGGGGGGGGGGAGTTCCAACTCGTAATAATATTCTATGTAATATCTCATAGGGAATTGCATTTGGCCTTTATTGGAATAGCTAAATAACTGTTGATAATGAATGAATGTAAATATAAGTCCGTCACACAGGAGCTGCGTAAACGAATTCCTCGCCTAGTGGAGTAATTTTAAAAAAGAATATAAAATCCAAATTATGGAATGTTGGAATTATTATTATTATTATTATTATTATTATTATTAAGTTTGAACCACAAAAATTAATTGCATACTATTAATTAAATGAAATATAGGACCACTGATAGACAAAGCTATACTGTGTGGGTGCTTTTAAATATTTTTAAATGTAATCATATTTTTAACTGAGCCTTTGATATAATCTTCACATTCACTAAAATAGAGAAAAATAACAGAAAGTTTCGAGTTACATTGCGTATTTAAGATGATGTGTATTTAAAAATAATTACAATATGCAAAGCCAATGTACACAATCAATAATAAACAATCGAATTTCATCGATTTTCACTTGTTTTTAAATTTAAATTAAATGTTACTGTAGTAAAAAAATGTAACGCAAACGTTTCTGAAGGTTATTATAGAGCTCTTACATACAAATATAATTCTAAAGCACACATTAGATTAATATTTTACATTTGCTATCTTCACGACGATACTTTTGTTAAATATAAAACTATGCATTGTTATAAATAAAGTCCATATGCTGAATTATTATGTCCTATTATTTTAAAACAATACAGAGAACATTAAAAATGCAAAGAGCGCTTTTTAAAATTCGGTTTTTAAGTATACCCCCTATTCCTAATGGTCCACTTAATCAAAAGGACTTCGATTCATTTCAGCCAAACATGAAACGAATCAAACATTACATAAAGGAAAACAAAGAAAAAAAATCAAAAGGACTTCGATTCGTTTCAGCCAAACATGAAACGAATCAAACATTACATAATTTTCAGAAAATATTGTTATTTCATTTAAATGGTATTACCGACTTTTGGTATGGAGAAACAAATATTGGTGCCACTAGAGAGATTTTTTAATTTTGGGAAAAACCCCACTCCTAATGTCCCAATTTCACTGATTTTCAGAAACTATATTTTTTATTTTATTTAAATTGTATATACGGAGTTTGTTGCAAAAAATATTAATGGCACTACAGCGATTTTTAAATTTTGGATTTCAGGTAAATCCTCCCTCCTAATGGTCCGATTTCACCGATTTTCTGAAACTATTTTATCTTATTTTATTTTAATGACATATACCAAGTTTTCTTTTCTTTTTTTTTTCTTCTTTTTTTTTTTAATTGCGGGCACTAGAGCGATTTTAAATTTTCGCTTTAACCCCCCCCCCCAATCCAAATTGCCATATTGCCATAGTTTTCCAAAACCATTTAATCAATTTATTTTAATGAAGTCTACCAAGTTTCGTTGAGAAAAAACAAAAATTGCGACCGCTAGAGCGTTAATGAGGCAGAAATTATTGTTTAACGTTTCCAGTTTTCTGGGCTCATAATACGCGTGTTACAAAACGATAAGACCGCCATTCTTTTGTTTTATTATGACATTCTTTCATTTATGCTTCATTAGCAGTAGAAATATGTACCTTGTGTCCGCTTATAAAGGGTTTAATTCTAATTATTTACGAGTCGTAAATCGGAATTGAAGAGCTGGATGCATAAAAGATGCAAGTACATTATTGTGAAAGGGCGAAAAAAGAGTTTAAAGTTGATGTGAACTTCTGTTTTTGTTCTAATGTTCCTTGTGTAGTAAAGTTGTAGGTCTGGAACAGGTATGTTTTCATTCTTAGGAAATGCACTAACTTAACTAGAAAAATTAGAATTTTATCTGCCTTCGAAACTACATGCACAAAGGCATTTGAAAACCTTTTGCATATATCTCCTTCTCTCTCTCTCTCTCTCTCTCTCTCACACACACACACACACACACACACAAACATATCATTATGCAAGTTAAAAAAAGTCAATTAAAGAGGGGGAAAAATTCTTTATTAATGTCATCACTCTTTCTAAAACTTTCATTTGTATTTAATTTATATTTTGTGGGAATATAACAGACCGCCTCATTGGTCTGGTCAGCGTTGATGCCTGATGTCCGAGAGGTCCTGAACGGGATCCACCCAGACCCGTGAGGACAATTGAGGAGCTGCATGACAGTGAGATGGCGTCATTTGATTTCGAAAGCCGCTTAATGGCGACCGGCTGAGTGTCGTCGTGTTGACCACACGCCCCTCTACAATACTACCCTCTGCCATGCCATATCACAAGACGAAAGTAGAGCAGCGGTTGTTGCGGTAGCCTAGGCCCACATTGGAGAAAGTAACACATTTGTTTCTCAACTTGAAAAATAAAACTCTTATTAAAAACTATAAAACTTTTTTTTTATTTCACAATAACTTCAGTCTCTTTAGTAACACAAGGAATAACGATCACATTCACTTTCCTTCACACGGGTTAAAAGTTTATTTCTGTGACTATTTCACTTGTGACGTAATGATAAAATCGACCAATGAAACGAAACAAATTTTGAATTTTGACTAATTACAGTCTGATTCGCAGTGAAATTATCGTAATGTTATACTAAATACCTTTACTACGCGAAGTGCATTTGTCTTCTGGTCAGTGTAGCCAACTCTATTCCTGAGCACGCATCACTGACCACTTTTGCTATTAGGCGGTGGCAAGGGTTGAAAGTAATAAACAATAATTGTTTATTGCTATTATAATCAAACAAACAGTTTGAAATTATTTTGTAAATTATGTAATAATGCCTGCTTAAGCAACCATAAATTTTAATACACAAATTGTTCAGAATGATAAATTTTTCTCTCTCTTTTGTTTTTCCCAGTTCGAAAACCGAACGGTTTACTAGTTTAATAGTCGGCTTTTGCCTATTTCAGTCTCACGGTTTCTGAATAGGTTGATATTCATAATAATAATATTTTATACAATGTTAATATTATATTACTTTTATTATTATTTTATTCATGAAATAGTCCAAAACCCGTGTTTGGCTCTTATCTTTTGGCAGAGAATTTCTATTGCTAAACAGCAGATCTCAAACGTTCTAAGGAAAACGTGGCGACTTTAAGGTGCCATTCAACATCACTCTAGATGGATTTATCTACTGCTAAATCCCAGACTATTATTGGCTGAAGCTAAAAAATTATTGGTGTAGTCAGACAGAGAATCTATCACTATATTATGAAACAGAAGTAATGAGATGTAACAGCTGGATGGGAGAAGTGGGGGAAATATTGTAAGAAATGTGGGTGAAAGAACTTTGAGAATTTGGAGATAAAAATATACAAGGGCTTTGGATGGAAGTAAGACAAAGAATAGAAGATATAGAGAGGCAAGAGATTTGGGCTAGTTTTAGATGCAAGAGTTCTTTAAAATTGTACAGAATAATTCAAAAAAGGTGGGTGAGAGAGAAATATGTGAATTGTTGTGATAAATTTCGGAGGGAAGGACCGGCCTGGATGCGAGCAGGAGCATTGTTTTTTTAAAGGGTTTCAGAGGATAAAATACGGAAGAGTGTGTTACATGTAGAGATCCTGAAGGAATATATCGTTGTTTATTAGAGTGTGAAGGGGTAAAGAGATGGAGGGAGGGTGCATGGGAAGTGAAATGGAATAAATTACAGAAAGAACGTATAGCACGTTGATTGACTGATATGGGGACAAAGAGAACTAGAGAAATAAAATCATAGGGAAATATTTAGGAAAAGTATGGGAGAAACGGATTAGAATAGCTAAGAATGATGAGAGAATTGGGGTATGCGTGATAAAATAAAGCTAACAAGGGGAAATATACGAAAGGGGGGGGGGGTTCATTGTGCAGATTCCCTGGGGATTGTGTGTTAATGAGACCTCATTTAGATGGATGTAGATTAGGTATATTCATTTGTTAAATATTAAAAATTGTAAGTGATAGTGTTTTGTTTGTGTTTGTACATATTTATAAATATTGTGTGTAGCCGAACCTGAGTCTTCAGGAAATTCCTGTGAAAAATCACTGATGGGTCGAAAACCAATGTACGGTGGGACGTTTATTGAAAACTGTGAACTGTTATGTAAATTGTTAACTGATATTATCGGTAAATAAATTCAGCTCATTTCAATACTATCAAAGGCTCTCAGAAAAATATGATCACTGCTTTCATGTCATTGTTACCTGCTCAAAGTAAGCCGGTTGGATACACGATGAACTTGGCGATTCTACTTTAGTACCAAGAAGTTAAACATGTTTATTATTTCTGCACGTGTACTAAAATTTCTGTTACAGAAGTTTTTAGGAGCACGATTAATCGTGAGCTGAAAAAGGGCAATATAAACATAAAACTGGCCTTATCATTTTGCAACACTAGGTGTCAATGTGCCACTTGTATTCTATTTCTAAGTTTCCCCACTTAATAAATACTGCATATTCACATCTACATTAAACAGTTTTATTTATATAGTCTAGTCATAAGCAAAGTTACAATATAAAAATTTGGCTTGTACTGTACACCAGTTATCACTACCTTACAACACGTTTGTGCTGTAACTCACTTTGACCACTGTGACGCGTGTATCTTCTTTTGATTAGCATGGAGCGAGGCGAATAAGTAAAAACACATAATTGCTCTGTGCACTCGAAAAAATCAATCGACACCAGCCAGGATTGAACCCGCGGCCTATGAGACAAGTATGGTTACCACTAGACTACCAGGACCGACCAATGAAAAGATCTCAATCCATATTTCACTTATTCATAAAAGAGTGTGTGACAATATTTATGGCTAAACATTGTACCATTTGCAACATTTCTTTTTACATAAAAGTGGAAACTAGAAGGTAACATGCTAAAAATAACACCTATAAGTTGTTTAAACAAAAAACCATACACGGGCTCTGCAAATAAGCATAAAAACCGCCACATTATCAAGTTTTCGGTACTGTTTATCGGGCAAAAGTTGCAGCTATAAAAAATTAGCATTAACATGCAATGGGGATGAATAACAGTGGTTAAGGAATTCGCACAGCATTACCACCTACTTGTCTCTTTCTTATTTTCCTTTTGTGAATCTTCTGCTTGATCTGCATGGGCATTCCAATCTCTTTCTTTTTCCTTTTCTTTCTATTGCATTCAACTCTTACCTATTTGCTTTGTTTTTTGATCCAGTCTATTCTTGTTCCCACTGTTACTCCTAAGGCATTAGTCTCTGTTGTTTTCATTAAATGCTTTCTTTCTAATCTCATTCTTATCTGCTCCGTATATCATTATTGGTTTACCATTCTTTTATACATTTTGATTTTTCTTTCTATATTAAACTATGTCTCATAAACATCTTGATATGAGCGTGCCTTTTGAACTTAATGTCTTACTTCATTTACATTCGTTAACTGGTTACATATATCACTAAATACCTAAAATGTACAACTTGCTCGATAATATTCCTATTTATTTCTAATTTATGTCATATTGGTTCCTGTGATACGTACGTGCATTTGGTTTTTATAGTGAATGCCATCATTATATCGCTCTACAACTACAACAAATTGGTATACGCAAATTGTATTTGTATATGAGCTCGGAAGTTACGCAACCTGCCTTTTCTATGCGGGTAGATATATTTATGAGTTTGATTATTGAAATTAATGTTTCAGTACATATGGAGTAGGTAGAGCCAGTTTTTATTTCGCCTTTTTTCCCGCTTATTTTAAAAGGTGTAAATCCTTTTTTGACTGTTATGTATTTTTTCTGTGATTATTTACGGATGTTAAAAAGTATATAAAGAATTTCAATACATCTAAGTGAAAATGATAAAAACTAAATGACATGTTCATCTCACAAAAATATAAGTTGAGAATCTTGTTATGCATTTATTTCTTTTCCAACAGTCAAAATCTTTCTCTTCAGCCCATTTACTTAAGCTCTTCATTAGTGAAAAGAATGCAGCGTTACCTTACCTCGGGCATACGAATATCAGGAAATAGAGAGGATGCGGGAAGCACTGTAGTTTTGAATAGTCCTGGCGAATGACCTTGTATCGATCTGCGTGAGACAATTCTAGGAAATTTGTGGTGAGGGTAGCTTCTCAGCTGCATAAATATAACAAACAATTGCAAGCGAGAAAGATGAGAGCGGTACAGCTGTGTAACAAACCGGCCCTACATTGTGTTCAGTACATAAGTAAGAGAGATACTAACCGGATTCCCTATAAACGCATAAACAGAAAACGAACTCGAACAGAAACTACTGCGCATCTTTTTCTCATTCACCAGGACTATTCAAAACCACTTTACTTTGTCTTGGTCAACATTTCCATGATGTCCTGAAAGTTGAATGTTCTGTTATAGCTGGTATATAAGACATTCCGAAATAGTTTGTTTTAAATATGTTCTATTCACTTCAGTGGAAATTGAACCCTCTTTTTTCATAATGAAAAATGTTCTCTCTAAGGAGCGGCTAAGTCTAACAGTTGATACCTTGAAAAAAAACATCTTAATGTTGCTTGTAACCAAGAAAAGTAAGCTTAAGTACTTTAATTATGTGATAAAGAAATTATTAAGTATCTTAAATACTTATTTCGTTAATAATGAGTGAATGTATTAGTTTTCACTATTAATTAATGCCTGTTTTAATTATAGTACTGCCTATTTTCAATATTTTAAGTGATTTACACAACATAAAATGTAATATTAAAATATCAATAACTATAGAAAAACTAGTGAAACCGTACAAGTAAACACCAAACTTAAAACTGAATTAAATTATAAACATGGTATCTGTTCCTCTAGTTATTAATCTCATTATGTTCCAAGAAAGCACTTAACGCAGGATCGTGTCAGCACTATTTATAGAACTCACAACTCAACAACGAAGATTACACCAGGGACAAACACTGCAAGTTATTGCATGAATCGAGGTTTACTGCGAATATCTTACACTTCACTGTTACCTTGAAAGGGGGAATTAAAAGATATGAACACCAGCTGTTGCAGTTAAATTCGAAAGCGAAATGGAAAATAACGTAATTTTTGTAATAGGTTTCGCATTGGGAACATCGTCTGCATCTTAAAAGTTTCGCGCATTAGCTGTGCAATTTCATTGTAATAAGACGACGATACCGTTCTACGCTCTGCTTTTAAAGTAGGTGTTATAATGTCTAAACGTGCATTATGAAGTTTAGGGGTCAATGTAACTAATACAGATACAGGATATTCTTGTTACAGTTATACACAGTTTGCAGAAGTGGATAAACGAGTGAGGCTGATCTTTAAACTAACACTGCGTCATGTGAAAAGAACCTGAATATTGAACAGCAAGACAAGGAAAACGCTGTTGAGACACAAGGCGGCATGTGATGACATTATAAGGAAGTTTGGAAGTGCAAAACAAACTATTAGAACACAATTACCATGTACAAAACACAAAGCAAGCGTGTTTGAGAGTCCTACATAACTTCTACACCATTTAATGATTTCAGTACTGAACAAAATGCCGGTCATGCTTTTATGTCTGCCATGATGCAGTGTGAGAGAATAGCATGCTTTCGTAATCTGTCAAGAAGAAAAGTAGGCCAAAAAGCGGATATAATACTCCTACACAATGCGAGCGGAATGTGGCGTTTAAGGCTACACTTCAACACTGTTCTATTATTTTAATAATAATAATAATAATAATACTTACACAATTATGCGTTTTTTTTTTTTTCCTAGAGAGATTCCGACGTAAGTAATAGTGAGATATAGCCTGGTATTTAAAGATGAAATTTCTCAAATTTCGATATTCACAAAGAAGTAGAGCTAAAAGGCTTCATTTGCTTCATTTTATAGTCTAATAAAAAAGATAGTAAAATATTAGGATTTTTTGTAATACATGTCCCTATATCTGGAATTTCGATGAGGTTTCGGATATTATGCATTCGGAACTATGACAGTAGTCAGCTATTAAAGAGCACAAAATGGAAATAATAAAAAGTCCAATATTCAATTCCTTCTCAGGCATTATTCCTAATACGATTATAAGACTGTGCCGCGGCTTGAAAAATCCGTGAAATGGTGGGCGAATACCGTGGTTTGATTAGTAGTAACCTGTTACATAAATTCGTGAAATAGTTGCTTATTTCGTTTTGCCTTAACTGAATGTAAAGAAAATGAATACTATATAAAAGCTTACATTATAAGCCTTTTTCAAGAGAAACTTAGATGTTTATGAAGGGGGTTTGCGAGTCTAAAAAGTTTGTGAACCACTGTACTACGATATGAAACACTGCGGATATCCGCAGTTTTGTAAACACTCATAGAATATGATAACAGTGCGCCATACTTCTCCAAAAACACTCCCAGAACAGAAGACAGAAGTTGTAGATCTGCATAAGCTTAGTATAGAGTGATATTGTTCTGCTTTCATACCGATCGTTTTTTAGAACATGAAATGAAACGAAAGAGGCAACTTTTGTTGCCCCGTTCTGCACTATTTCGGGGATTAGCATATTTATCCCAGTTTTGCACTTTCCTTGATGTTTTAGTATCTTTTGGAACTTTTTATTTCATGTTGTGTTTAAAAATTGGGCGTAAAAAATAAAATTCTATAGTCTCATTTTGCAGAGGAGCACGTAATCTATAAAGTGGTATATTTATAAATTTGCCACCCCGATAGTTTCCAAGTTAATGTAGCAAAACCAACAAGAGGGAACACACATTTCAATTAAAACTCTTCACCACATCAGTAATTTCTTGCGCGGTGCGCGCACATTTCATATAAAGAAGCTTTAAATTTCCAGTTGGTCTACTTGATTGTGTTTGTTTGGTTATTGCAGTCCGAACTCTACTATGCCAAACGTTTAGAAAGAAAAGGTGTATGCTTTTTAACAAGAATTCAAGAGACAACTAATCGAAACGAATGATATAATTCTTCAGTCTGATATGTAAATATTGCGAATCGATGAGAAGCATCAAAGAGCCAGAATAAACAGCTCATTCAGTATGGCAAGCATGCGAATTCGCAACCCAAGCAAACTACTCCAATACGCGCTTTTACTTCAGTATCTGAAAAGCACAGACATCGAAGCAGTTCTCTGTATATCTTGCCATGGCATTAACTCAGTTAGGAGTTCCAATTCACAAGGTCAACAATCCTGCATTCAAATCATTCCTCGAGAAATACAAGCAAAGGTCAGTTACAGATGAGAGCACCCTGAGAAAAAATTACATAAAGCCAATTTATAAGGTTTTCGAGAAAATAAAAGAGCTGGTCGGCAATTCATGTTAAATGAAACTAATGACGCGATGCAAGTGTACACATTTCTCAACCGTACACGTGACATATGCTGGTGTTTCCATAATTGGTGAAAGGGTGAAGCCCCATGCTCTTCCAGATGTACCAACTCGAGAAGACAAATGCATCAATGATTCATGCATGACACTGTGGCCGGAGGGCATGCAATATGAAAAATATGTGGAGACTGACCAAGCACGGTTACATTCTTTCGGCTTTCCAGCAACTGAAGGTCGTGTACCCACCCCAACCTCAACCATGAGATATGCATTGCACATACACTCACCGTGTTTGTGAGTCGGGGATAAATACAGTAGGGTAAATGATTTCGTTGCTGCTTTGATAAAAAGGTTCTCTGAAAGGGCCATATCGTTACTGGACTTTACCTACCACAATTCCCTGTAAAAACCAGGGGGTACTTGGATAAGATGTGCACGCAGTTTTCTTGTTGAAGCTTCGAAAAAATCAAAAGCCTCAAGCGTGCTCCAGATTCTACGGACGGCACAATTGCTCAAAGACGTTGGAACATTTCGCAGTGCTCGGTTACAAGAGCTGCATGATGCGATCGTTCAGAAGCAGATACAGAAAAGGAGGAATACAGGAAGAAGTTGACAACTGTGATGGATGTTTCCAAAGCCAAACATGAATTCATTTTGAAGAACAATCCGGATATGGAAACCTTTGCAATCACGAGTTTACAAAATATGCTTCATTGGTTTCGGTACATGTTGAGCAGAGTTTCTTCATATATAAGAATCCCCTGAGCTAAAAGCGCCAGAACTTATTTGAAAACATAGTAATGTTGTGCGTAATCCAGTGTAACAAATTAGTTTAGACTCAGTAAATGTCACGTTTATCTCCTAAATGTTGGTTACTTTATTTGCTAGCGTTGAATAAAGAATGTTAATGTAAATGGTTTAGACCTGAAAAGCACCTTCTTGATTCATTTTCAGAGGATTTATTTCTCCTTTACAGCAATAATTTTGCACCTTAAAATCTATTCTCTGTATTTATCCCATGGATGAAGGGTCAATAAGCAGAATTGGCACATTTCATGTATAGCAGTCACATTGTCGTAAACACGACACCTCAAACAGTGGCTCGATACCTGTCAATCAGCTTAGGCTTCCTAAACGAGGTCCGTTTGAGCGTAACGTAATGAAATTATGAAAGTGCAATTAGTTTCCATTTGCTTCTAAACAGATGTTCTGTTAATGCTGCTAGTACGAATTTATACAATTTAGACCCACAACTAGGCTATCAGATTCCATTCCATTCAAACCACCAAGGGGGGGGGGGGACGCAAAAGTTAAATGTAATCTAACACCTTTATATTCGGCACATCACCTAAATTCGAGCTTTCGGACCACAGTGGTTGATTTCGTTCGTGAACAAACTTTCCAAATGAACAAAAATGGTTTTCACAAGAAATGGTAACGCCATGCTCCCTCCATACATATTGCGACTAAAACGTGTTCAAAGACTGAAATTTAAGAGACAGTTTTATGTACGGATGGCTAGCAAGAATGCGCATTTCTCTTATATTTAAACTTCCTTCTAAACCTAATGAGCATACTGCTATGAAGCCGCTTGCTGAAAAATGCTGCACGTTACAATTATTTGGGAGTCCTAAACCTGTTCCGTTGTACCAACAAGTCGAGTTGACATTTGCATTTGACCGTTGGAAGGAAATGAATATCAAGTAATTCTCCCCACCTGGGGATAGAACTCTGTCATGTTTAGTTTGGTGTTCGGTACTAGTAGATAGATCAATATCTCACTCACAAACGTGGCATCATTACAGACAGCTCATCTTGCGAGCTCCCCTCAACAAATCGTTCACCACATGAGTAGTGTCCGATATTCCGTGTAACGAGCCTCTCCACTACTCTTCGCGACTTCCCAGAAATGAAACAGTGGTGTGCTTCTTGAACAATTCTCAGGAAGATTACTGACGTCATCACATTAGCGGTTGCTCTGAAAGTTAGTTATAGAATAAGTTTAGAGAAGAAAGTGCCGACAGCACTTTATCTGTATCATTAGAAAACAATTATAATGTTTCAATAAACGTCATGTATGCGAATACCAATCTGCATGAACAGGAATTTGTTTCGACGATATTGAAAAAAAAACTCTTCACCGAAAATAGTAATTTAATGCGATTAAGCTGAAATATTCGGAAGAAGGGTTGAAAGATCTGACCGTTTCTTGTGACAAAACTGAAGTAATATGCACATGAACATTTTGATTATAATATTATAGCCTGAGGTACATCACCCATCACTAGTCAAGACCAAAAAACCTGCCCGTCTCAAAGTGTTTTAAAAGGAATCGCATGGTCATTAGTAGAATCCGCATGAATTAGATTTTTTTTTTTTTTTTTTTTTTCCATTGGTGACCATTAAATAAGACCTAAATGTACAGAAATGATCTTCTTGAGGTATCAAATATTAAAGGAAGGTTTTATTTTTGTCTTTATATACTTTACTGCCTGTTTCGTACTATTCTGCCCTTTCTGTATTATTTTCTTATTTTTCTATTATTGTAGTTTAGTGCTACATTGGTGGAAATAAGAAGTAATTATTTGTTCTAAGGTACGGTTTATTTCATTTTATAAAGGAAATGTTTTGTCTTTCTTCCTCGTAGGAATATTTTCATAAGAATATTAAGGCGGATAAGTAGGTTGCTATAATAGTTTCATTTTCATTGTGGATGTTAATGATATTAATGAATGTAAATTTCCATTAAGAAGATCAAATAAAAGTTGCTAATTATTATTTACGTAGTTCAAACCTATTTAGATCTGAATTTGTATAGTTTGTTAAAACATTACATTTTCAATGTTGAATGCATCCGTTTATGAACTGATCTCGAATTGCATTACAGACTTATTAACCACTGCAGTCACAGCGCGGCATGGGCTTATGGATACCCACCAGTGAAATGTCAAAATCTTGCAGTTTACCAGAATGTTTTCAAAGTTTTAATACAGGCTATTATTTTAGTATAATACGCGTGGGCAAATTTCATGCTGATATTGTCTAATATTTTTATTAATGTTTAATTACTTTTATGTGCAATTATGCCAAATAGTTCATACGATACACAATTTATAATTTTACCAAATTAAAATATTAACATATTACTTTGATACTGAGAAAATACCGCCACGGGTGGCCGAGGTCGTTAAGGCATGGACTCGTGAGCGGGAGGTCTGCGGTTCGAATCCCGCCAGGACCGTCCTCCCTGACTGGGGTTTTTTCCAGGTTTTCCTCAGTCTTCATAACTGGCAAATGCCGGGGAGGTACCTAAACTTAGGCCTGGAACGCTTCCTTCCTTAAAAAAAAAAATCCTTTCCCAATATATCATTTCATTTCACGTATCATCAGTGTCCACCGCATGTGGTGCCAGTAGTAAAAACGGGCGCTAAACACTACTCAAAAAAAAAAAAAAAAAAAACTGAGAAAATCTGTATTGCTCTGGTAATCATAGAAAAAAATCTTAATTTTGAAATAAAATATTTTTCACGTTTTATCACAAGTAATATAACAAGAGGGTCTGAAATTGTCGATAATTTCACGAACGTAGTGAGTGAATTTACCTGGAAAGGTCACACACTCCAGTATTATTTATCAGGACTATTTCACGAATAAAATAAGAATTGAATTAAACTTGGCTCAAAAACTGTAATAATTGGATATTTATATTATGAATACTTAACTTTTCAAGTCATTTAGAAACAGCCGAGTATAGATTGTCAATAATGTCAGTAGAGAAATATATATATGTATATATTATTTGAAATACACACACACATATATATATTATTTGAAATACATATATATAATGTTCTATTTACTTATGAACAGCTATCTATTCAGAGACATATGGGAGACACAGGGATAATGAAATAGACGAAAGTAGGCTATTACAGTAGCTACCGTTCGATTTACTAATACCAACTGAGAAAAAGAAAACAGAGATAACATTTTACCATTCTGAACAACGTGTTTATTAAAATGTATGGTTTTTAGTCAGGCACTGTTACATAATTTACAAAACGATTTCAGACTATTTGGCTGAATATGCATTAACAATTGTTTGAGTGAATACGCATTAAGTTAGTTAAATATGCAATTACTGAAAACACAGTTATTAAATATGCATGAAGGGGCTGCAATTTCATTGGATACAAAGAAATCAGAGGGTAAAGATGTGGAAGCAAAACGAGCTAATGTTGGATTGTGAATGCTGTTAAAAACAACAATGACGCGATAAGGAACAACTTTTAGCTACGGCTCATGCGTAATGAAAAGGAGAATACTATACTGATTCGTCATCGTAAATTTTCAATGATATGCCGATTTACACCATAGCTTGGAATTTCTGACACCATGTTTTGTTGGACTCAACAATCTGCACAATGTCAGTACAAAAATAATGAGGAGAAATGCCAGTTGTTCAGTATAGTCGACACGTTTTCCTCATTAACAACCGAATGCTATCAAATGTTTGTCTAGAGAGAGAGATTCTCTTTTAGCTTCAGCCGAAAGCAGTTTAGGATTTCACAGCAGACAGAAGTCTACGTGGAGTGCTGTCGAATAGCACGCACGTTACTTGCAGCTGCAGGAGAATTTATCAGTGCTATTATTAGGTGTTCTTTGACCTGCCGGTGGTTAACGAGCAGGTTAATAGTGTCAAGTTTTTTTTAAATGTCTTGCGTTTTTTAATTGCTTTGATTTAAACAAAAACAATGCTATTTAAAACATTTAAGAATTTATATTTACATGGTTATTTCATTATACAAAAAAGAATTACAATTTCAGGTTACTAATAAACTTAGAATAATTGTTTTTTACAAATTTAACTTTTAGTTACCAGTAATTGTATGTAATGTTACTTTTACTACCTATATTACACCTTTTAAATACCTTTGGCCTGTCTTTTCCTTCATTTTTTAATACCTGAACATCAGGTCTTTAGTCTTTAGCATATCATTCTTACATAATACCACGAGCAGTCTCCAGTATTGCCTGACGTTTTATGAATATAATTAAGACCAATAATAATAATAATAATAATAATAATAATAATAACTTATTCATCTTTTGTTAATCTTTCGTCAAATTTCCACAATCCCCGCCATTTTCTGCACAATTTCTTCGCCTCTGAGAAGTGTTTACTCAGAGGAGCCAAATGAGCATGAAGAATGCGGCCAAGTGCTCTCTTCGTTCCGAATCAACATTTAAGAGTGAGGGTATATTCTAATCGGATCGCTGAGGGGAACGTCCAGAAATATACTGGACGCTCTTCCCAGAGTTTCCGATGCAACCGTTGATGAAACTCGAAAGCAAGCCCCAGTTTTGGCGTGGGCATTTTTAACAATCAGATTTCTGGCCGCCGCTCTGCTGGCACACCCTGTCACTGGAAAGCAATATACAGGTCTGTCTACCTACAAGTGGGCTGCGTGACACTGTTGCATCATGGCGATGCTTCTGTTCACACATCCACCAAAAGTACCACATGCGATTTCCTTCTGTTGCCAAATATGAGGAATCACTGACCTGGATACCGATTTTCTAACCCGGAAGAATGTGTTGTTGCGTATTAAGAATGTTGCTTACAGAATCAAACTAGATAAACTAGAGACTTTTAAGCAGAAATCAGGTCTTTGGGGGAAGAAGGAAGAAATAACGCTCTAGATACCCGACAATGGTCTGATTTGGACACAAAATGCGCTGAAACGAAACAACGTTACAACCCTCACGAAGTTCAAAAGTGTATTTTGAAAAATCTCCAAATCTGGAACTGTTGGACCTGCCATGTCAGTCAGGAATCTTTAGAGCTATTTTTAAGTACGTATATTGGTTTCGCTACCAAACATTTTTGACGTACAAAGAATTAATACAATTTCCAAGTATGGACCCGTTTATGGTTTTCGGTTCGCTGACGATTTTCCACGACGGGGAAGTGAAAAGTACGTTGCTATTGATTGATGATATGTGGCGAGAGGGGGGAGGGAAGCATGTGGGCGGCGAAGTTGAACTGTACGTCCATCAGGCATTGCCTCCAGTTTTAAACTCATGCTCAGTGACATGAGGGCAAAGGCCCTGGAACGGCTGATAAACTGTCGACACGCACACCCAAGGACATCCGAGTTTACAACTCATGCTGTTCAACAACATCGCGAGTAAATAAATTTAATAAACAGCAGAAGAGTCTTTAGCCTTAACATTTTCATTTCTGGCCGGAAGAATTGTGTGTTTTGCGGGATATGTTGGTGTTTGATAAAGTTCCAAGCGTTTTAGCACACTTCGTACACATGGGGCATAGAGCGAAAATTCAACTTCTAATTTCGGCTCTAAGTTACACTTTGAATGCTACACTCCGTAGGTGTGATATTAGCTATCTTTAATTAGTTTTAATATAGACGAGCTCACAGACTAACGTCGAAAAAGTTCATGTTTCTCAAGGAAAGTCACATAAGGAAAGGAAGAGTCAGACTAAAAAAATCTGATCATGGCCAGGATTTGAACCGCAAGTCTTCTGCTTTCGTGCAGAGGCACTAACCAACTGAGCTACAGTGCCCTCTCCAAGCACAGCAGCACTAGCTTAATTTGATTTGGTAACCTCCCTAAGATTTTCCCTAATATGAGAAATGTGTTCCTTAAGAAGTGATACTGGTAATGCTACCATCCTGGTGGTATGGTGGTAACCATTCTTGCCTCTTAGACCCAAGATCGCGGGTTCAAACCCGGCCAGGATCAATGGATTTTTTTCGGGGTAAAAATCCTAAGTATGGCTTCCTTCGGAAGGGAAGTAAAGTCGTGGGTCCCATGTTGTAGATTTACGGCACGAAAAAGAAAATCAAGCCTGAAAGAAGAGGCATCTGAACTAAATTTATCGGCCGTTTCATGCCTTGAATTGAATGGAACGCTGATGACCTGAGATGTTAAAGAACGTCTGTAAATAAACCAAAATTAATAAATAAATAAGCTACAAGTACTTACAACCCAAGATTCTTTTTTGATCAACTATATAGGGGTTAATTATATATATATATATATATATATATATATATACAGAAATAGTTCTTTCATAATAACCGGTATAGGAAATTAGTTGGAAAGAAACACCAAACTCGAAAAATTCGGGTCACGGCCGGGATTCTGTGCCGAATGTCTAACTAACTTAGCTAAGGTGTCCTCCCAGTATGGAACCACTACCTTTCTCATCTAATTCTATATATTCCTGAGAATAAATCTCTCCCAGTAAAGAAAACCTTAGGGGGGGGGGACTCCGGAATAGTGTAGAATCAGATAAGAGAATTTCGCTATTCCGTGCTTGGAAAGGTAGCACAGATGATTAGAGCGTAGGAAGACACGTTGTTTGAATCCAGGCCGTGACTATAATTTTTCAAGTCTGGTTCTTCCTTCCCAACTACAACACACATCTAGTCGTGTGTTACTATTTATATAATGTCATATGTTCCAAATTTGAAATGTTAGTGCCTTGGTCTGCAAACTATTGTTCCACGGTACTTATTACTATTTTATTCGATCAAAATTTCTTTCAATTGTTTCTTCTTCTTCTTCTTCTTCTTCTTCTTCTTCTTGGGATAATAAACAATAATCTGAGGGGACCTAAATCTGACGATATGGAGTAAATCAATTCAAGGGCAACTTTAAATTTTTGTAGCGCAATTAAAGACTTAATGAGCAAGAAAAGCACACTTGAATGATTTATCAGTTTCTCTATAATTTTTCTCAGTCACATTTTTAGTTTGTCTTAAGTATTGTATCATAATTAATCTTTCTCATACAAAAAAGTATTCCTTTCAGGCAATTTCTAAAGGCAGATTTTATTTACTCATTTGGATCATAATGCTGCACTTATGTTCCTCCACAGTTACAGGCAATTCAAAATTCTGGAGAACCGTCTTTAAAACGGCGAAATTGACACTATGAGCCGTTTCTGATCAGCACCAGGAATGTTTATTATAAAATACTTGTGTTGTATTCAACTCGCGGTATACATTTGAAAGAAGAATCATAGAAAATATTTAAAATTTCTAAGATAAAGTCAGGTATTCGATCTCCAAAAACATGTCATGTTATATTTTCCCCAACACTCAAGAGAATCTTCTAACATGGCGCTACCGCCATGTGTGTCGCGGTCGTTAAGGCGCAGACTCGTCTGGGGTTCGAATCCCGCCAGAACTGTCTTCAAACTCAGTCCTCATAAATGGTAAATCCTGGGGAGGTATCCTAAACTTAGGCCTGGAACGCTTCCTTCCTTGAAAAAAGAACCCTTTCCCAATTTATCATTTCATTTCATGTATCACAGTGTTCACCGCCTGTAGTTAACTCAGTAGTAAAACTGGGTGTTAAACACTATGAAAAAATGTGCTAGTTTTTTTAGCTCCGATTTTACTTTTAAAACTCGCAATTAAATTTATACAGTGACCTACGAAGGACAATTAATCCCTCTTGTATTCACCATATTTGCGTGCAGGAAAACCCTTTCAAAAATACTGCGTTGTTTTGGTTTGCACCGCAGTTGAAAGGAGCGGAACTGGGCGAAGTACGCGCCAGAAGCCGACTACTTTGATGGGTAAGTTTCCCTCACATTTCTACCCGTACAACTTTGATCGCATAATACTATTAGTTTTATTTCGTAATGAATATTAATCTGTGTTACACGAGTTATTCCAAATGGTATCCATTTTTTAAAGCTTTTAATAAAACTTGCATTAGCATTCACTTTACTCCCAATTCTTCCAATTTTTGCTCTCTTATTAACTTGTTCCTGTATAGTGTGATGGTTAATGTTGTATACTTTATTTTTTCCTGTTCCAGTGGTAAAATTCCAATACAACACAATACAGTAACATTTACTACACTAATATATTGTAATTAATAGCGCTGGCGCACTAACAGCTTGTAATAACACAATACAGAAATAATGTTTATTGTACTAACAGCATACTGTGACTATTCGCGTGCAGCCGCCGGTGCGGAAACTGTTTGATAAGACAGATGACTGGCATGACCTTGTCCCAGCGCGTGCTGCGCATCTGCGGAACGCGGGCCAAAAATAACTCTTGATAGGTGCTTTATAACCCACAGTCACCCAGTTTAATAGAAATTAAAGTTTCTGTGTGATAGAATTTCTTAAAAAAAAAAAAAAAAAAAAAAAAAAAACTCATAATACAGAATCGGCTAAATATATATAAAACGTAGGGCTTTTACAGTGAGGTTATTACGGGCTGGCAAAGCGGTACCGTGCATTGGAAGAAAGCAGTTATCAATACCGTATAATGCTCGTAGTTTTAGAGAAGTTCTGAAAGCGAGTGATTGAGCTTTAATTATTTTAGTGCATTTACTGTGTAAAAGCTGTGCGCTATTGTTGTTTTTGGTTAGTTATGCCACTACTTATAGTCTTGTACATACGTAAAAACGAATTCTCCAGAGAACGGAAGGCAACTCGCCCCAAAAAAAAAAAAAAAAAAAAAAAAAAAAATAGAGAAACTTGTTACAAATTTACGAGAGACAGGATCTCTCAATAACATGAAACGTGTTCCGAACGGTCATGTTCTTAGGAAAGTATAGTTAGATGAAATACAGGAATTTCCTACAGATGCTAGTAAAGTACTGCCTTTGAGAGGCATCATTTTCAACATCTCTTTAACACAGATTAGTGCTTATTATTGTAAACTTTATAATTTTATGCTTTCAGTGAAAATAAAAACACTAAAATAAAAATTACACTTTACTCGCGACAGCTTATCTTCCTTTTTCGGGCGCGGCTTCTGGACTTTCCCACCAAGCAACCGCGTAACTCAAAACTTATTTATCATACAAATACTCTATTCCATGGCAACTACTTTCGCTTTTCTCTAATAACAAAGGTACTAGGCTAACTGCAAGGCCGGAATGGACACAAGGTCATCTCTTATGCCCACAAATAAATATTGGGTGTATGAACGCTCAGTATGTATAAATGCCCTCAATCTTCGAGACATAGATGTCAAATTTCTACAGTAATGTGGACGAGAGGCTACAACATCCCAAGCTTCCTGAATGTGTGCCCATTAGCCAACTTTTGTTCTTCTTGCATATGCAGAGAATACATGCGCCACATTTAGACAGATAAATATTGAAGCAAATATTATAATAAATATATATCTAATATGTTTACGTTGAGGCTTCTGTGTATGGGAAACAATATTACGAAATTAATTTGTCATATGTCAAAAAGGTTTATTTAAAAAAAAAAAAAAACAAAAAAAACAAGTGTTTAAGGCCGAGAGGAGAATCTGCACTTTTAACCACGGCATCACTGCACACTCTGCCAAAGAGCTAAGGAACACACACATACACATTAATCAGGTCATTTGTGAACTGATGTAGTGCCTACACAGCTTTGCTGAATACCTTGTGAATCGCGTGCTGTCAAAGAGTATACACAATGTGATATTACTGTAAACAGTATTCATTTGTCACTTTCGACATTTCTTTCGTGTATTTATTCTTCTTCTCGAAATAGAAACTACCCTTCTCTTGTCTGCATAGGCACATCTACCCTGTTTCCTTTGTTTCTCTGCTCACTTAAAGGTTTTGACCTTCCTTTTCCTTGAACTTATATTTGAAAAAGAAGAACATTTCCTGAACCTCTTTGTTTTTACTTATGTACAAATACTTGCAATTACCAGAATTATACAGAACAAGGGAGATGCTGCTGCCGAAATTCAAATAGTTACATTTTTAAGCTGTGTTTGAGATTTTTATCCATGGTTTCCCATCAGTTTCACTGGTCACTGAAGTTCCATAAAGTAGCTAACTGTTCAAAATCAGCAATCCATCGTCCTGGAGACTCAAAGGTTAGCAAAGAGCAAATCTCAAAACCACTGCTGTGTTAGTGCCTCGGCAGAGCTGTATTGTTTACGTTTAAATTTACATATTACTCACAGGGAACTGGCGAACTGGCTGAAGTAAGCACGAGGCGCTCGATCGACCGTCAGGTGCACACTGTGTGAAGAACTCTCTGATTGGTTACACACGCCAACTCCTGATTTCTACTAGTAACGCAAAATCCCCTTAGCATCAATTGCAAATAATCACATACGTGAAGGTTTATGATTAATTTCTAATACGATTTGAAAGTGAAGGCTTTACAAATATACAATCTTCTCGTTCAGGGTGCCGTGAAGGAATGAAGCTATTTTTTAAACGAATAATTAAAGAAGAAGCGTTATATTTAATGTTAAATATATAAATATAAGGTTTCAACATTTCCATTTAGTTCGATTCCACCCTTCAGAAACACTTGATTTTAATCTATTTTTCAATTATGTTAAGCACCGCCACGGGTGGCCGAGGTCGTTAAGGCGCGGACTCGGAGCGGGAGGTCTGGGGTTCGAATCCCGCCAGGACCGTTCTCCCTGACAGGGTTTTTTTTTCAGGTTTTCCTCAGTCCTGATAAATGGCGGAGAGTAACCTAAACTTAGGCCTGGAACGTTTCCTTCCTTAAAAATAAAAAAAAATCCTTTCCCAGTTTATCATTTCATCTCATGTATCATCAGTGTCCACCACTAATGGCCTCAGTAGTTAAAACGGTCGTTAAACACTAATATAAAAATTATGTTAAACTAATTTCACAATAGAGGTTAATGCGTGCTTTCTTACTAGCCCATATACTGCAGTTGGAAACCAGGTGGTGTTTCTCCCAACATGAATTTCCTTAGAGACAAGCAAAGGCATGTTAGTACTACCTAAACACACGTGTAGCGCTACTCCCGCTTCTCCTGCTTGTCTGCCCCATTGTTTTTGTGCGTGTTTTATGACCTCTCTAGACTTTTCTCCGAGTACGAAATCGTGTTTATGCCTAAAATTCGACTAAACCTTGCTATAGCATTAACACTTCTATTAACTTACGCTATGTTATACATGTCATGGCTACAGTACAGTATTGACGTCTTCCCACCACTTACACGTTTATTTTATTGATATTTACTCACCTTAATTAACGCTTGCACCGAGCTATGTGAGCGAGTCGCTATCGTGTGCCAACACTACCGTGAGCTTTGCTCAATTCGGCTTATAAAAAATGAAGAGCGACAGAGTATTATACAGGGTGTAATATTATGATTAAAGCTTCAAAACGGGGATCAATATTTAGTTCGTCTTAGATGCGTACTATGTGCTAAAATTGATTAGCAATCTGTCTAGTGATCGTAAAATGGTCCGCTTCTCAGCATTTTGTCTGTCAGAACTAATAAAAATATAAATAGCTCCGTAAGTAGGCCACCACCTGGCTCATTATTATTAGTCCTAAGCCAGCTACAAAACAGGGGTAGCAGGTTCGAATCCTACATCTTAAGTAGACCTTAGATTTTAAAGAAAATGTCATTTAGTTCCTTTAGGGAGGTGAGGGAAATAATTTTAGATGTTAACGTATAATGAAAAATCGTATTTATACATTTAAGTAAAAACAAAGGGGTTCAGGAAACGTTCTTCTTTTTCAAATCTAAAAGTTCAAGGAAAAGGAAGGTCGAAACCTTGAAGTGAGCAGAGAAACACAGGAAACAGGGTAGCTATGCCTATGCAGACAAGAGAAGGGTAATTTCTATTTCAAGAAGAAGAAAAAATGCAAGAAAACACTTAATAATTCCTAAAATTTCCAGATTAGCGCATATTCAAATGCCTTCTCTCTAAAACTGCCTAAAGCAATTTATTTTTAAAAATTAATCTAATTTAATTATCAGAGCCCGGAAGTTAATCCTAACGCTAATCTCGCGTAAACCCTAGAAACTGGTGGACCCAGTGGTTTGCTGCGGTTCGCTACGGCCTGACGGCCTTCCTCGCCTCCTTTTATATAAATTGATAGGGGCGGGTAAATCACTGTAATGGTGGCAAATTTACTTTGATTCCAGCAGAAAAAAAATCGTAAATTTCAATTTATAACGCATTATGTGGGATGTACTATGTTAGCGAGTAAATAATTGTAATAGTGGCAAATAGTCTATAGCTCCGGCAGGGAAAGGAGAGAGAGAGAGAGAGATGTGGAAGTGAGGATTCGAAACCACTATCTTCACAACTATAGCTTGACGCTCTAACCGCTTGAGTTGTCATGCCGTTGCGTTTACAAACCTTATTATCTAGCTATTATTGTGCAAGCCAACCTTTGGCTCTCTCCGCTGTCGCTCGGGACTCGCCTGCAGCCTGCAGCACGAACCGTTTCTGTCCTCGGTGTAAGGATAAATTGCATTTACAAGCTGCCAGTGTAATTGGAGGGATGTCAAAAAAAAAAAGAAGTTAAAAAAAAAAAAACTTATAATTTAGAATGTCAACGTAATGAAAATACTGGAAAGGGAAATTGTCAAGGATTTGTGTGTCATGAACATTTATATACTAAAAAGTAAAAGTGTGAAATAATTGTGAGTAAATCGGCCAGATGCCACAATTTCAGTAACAATATTTTCCACTGTAAATGTAATATTATTAATAATGAAAGTGATGTAATTATGTAAAATAAAATGTGTTTTGAATTGTGTTCAGTATATATTTGCAGCTTCAGATCGACGAAAATAACTTTAATACAGCAAGATTCTAGTAACATTTCTTTTCATTGTTCAGCATTGTTAGCGTTACCGAAAAAGCTGTATTATGATATTAAAATAGTATATCGAATTATATTGAGTGTGTACTTGTAACTTTAAACCACGGAAATAAGTTTAACACAGATTTTAAACCGGGGTACTTGATATTCTACTCAATTGCAATTTTATAGTTATTGTAGTTTAAGTACGCAAAATACATTTTAGGCGCACTAAACTGGGTTTTTTTTTTCTGCCTAGAATTATATTTTTAGATGCCTAGAACTGTGCTTTTGTTGTCTATTTTGATAATTTCACAGTGTAAAAGTTGGTTTTCAAGAGTCTAAAATCAGAGGTCTCTAGTCATAAGACGGCGACTAATGGATGGGGACATCTGTTGCTGAGCACTTGAACAACTAACTATTGACAATTACGAGGTACATTCAAGTTATAACATCTCCGATTTTTTTTTTCTCTCTCTCATGACTGGAAACAGATAGAAACATTCGGTCTGCTTTAAAATACGCGGACACCGTTGTCAATGCGTGACAGAGATGGCAGCACTGTATGGCACACACAACTCTACCGGCAGTGGCGAGAGTGAGGACTGTTTTTGATACTTCAAAATGGCGATGTTTTCATTACAAGAACAGCTATCATTCGTTTTCTTCAATTGCATGGTTTGACACTGATTGAAATTCATCGCAGTTGAGTGATACATGTGGTGGTGTCATGAATGTGTCTAAGGTGCGTTCATGGGTGCGACAGTTCAAGGAAGGCAGATCGTCATGTGACAACAAACCAAGGCAATCTCGGCCTCGACAAACGGTCTGACGACATGATCGAGTGAGAGGAGAAAGTTGTTTTGGAGGATCGCCGAATGAGTGTGAAACACATGAATGGAAAGATCTTTTAGATAGACTGTGACAATGGATGAAACAAGGATGCCGTTTTTCAATCCTGAAACGAAGCGCCAGTCTGCTCAATGGAAGCACTCAGATTCACCGCCACCAAAAAAAGTTCGGGTAAGCGCCAGTGCAAAAAAAAAAAAAAAAAAAAAAAAAAAAATATAGTGGCCATGTTCTGGGATAGCGATGCAGTAATTTTTATTCATTGCATTCCAAAGGGCATGGTGACAGGTGCAACCGATGAAGATGTTTTGAAGAAGCAGCTCCTTTTAGCATTGCGTGAAAAAAGGCGGAAAAGGCTGCACGTGTGCTCTTTCACCAAGAAAACGCCCCAGTGCATCGGGCGAATATGACGCAGCAGTTTCTTCGTGAAAACAACTTTGAAGTGACACCTCATGCCACCTACTCACCTGACCTGGCTCCTAGCGACTTTGCTTGTTTCCAACGATGAAAGACACTCTCCTTGGTCGCACTTTCACTAGCCTGCCGCTATTGTATCAGCGATTTTCCAGTGGTCAAAACACACGCCTACAGAAGCGTTCGCAGCGGGTCGACGTTATGAAAAATGTGTACGGCTGCAGGGAAATTACGTCGAGAAATGATACAAGTTTCGTAGTTCTCGTGTGATTCGTAAGAAAACAAATCGGAATTTTATAACTTGAATGCACCTTACTGTACTTTAAAAATTAGAGACACGTGACTAAATGCGGATCCGGGTTTCTTAATCGGACCCCTGTGTTATTTCACTTGGAAGGCGTTGACGACTGATTAGTGCTAAAAGTCAGAAATGCGACATACATGTTCATGTTTACAAACAGAGCTTCAGGACACATACCACACAATGTCTGAAGAGTGCAGTTCATTCAGAAACAGAGGAAAATAACGTTCGGTCTGTTATCTTTACAATTTTTTTAATAATGTTTAACACCCATTATCTTTACTCCTGAGGCATCACGGAAGTGATAACAAATAACATGAAATGATAAATCGGGAATGAATTTTTTTCAAGGAAGGAAGCGTTTCAAGCCCAAGTTTAGGGTACCTCCCCGGCATTTACCATTTATGAGGACTGAGAGAATACCAGGGAAATACCTCACACAGGGAGAATGATCCTGCTTAGGATCGAACCCCAGACCTCCCGCTCACGAGTCTACAACTTAACGACATTGGACAACCGTGTCAGTTTCCTTCAGAATGCCGAAGCAGAATTTAAGTAAGACTGGTGTATTATAAAAGTACGTTTCTTAGTACAAGGCAGATGTATTTTTTTCTTGACAAATATCTTATCTTTAAGCTTTGTATGTGAAGATGCGGGAAAATATGGCATATAATATTACGAAAACACGTACAAACACAAACACAAACTCAGATATAATATAAAAAGGCTATATAATGAGGTACACCAGTAATCCCCTTCAGCGTTTAGTCACTTTCGAGTCAGTTTTGTGAAGACATAGTTTTTATTCAGCTGATATTCCGCAAGAGACAAGCAAACTCTTTAAAGGGTTACAGCCGAGAACAATAAAGAAAAAGGCGCAATTGACCTCCATACGTAATAAACGTTTGTGCCCTCATTCTTTTGCTTAGCAAAATACAAAATGATAAACTGCGTGACTTTTTAGAAAAATACACTTCAAGATAATACCAGAATTTTCAACAAGTTATACGAGTAGCGTACATATGATGAGCATGTAAGTAAACTGAGATATGAGTTTGAAAATCGAGAATGTTTGAATTTCATTTAATGAAATTACACGTTCCTTGGGACGTCATTGTGCAAGTGCCGATTGTACTATGGGAGTCATTAGATACTGTTAATTACCCTTCAATGTGCAATTTTTAACACAACTAGGAATATGCTTTGGTGGAAAATATACAATGTGACAGCATTTGATACGGATGCTGCAAATTATAAGTGAAATCAGCAGTTATCTTACGGAACAGTATCTCAGTATGTGTCTTACACGTGCGTGCCATTGGATTGCTGAGGAAATGGAGTAAAATTTCCTGACATCGACAGACTTAACGCTAATGTTAAAAAAGTATTTCTCAGGGCACCAGGTCATATTTCCGAATTCAAGCAATGTTCTAGATTACCTCTTCTTCTATCTCCAGTTGTTAACATGAAATATACCTAAGCAGCAGATGTAGTGCAATTTTCCTTTTGTGAAAAATGTATTACAAGAGAGTATATAATTACTGATAAATTCACGAACAAGCTCAGACCCTCGAGTGATACTTATTGGAACTATTTCACGAGTAAAATAAGAATTTAAACATAATTCCTCTAAACTTGGCTTACAAAATTGCAATAATTGTATATTTGTACTTAACCTTCTCAAGCAATCTTGCGACAGAAGAATGTCGATTGTCAGTAATGCCAACAGAGAAGACCAAAAGGTGCGTTTAGGACTATTTCATGGATAGAATAATAATAAAAGTGATAATATATTTGAAATTCGTGCACATAATATTAACAATTGTATAAAATGTTATACTTATGAATATCTATTCTATTCAGAAACTGTGAGACTGAAATGGACAAAAGTCCACTATTACAATCGCTACGTTCGATTTTCTAATACTAACTGAGAGAGAAAGAGGGGGGGAGGGAAAAATAACATAGTGTCTTTATTTTCCTTTGTATTCTGTGGTTTGGAATTTGTAATGATAAGATCAATTTGCACATTTGACGCACCACCAAAACGCTTTTAAGAACCCTCCATTTTGCGTTATGATTGTCGATTGTTCATGCTTTTGTTGCAACCCGACTTTAGCAAAAGTGGTCACTGATGCGTGTTCATGAATTTTACAGCACAGGTATTGAGTTGGCTACACTGACCACAAGACAAATGCACGTCGCATGATAAAAACAGATTTGATAATTTTTTCCCGATAATTTCACTCTAATCCGGCTGTGGTTGATCAAAATTGAATTTTTTGTTTCGTTTTATTGGTCGATTCTAAGATGACGTCATATGATTGAAATAGTCAATCAAATGTAAAACTTGAAACACTGAACAGGCTACTACAGCACGATCAGTGATGCTTTCCCCCACAGCGCAGGGTTTTTTCTATGAGCGAGATCCCACTTGTTTGCTGCGCCCTGGAGGGGGTACGCTTATTTGTTGACCTTGCTGACTGTCGCAGTCGTAGCGCAGCTGTTCCCGGATGTAGTGTTATTCGTTTCTTAATTCGACAGTACATAAAGTATAATATACCTCGTGTAATGGCACAGCGCGTCTTTGTGTACGAATTCATGTGTTTACTTGACCATTTTTGGAGCATACTGTTACTTATGAGAATCCCCCCCCCCCCCCAGAGTATTAACCGACAGGAAGCGTGATCATGCATCTTTTTCACACGACTCTGCCACAACCCACACTGCGAATAATTCCATGAGAACAATTCACAATGTGTTGCCACAAGACAGAGTTATTAGTAGGGATTTGTGACCCTCTCGGTCCCCCAATTTAACAGCCTGTGATTATCTCTAGCGTAAGATAAAAAAAAGACCATGTGCAAAACGAGTTCGCACACCATACAAGAACTCAAAAATAATATTCGTCAGGAAATAGTTGGGGTTTCTCAAAATGAACTACAGCGAATGATAAATACTTTCATAAAGGGATGCCAAAAATGCGTGGAGAATGTAAGCAGGCAGTTTTAATACCTCATTTGATAATTTGGTAGGTAATGTGACTCTTAAATTGATTTGTGTTCTGTTGCATGGTTCGTTTGTTTTATTGCTTTACCCTCCCGCTAATAACCGAGACTCGGCTGACCGACTAACCGGCTAAAGAGCGGCGGGCGTGCACGCCATAGGCAAAACACTCGGGGGAAAACGGAACTTATCGTACAGTACCTAGTAATTAAGCATTTCTGGCGTATCCTGCAACACTTTTTGTGAACATAGTACGTCGCACTCTTGTCCACGCAACAGAAAAGCAGGGTGCACTGCTTAACCACTGATAAATCACAAGTTTCTAAAATTTGAATAACTAGAATTAACGCTCAAGTTTGCGTGGCTGAATACACACAACAGAGAGAGAGAAAACATTAAATAAACTTTTCGCAGTAATGCACCTATTCCGGTTTTCACGGCGGAAAACCTGTCGATTACTATTTGCTTAAGGTCTGGAGTGCACTGAGTGCCGGCTCAAAAGGGTGGGCCAGGGGCATGCCCAAATGGCGTGGGGAAGATCTGCTTTTATCAGGATTTATATTCCTCCCCGACATTCTCTTATAACTGCAGCGTCATCGTATGTATGTACTATAAACTTCTGGTTTATATGGAACTCTTTTAATTCAGCTATTAAAAGTGCATCTTAAGCCTTCTGTAGTCACTCAGAAACAGCAATTAATTGTATGAATCTTTCAACCGGTTTATCCCCCCTGATGTATCGTAATATCAACAAATTGTGACATGCAAAGTTTCCTTGGAAAGCACGTGATGAGAAATGATTGTTTCAGGTGGTGCATACACGCAGTAGTGCTTAAGGGTTAAAGGCTTCGCCAACTGCCTCCTGCGCCTCTTCAGGCGAAAATACTCCACACCGTAATGTTGTTTTGCAGCGAGGCTACAAACGAAACCCCCTACAGCAAATATAAACATCACGTGCAGAGTTTTTTCTTTAAGTATAAAAACGCATCAAGCAATATTTAAAGTTAATTGAACGTTAGAATGATTGGGTGGGTAGCACTAATCAGCAACCTACTAGAAAAGCCTGAGCACACACTTCCGCATTTTTCCTGCCAAAGCTCAGCGCTGAATTTTACCAAAGCTCTGATAGGTACGTAAAAATGACTATAATGTATCTTACATACTTTACCTAAGTCCAGAAAACTAAAAAACTGTGTTCTATATAAAAAAAAGTATAAATGTGCAAAAAAGAGCCCTTAGTGTGTAAATATGGACCAAAGTCCAAGATATGCACATATATGTACGAACAAATACAAATACTCGCCAGTAAACAAATTATAAAGCTAAATTAAGTTTTGCAGTGAACTTTAAAACACATTTACTCAATTTACTGAAAATAAAAGAATACTAGCTTTCAATTAAAAGGATGAATTAAAAAAAAAAAGTAAAAAGTCCCACTTGGTGGCTTTCCTCTACCAATAAAATGAGATTGTTAGATTTACAAGTATAAATGGCATGTCAACGACATGATGAATAACGTGTTAACAATTCAGACAGCTTTCCAGGAGATATTCAAAGGCAGAGGTGCCTGTACCCTGTAGTAGACGAAATGTATTATTCATCGTGAGCCATATTGTTTTATAATGAATTCCACGTACTGAACCGCAGCACCATCTTCAACCTTGAGCATCTGCTATACAGCCCTCTTCCCGCCGCAAATAAATAAATAAAAAAAAGGAAGTGGTAAAATTAAAAAGAAACTTGACTAATCGTTCAAAAAGATTGAATGAAATAGCCGCGCGCTCTGGAACCTCGACGACTGCGAACTGGGAGCGCTATGGTTCAGTGGATTTGCTGTAACTGGCTCGGGGAACGGAGGTTATGACCCGTGAATTCATGCAAGTCGTTCGAATGCAACACTGGCACTGTTCTTGTGTATTCTGGATATTTCAAGAAAATTAAACTTGAATTTATTCTTAAGTTTTGCATTTTATTTATAATTGTTCAACATTTTCTTTTAAAAGATGCATGTTTATCACAGAGACCAATTAATTGACTGGTAAATTTAGAAACAAGCGAAATTCCAAATAAATTTATTCAGGAACGATAAAAAAGTACATGCTGAAAATATAAACCTGGAAAAGTAATCCTGCTTGTTGCTCATTTAAAGACAGTTAGGTAAACAATTTAACATAAAATACAGACACAAAACACTGCACCTTAAACATGTTATTCACTTATTTATTTGGTTTATAAATTGACGCTCTTTAACATCTTAGGTCATCAGAGCCCCATTCAAACCAGAGCATGAAACGCTAATAAATTTTCCTCACAGGCTTCTTCTTTCAGGCTCGAGGTTCTTTTAGTACATCTAAGACACCCACAGCCAACTTAGGATTGTTACGTCCTAAAAATATATCCAACCGGGCTGGGTTTGAACCCGCGACCTTGGGCCTACGAGGCAAGTACGGTAACCACTAGACTCCAGAATCAACGTAAATGTGCTCTTTTTTAATTTCAACTACTGAGGTATCACAGGCAGCGGGCACTGATGATATATGAGATGAAATGATACATTAGAATTTTTTTTTAAAGGAAGGAAGCATTCCAGGCCTAAGTTTTAGGGTACCTCCACTACATTTGACATTGATGAGGATTGAGGAAAACCTAGAAAAAACTCAGTCAAGGAGGGCGGTCCTGGAAGGAATCGAATCCTAGACCTCCGCTCATGAGTCCGCGCCTTAACGACCTCGGCCACTCTTGGCGGTAACTGTGTTCTAAAATGTAGTAGTGTTATTTTAATAAAACTGTATTCCATTAATGTCACTCTTGTTAAATGTCACTTTCAAAACATTGCAATAATATCCACACACATGTTTATACTTATTGCGGCGTAAATTAATAAAATGAACATTTATGTGTAGAATTATTTTAGTTTAATATTTCTGTATTTTGGTTTAGTGAGTATTTTGCTCTCCTCCTATACAAGGGTCTACATTACATTTTGGGGATTTAAATAATTTATCGGAGATATACGTTTTCTGTTGGTAGCCCTGCAAGGGGTGCATCTTCATTATGTGTCTATCGTAAATTTATATAAAAATAGTATCCAAAATTAAACCCAAAAGCTTTCATACATACAGAACATGTATTTTTCACGCTATAAGTATTTAAAAGAATTTAAGTTTTATTGAAGAATTTAAGTTTTATTGATCGATTTTAAGGTGACGTCACATGAGTTAAATAGTCACTACGTTCGTGAATTTATCGGCAACCTCAGACCCTCTTGTGACAAATGTTTTAAGTCGTACTCAGAGCTATGAGCGGTATGCGGCTTAAAAGTAGACGAGAGTTGATGACTCGCGTCCCGGACGCCTTCGACGACGCTCGTGCGGCCAGAATCAACGAGATCATTCATGAAAATGGACACCTGACTATTGCAGAAATTGCGGAAGAGTGTAACATTTTTTTTCTGTGGGATCGTATCGTGAAATCCTGACAGAATAGCACGGTATGCATCATATTTTGTTGAGTTTGTTCCTCGGTAGTTGTCACAAGAACAGAAAGACAAGACGTCGTGATGTCAGCAGCATTTGGATCGCGTTGATGAGGATGGAACTTTTATGACTAGAATAATCACTGGTTGTGAAACTTGGGTTAAAGCTCGCGCGCGTGTGAGTGATTTGGTTTATTTGCGACGATTTTTAACATCTGAGGTCATCAGCGTCCCATTCTATCATGGCGTGAAACGGCCGACAAATTTTGCTCAGGGGCCTCTTCTTTTAGGCTTGAGGTTCTTTTTCGTGCCGTAAATGTACGACACGGGACCCATGGCTTTACTTCCCTTCCGAAGGATTAGGATTTTACGCCCGAAAAAATCCATCGATCCTGGCCGGGTTTGAACCCGCGATCTTGGGTTTAGAAGACAAGTATGGTTACCACTACACCACCAGGACCATTCATGGTCGTGGGCGAAGAAAGTTCAGTCATCATAAAAGTTTGCAAAACCTTCACCAAGACCAAAAAAAAAAAAAAAAAACACTCGTCAGGTTAGATCAAGTGTCCAAATGGTGTTGCCAGTTTTCTTCGACATTCCGGGCGTTATTCACTACGAATTTCTAACGATAGATTAAACTGTGAATTGCTGGTATGACTGAGATATCCAGTTGTCTCCGGGAAAACATGGGATGAGGCCTGAATTGTGGAAGACAATTCATGGATCCTGGAACACGATAACGCACCATTCATCATTGCGATTCGCCACCTTTCAGCGAAAAACAAGAATACCGTTTTTCCTCACCTTATATAACTTCAGATGTAGCACCTGCGGACTTTTGTTTTATTTATTTATTTTTAATTTCGAAAGCTGAAATCCCGATAAAAGATCGACAATTCTACTAAAGTTGAAGAGATAAAATCAAATTTGCACAATCTCGCATATCAGGACTGCTTTCAGAAGCTCAAACGCTGTTGGGAGAGGTTATCAACAGAGAGGGAGATTACTTCTAGAGGGACAAAGCTCAGTAAACGCAAGTGAGCGCACTTACTTTTTTTCATATGTGCAGTGACTGTGCTGGAAAAGAAATTATATATGATCCGGATAACGAACATTGCACTTTCTTGGATGCATTAGCTAGAGTTTGAATGCCTGGTCCCTTCTTATCTCCACGTTATAGGCTAACAATGGATTTTATCTCACTTGAGGGTGTTACCGTGTTGAACATGAACGTCCACCAAAGGGGCGCCTTATGCCGTGGTGCATGAGGCTGTGAAACGCAGAGTTATTGCAGAAGACCTGGACCTGGCAGAAACAGAGAGAAAACGTCCACAGATATCACTTTCTCGGCTCCCAGGTTGAGGCTCGGAATAGTTTACAATATGTACGAGGTGTTAACGTGAGCCAGAGAACTGTTCGACAACGCCCTGGGAACAAGATCTTCAGTCAGATCTGCTACGTCACCAGTTCTGGCTAGAGAGCA
The DNA here is from genome assembly GCA_030762175.1 of Metallyticus violacea. Taxonomy (NCBI): domain Eukaryota; kingdom Metazoa; phylum Arthropoda; class Insecta; order Mantodea; family Metallyticidae; genus Metallyticus; species Metallyticus violacea. The sequence continues at coordinate 23,273,568 of CM060845.1, forward strand.
CAGAATCGCCGGTCCTATAGTGGAATTCTGTGTTGTTCTGGAGTGAATCTAGGTCTCCCTGAAATCTCCAGATGGTAGGGAAAAGGTCTGGAGAATACCTGGAGAACGGTTCGCAGAGTGCACAATATTCGAAAGGGCGTCATCATTGGCGGGAGTTCCGAGATAGTTTGGGGTGATATCTCTATGGAGACCAGAACCAATTTAGTGCTCATAGAGAACAGTAGCCTCAACGCTCACCGTTATATCAACGAGGTTCTAGCCGATCACGTTATGCCCTATGCTCCTTTTTTTTTTTTTTTTTTTTTTTTTGGAGATGAAATTTATGCACGACGATGCTTGTCCCTACCCAGCGCATATCCTATCTCAACGACGTGGGGATGGTTCGATTCCACTTTTCAGCTCGCAATCCCATCTATACCCTATAGAACATCTATAGGACAGGTTGGGTAGACGCATCCGAGATCGTAATCCTATCCCGGTACCTTACAGGAACTCAGGGTAACACTCCAAGAGAAACGGAACAGTATCGACCAGAGACATCGGAGCCCTAATTGAAACCATGCCCGAAAGAATGACGGCCATAAATGGGGGGGGGGGCACACCAGATACTGAGCGTTTGTATTGTTAATTTAAAGGTGCATCAATATAGCTTCAATTTTTGACATTAGTGCAATTTAGCGGACAAATATTGAAAGTGAAAAGTTTCAAAAAAGGTGTATCTTTAATTTATTAAAGTCTTGTCTCAAAATTGATAAAATCAAGTGCAAATTGGCGTGTTACACATTCATTAAAGTGTAGTCTTTGAAATGAGGATGTTTGCAAGAATGTTTTTTTCTGGAATTACTTCATTTTAGTTACTATTGTAGTTGATCTCTCTCTCTCTCTTCCCGGTGAGTGTACTTTACAATATGTGTATAATCTACAGTTGCTGAATTTTGTGTTGATTTTCATTCCAGGTAGCAGTAGCTGTTTGCATACAAATGCTGGAACGTCAATTATTACTTAATAATAATCCTAAAACATTCATATTATCGTCGTGTGCCAACTGAGATAGGTGTAAAATCACTATGACAATGCGAAGGCGTGGCGTGCTGTGGGGAATCCGCGAAGTCTTTGCCCGTGTATTGATACAAATTTCATTACCAAAAGCCCTCTTAACTTCTGATACACCTGGCATGTATAGCTTTGTTCCTCTAAATCGGAAACGATATTCTTGTAGGGGGCATTTAAAACAAAATGACATTCATTTCCATTGTCCGATGCGTTCAATTATCAGCACTTCCTGGGTGCTCACCCATGTTTATAAACCATTTCCTGAGCACACAATCGATTTCCTCTGCAAGTAGAGTTTACCGGGGCTTTTAATTTTCGTTTCCAATTGTACACACCAGCGGTTATTTTAAAACGAGAGCATCAAGGGACTGACTTGTGTATTTGTTAACCATTCATTTTCCTTGTCTGTTACTTAGGACGACGAAATTACTGATGTACTGGTAGCCTCAACACACCCCTGATATGTGGGGCGTTAATTGGATTTTACCCTTAGACTTAATCACAGCTTTTGAATTGCAGTGAAAAATCACAATGGAATTCTGTTAATTATTCACCGTACAGTATACTGGGTGTAATGAACTGTGCCCCAATAATTTCAGAGGTTGTATAGACGCCTTAGAGAAGCAATTTCAGAATACGGAATCTGTGGACCACGAAGGAAAAGAATGGAGTTATTACGCGATAAAGAATATGAAATTAAATGCTGATAAGTCGTTAGTGATAAGAGGAAATATGATGACAATTTTCTTAATAACCGTTTCACAATCTCCGCTTTTAACACTTGACAATGTGGTCGATCACCAGGAAACCGCAAATACCACTCAATTGTAAACAACTTTCAAAATATTTACATTTCGCTTTCTTCACATCTTAAGAGGAGCTGTACGTTTCTTTAAGAACTTATCCGTTATCACGTCTGTTACCGCCACGGATGGCCGAGGTCGTTAAAGCGCGGACTTCTGAGCAGGTCTGGGGTTCGAATTTGCCAGGACCGTCCTCCCCTGACGTTTTTCTCAGTTCGCATTAATGGCAAATGTTGGGGAGTACCCTAAACTTAGGCCTTGAACGTTACCGTCCTTAAAAAATATCCCAATATATCATTTCATCTCATGTATCGTCAGTGTCCACCACCCGCGATGGCTTAGCAGTAAAATAGGCGTTAAACACTATTTAAAAAAAACACGTCTGTTCTTACTTATTATAAATGTATGCTGTATGGACCCAGTTATACCGGATTTTTTCCATGATGATGGAGAAGGCAACTGTATCAATTTGAGATGCGGAACCCCGGTCCGGAACGCCACTTTAACAGACCTGTATCTTCTTCCTTTCTGTTTAATTGCGCAAGTGTTTCTGAGACATAAGCCCGGATTATTGCAACATATTTCACTTCTTGTTTGTCAACACATGTGATGCAGTCGTTAACACCTTAATCAGACGTTTCTGTAAAGTGGATAGGAACAGGCGGTCCTATTTACAATTTTTTTTTCACACGATCTCATCCCATATCCCATTAACTTTTTTTTATGGCGCCACGTGAAAACTCTTGTCTACGGGACACCTGTAGAGACTGAAGAAGATCTGTTGGCAATTATCTTTGCTGACTGTGACATCGTGACTACAGGGGTTGTTCGACCGGATGAGACAGAACTTACTGTTATGTTGTCAAGCCTCCAGGACGCCCTTTTCAACTGTTGTAAATATTTTCGCAGCTCGTGGAAGTAGTAATTATTACATCTACAAAGATTTGTTTGTTTTCTTTTTCCACTTTCATAGGTATCCCAAAACAATTTAGCGTATAAACTGTGACTGAGGCGTTTCTGAACTGCGGTTCTCCATCTCAAGAGCGCACTCGAATTGCATTTCGGAATTTCTGAACGTGCCTTTAGACTTCTCTTTAACAATCGCGTCTGAAGCAGGCTAGGAAACAAACTGTACATTCATAAGCAAGTGAACTCCGTCCTAATGCAAAAACACACGGGTGGCACAGACCTCTGTGTTACACCCCTGGACCCAGGGCTTAGTAAACCCGACGTAACCTGTACATTCATAAGCAAGTCAACTACGTCGTTCTAGTGGTCTCTTGCAACATATAAGGGGAAGCGAAAAACCTACTTGTTATTTTTTTTTCAATTTTATTTATTCAGTTAAAGTGGCTAAAGAAACATGTCAACCGACCGCCACGGGCGGACTCATGGCCGGGAGACTTGAGTTTCTTTCTACCTTTTTTTTTAATAGTGTTTAACGCCAGTTTTAACTATTGAGACGCCACAGGCGCTGTTTTTGGTTTTGATTCCCACCAGACCGTCCTCCCTGACTGAGGTTTTTGTTCCACGTTTTCCTCAGTCCTCATAAATGGCAAATGCCAGAGAGGTACCCTAAACTTAAGCCTGGAACGTTTCCTTCGTTAATAAAATCCTGTCCCAGTTTATCTGTGACTACCTTGATGAGGGGAGGGAAAAAATAAAAATAAAAAAGAGCCATTGGTGGTTTTAAATTTACTTCTAAAAGTCACTATCTAATGACAAGGAATGGTGGGCGTGCTACAAAAGAGTTTGTAACGCGTATGTAAAAGTTGGTAAACAGTGCTTTGTAGTGGAGTGAATGTTGAACCATAATCATGAAAAGGACGAGGACCAGTTAATAAACAGGCAAAGACTAAGCAACATTTTGAAACTGAAAGCTGTTGAAAACTCTTCTGAGAGACCGGTTATAATTCTTCATTGATTCCTTTACGAGTAGATATGTAACAACATGCATCATGCACGTGTTGCCATTAGATCCAAAGTGCCAAAATCTTTGGAAGAGTTACATTCGGTTTTAAAGATTTCAGTTTTAAAACAAATAGAAATGAATCGCTTTTATTGCTACATGAACACGAAAAACATTGTGGATATTTTTCAACAAAGACAAACTTAAAAGTGAGTGTGACGTTATCTACACAGTGTTCAAGAGTTGCCTGAAATTCTTTTTCATACATGAGGTAAAAAACAAAAACACCACCAGTATTTGTCCTATTGCCAGGCAAAAGTGTAGAAACGCATAACTCCCTTTTTTCTGCTTAGAGGAGGAAATGAGAAAGTTGAATTTAATCTTTTCTCCAAGTACAATATATGTAGACCTAGAAAAAGCCTTGCTCTTGGCTATTTGTAAAACGTTACCAATGGCAAACTTACGGGGCTGTAGATTTCACCTCGGACAAAGTTTGGTGGAGAATGTTCGTCTTGGTACAATTTATAAACAAAAGGACTCCGAGATTGGTAAGTTTCTTAACATCATCTGCGAACTTTTGTTTTAACATTCTGCATGTCAGTACACCATGATACACCAAGCGGGTAAAATCTGTGATAAATTATTTTCATGGTTTGAAGTTAAAAGTACAGTCAATATAATTAAATACACAATTTTAATACCGTAATTCAGCATTTTCAGTGTTATTAACATTCCTCAACAATGGAAAATAATGTTACTGGACTCTTGCTCCCTGGTCGGCTTACAATAATTATTGCGCACTTTTACTTTTTTAGTGTCTGGATGTTCATTCCACAAATTCTTGACACTTATCACATTTTGCCCTGCATTTTTTGTCTCTTTCCCTATCACAGATCTAGCATCGCCCAAAATATGAAACATATTTCAAAAAGGTGGGAAAACCCTTCCAATGTTTTCATTACCACATTTAGGTCACATTGACGTTCTAAATTATTGGGAATAAATGGTTGTCTGTAATCCAACAGTGCCTTATATTTAATGTAAAACCTGCTTCGACAATGAAACTTCTAAAACAAACGTATAACCTTTTGTTTACCAATACCATAAATCATGTAGCTTGGACTACTAAGCGGGGCACAGTTGTACCCCAGTGAGTATTTCAAGTGCTATGACTAAATGAACATAACAATTACTTTCATTATTATATGTAAGGTGTAAATTAACAATATAAAGAACTGATAATGCAGCGTTTGAATTACCACAATTATAGACAAAAAATTGGACTGCTTGGTACGCGGAAGGTTAAATCCCAACCAAAAAGGGGATTGTTTTGCCGACAAATAATGGCTATACAGCCCAAAGACAGACTAGTGCATGAAATCTGTGATTAAATCCTAGAAAATTGCATCATGCAAAAGAGCCAATTTGCTCCAAACCTATCGGCGTGTTTTCCTTCCTTGCGTACAACCAATCTTTTCATCCTCATAATATAAATGCTTCTCCTACTCTCCATATTCTAATATTTACCTGCTCTTAGACATTTTAAAATTGTTTATGAAATGCGTTCTGAATCAGCCATTAGACGGCCAGAAACTCGAAAAAGCGAATGATATTAATGCAATGATGGAATTACAGACCAACGAAACAAAGCCATTTCCGTTCATTAAAAAGAATTTTATTAGTGTCTGCCCAAAGTATGACGAAGTTTGACCCCCCCCCCTCCCCAAACGCAAAAAATAAAAATACATAAAACAAAAAATGTCATATTTTTAACCATTACAATCTTAGCTTTTTCGTAAAGCTATGCTGTGTCCTAAGTCTGATAAGACGTTTTGCAATGGAAGTGTTTGATTTTATCTTGTTAGAAGCTGTTTATGCCTGTGAATAAGACGGCATGCAATTTGGATACACATTAGAAAATCTTGGGACGTATTTTTCCTCTCCGTATATGCGAATCAAGTTAACAACCGGTATAGCAACGCAACAATGCCTAGTATAAATTACCGCACTGTTGTAATTTGTGCATTACAATGATAATTAAGAAGCGAAGTGAATGGAGGGAGTTACTAACAATTTCATTCTCGAAAAGAGTGTCGTGTGCGCCGTCTGGGAACCGCTCATCTAGAGGGATATATTCACCTGACTGTACGGCTTGGTGGATAAGGCGAGTGACTATGGTGGATCATAGGTTCGGGTCATCCTGGGTACGTTATTTATTTTATTTTTTTAATTTTATGAAGTGTACTTTTACACAAGTAGTAAAAATAAGAAAAGAAACTCAAATTTGATAATAATGATCCGTTTTTATCATATCGACTGCTCCGAGACACGTTCCACAACTTTCGTCCATTTTTGTTTACTATCATTTCGAATGGAAGCTTCATTATTCAGGGCATACTGGTCCTTTAGAAACTTAACCATAACTTGCAGAAAATAATCCCATATTCCAAATCGCTTATCTAAAACCTCTCTACAATCCCTGAAATTATTGCAATGTAATTTATTAACATCCTGTATATGCACACGATAGCCCTGTTAATCATAACAGAAAATATTATATAATGCATGAACTTTCTCGTTGACTTTGACATCAGATCTGCGTTATGGCTCGAGGTCCACAGTTCGAATTCCGTAAGTGGGGGGATTGTCTAGCATGCACCTGCTGTGGTCAATAGTACCTGCCCCGACATGGATCACTTCGAAGAAACCGCAACAGGCCTTAAGGTAAATAAACGAATACTTGGCACCTGTAATTGTTAATCCTCCGGAAAATAATTACTGCATATGCCACTCAACCCGCATATTTAGAATAAATAAAAGTATACAAGAACAAAACAGAGTTAGTATTTGATATACACGATAATTTGAATATTAAAAAACAGTACTATATTAGCCAATAAAAGACGAGTATGGTGATTATGTTGGATACTCATTTGATTATATTTCGCGGCAGCCTTACTACATGCAATATGATGTGAATCAACGCCATACGAACAAGCTTGCTTTCAGTTGCATATTTTATTTATTTTTGAGTTTTCTGAATAACTATATATGATTCTGGCATTCCACGAATTCAGTACTAATGCTTGAGCACACCATTACAACTGAAATGTCGTTGCGATTTAAATGGTTAAAAAAAAACACTAAAATCAAACTGTCAGATATCTCTTAAGGTTAACTAATGCACAACAAACAGAAGGAAATAGAAACCTTCGATTTTTAATTACAAACAAATCAAACCTTATTTTCTGTTTATCGCTGCATTTATAAAATTAATAGAAAATTAGAGCACTTGTTTCACCATCATATATGACACAATACAAAGGATTTTGTTTTAACTAAACTCAAGGGTTAAGTGCTTAGAGAGAGTATTTTGAGTTTTCCGTGCAGCAGTGATACAGCTACTCTCGCGGTAATGTTACAAAGCAATTAATTACAGCGCGTTATTTGTCTGCAAACCCTGGGGTTATATACCGCCCAGAGTATTAGCAAATTAAAAGTAACGTCCACTCAATTAGCGGCATTGCATGAACATTAAAAGTAACAATGAACAAAGCAACTGTACCAACTGTGAAACTTTTAATACCCCATTTCGACTTTGGAACCATGATAAAAGGAATTATGTACTACTAGGGCAAATGAGCTAACAGAATATGACAGCCTGGAAAGGGCCCCGGAAAAAATTCTACACGTGTGTCAAATTCTGATGCGACTCATCTTTTGCTGAAATAATTTTCCCAAAAACTTATTAACTAACTATAGCATTTTCAGGATTAGAGAAAAAAAAACATCACTCAGGCTATCATTAGCTCGCCAGAATATGAGCCGCGGTCTATTTTTTTTTTTTTTTCCCTTCTTCTTTTTTAATCTGAGCAGTGCTTTAGTCGCACAATTGATGATTAAGGTCCGAAATAAAATGTGCATTCTTCTTGAGGTGTTATTGGTGATTGTCAAAAACCTAAAGTGTATAGAAGCGATATTCGTGAATTATCAAACAATTTGGGAAGATTTTATTTTTGCCTTTTTTGTGATTATTTTCTAAATTTTACAATTAGCGGGAATAAGATGTAATTGTACCCTCTAAAGCAGCTGTTATAAAGAATGTTTTAAGGCGGATTTTATTTTATAAAGAAAATGCTCTAAGGGTAACAATGCATTCATCCCTTCCTAGAAAGACGTTCATAAAAAATTAAATCGGGGGTAAGTAGGTGGATATAGTAGTCGCGTTTTCATTGTGGGCAAGGGTATTGGTTTGTGAGCTGGCCGATTTTAGTTTGCATTATTGACTTGTAAAATAATCACTGCAGTTACAGCGCGGCACGGTTCCAGTTACAAAGACAAGGGAAATCGGTTAATTGCTGCTCTGCGTAATGAAAACGAAGACTACTATATCTACGGTTGCCACCTTGAAGAACACTAGACACTAGACACTAGTGGGCAGTATTTCATTTTACAAAATAAACTTTAAATACTTTAAATTAAAAATAAACTACAATTACTACATTAAACATTTCTAAAGGCATTGAAAATAATTATGTTTGCCTCAGTGTGAACACGATACCTTGTACAAATCATGAGGCCGAGGTGAAGGCTGGAACTTTTCCTTTAATTTAGAGAACATTTTATTATGTCGGAAACAATGTCTGCGTCATGCAAAACTGTCTAATAACAGGCACTGCAATTTACAACTGCCACCAACCTAGTCTTTACTGAATTTTTACACCCTTCACGACAATAAACATGAAATGCAGTGACTTGATTTCTTAGAAATAGAAAATCGAATCCATTGTTGCTTGCTCTTCCGTTTGTATATTTAAAGCCAGCAAAATGACCAACTGTAAAAATTTAAAGACAAAGAAAGTATGTATTAGTATTACTAACATTATTTCAAATATTATTTGACGTAAAACCTTAAGAAGACCGAATAATAAAACTCGGCTTGTAACCTAAAGACAGAAACGTAGGGACATTTAGGCGTCCCGCCATAATCGTATCGGAACACAACATTTTTTTCCACCGTTCTGATGTCTAAACATCCGATCTCTACTTATAACTTTATGTTGCTTATAACTGCATATTTTCAAAACTCCTGTACCTATTTATAACATCCCCATATCTATTTCTCTTTTTATTCTTAATCATTTCTATCAACGCGTCATGATTTACATGGAAATAAGCAGAAAGCATGTATGGCATAAGCATAATAAAGATATTTGTGTTAAACTCTATTTAGATCAGCAGCATCTGCCTGTACCAGCGTTAACCCAAAGAGAAACATGGCATGGCTTGATGCGGCCTTGTTCTGTGCTCCGAACCTACAATCAAGTGAAGGGATGATTAAATCTGCATTCAAGTTATGCTGCGACTATGAGGTGGGGTGCATAAGTTTCCGGCCCGATTATGTTAGATACGCGATAAAATACAGGTATCATTCAACGTAATTTCTCTTTACTTTGATGCATTTCTCACATCTCTAGATAACATTGCGATCCTTAAAAAAATAGTTCAAAAGTTTGTCTGCAAATCCTGGCAAACAGCGTCCTTCAATTCCTCATCGTTCATGAATCTTCACCCTTGAGTCACATTTCAGTTTTAAAACAGATAACAGTCGCCGAGAAAAGGGTCTGGATTGTACGGTGTATGATTCAGCTCCTGAAAGGTACATATATTCACAGTAGCCATCTGGACTGGTGCGTTTTCGCGCAGCAGACTAATTCCTCCTTTATTTTCCTTGATAACAATGCATACTTGCAGCAGTATGGCCTTTCTAGGGGGTACCTTATCATCTTTCCGCCACTTCACTCATTCTCTTTTTGAAAGAGGTTCATACCATGGCTTCGTACCTTGTGGCGATGGATTCCAAAATTGTGTACTCTCCTTACCATGGCAAAGGTTCAGAAACCTATGTCAAAGTTCCTAGAGCATCTACATTTGAACTGCTGAAAGAAGTGGAGGCACTCATCTTGCACTAACCTTATGCATATGCAAATGTTGTTGAAGGATGCAAAGCACAGTTGTTCTAGAAAGCTCCAACCTTGCAGCTATTTCTTTATCTTCAGAACCTGTCACTCAAAAAGTCCTAAATAAACAATAAATTACAATGATGACCAGTGGTTGAAGCAGAGTCACTATGGAATTATATTCGTTAATTCTCACTTACTGTTCGGTAAACATAATTATTTTTAGTGCATACTTATTTGTGTATTTTTAATTTCTCAAGGATATCTTTGCCTGCATATTTAGTATTTTAATGGATGAACTTTTAGACCCTATTGCTGATACATGAGGCCAAATGATAAATTGGAAATTGAATATTAAGGGGGCAAGGGCATCTAACTGGCATTTGCCATTGAAGACTGAAAATAATATTTAAAAAAAATCTGGAAAAATTAGCCCAGGAAGGGCAATCCTGGCGGGAATCGATTTGACTCTCGTTCAAGAGTCCATGCCTTAGCTACCTCAGCCAGCTTCATGGAGCAAAAATACTTCCTCCTTAACTACAAAGTATGTATGAATCCTAAACCTTTAATTTCTGAACAAAAAAAGTATATTAGCACAGTTTAGGCGAATATCTATCTTAATGTGTGAAATTCATCCTTCTCTGCTTGGAAAGTACTTCCTTCTTAACATAAAATATTTTAAAAATTACATTGAAATATTTTCGCGTTTGGGTCTCCGATAACGCCAATTTGCCCAACTTGTTTATTTATTTTTCTGATTACTTGATTAGTCACTAATGCAAGTCATTAGTTTGGATATTCATTTCTTACCATGAACTCCAGAAGAACTGTTATTGTTTAAAAAAGCAATAAAAACGAATATGATATACGAAGGCCATCTATCAGTAAATGACAAAAGCTCATTTGTGGCGAACTCAAGCATTATCAAACTAGTCAATTGAAATATTTTTGCTTCATTTGTGTCGGAAGTAAATGCTAGTCTGGACTGTACCTTGCCTATCCGAAATTTCTCTACCCTGCCGATGCGGTACAGGAAGGTGACTACGCAAGTAAAGGCATCTGTCTCACAGCAAGTGAACTTTGGTTTTCTGTGTGTTCAAAAACACGAATATACATACCCGCAGCATTAAACGACGAAATAAAAAAAAAAATTTTTTTCCCGCATTTTGAGGGTATATTTTTTAAAAAATTAAAGGAAAAGAAGTATTTTTCATCTTGTGCAAAATTTATATTGGATTAAATGCTATGTGTAAACAAAAATAATTTTTGTCAACTTTCCTACTGCCAATATTCTTTCCATTATCCATATGATGAGGATCCTTGTCATGCACCCCAAACATATTTGCTCTAGATTAGATAAACAAAGTTACACACAATAAACCTTCGTAATTCTTGTTCAAATTTTAGTAATCCGAGAAAAAAGGGGGAAAAAGGCATAAAATGGGAGGTAAATACAGGAATTTGACAAAATATTTTTCATACAAAGACAAAAACACATTGACACTTAAGCTCAATATTTTTAACATTTAAAATACACACATCCTTCATGTTTATGTAAGAAAATTACAATTGGCTTTCAAATCATACTTTTTCTATAGATCCACAATACACCATTTCCCCTGTGTTAAGTTTACATGTGTTAGTCACCAGATTATGTCATCCCAAATGGCAAAGCAAGCCCCATATAAATGCAGAACAAAAATGACAAATGAAAGGCATCCTCTAGCACATACGAATAGGTTCTATTACATACTGTATTACTTAACAATTCTATGAAAATGAAGATATTTTTCTGAAAATGACAAATCTTCAAAGTGTATAGCTTTGCTGTTCTTTTGTAATTAGAACAAGAATCAGAGAACAAACTTGCACGAGAACAATTTTTTGCTACATATACAACAGTTAAACAAACGTTCATTAGATATAAAAATACTATAAAATATTAACTGTACAAGTACTTGTTAAAATAAAATTACATCCTTTACTCCACAGACAATTATAATTCAACATTTGCAGTATTGAGTTTAATGAAATCACTGCAAATGTGGCAATTGCATTTAAAACTTGTATTTGCTAACATTTCTTTTATTCCCAGTTTTTGATTAGCTTTGTAATAGAATTCTGAATTCTCAAAGACCCATGATCTGAATGCTCTCTGAAAGTCTTTTTCTACACTAATTTGGCCTAAGTAAATGTCATAATTTTTCTTAAATCCCTTCAGCATAAGAGATTAAAGTTAGTGTATCTAGATATGTTGTTAAATAGTTTTCCCATACACTTCCAAAAATTGCACATAACATTTTCTTGTTTTTCACCAATGTCTCACTGATAAATGCATCTTTCTTTCTCAATCCCAATTTCTAAAATCTCAGGCAGTTTTATTTGTAAACAAGAACAATTAAGTTATTCTAGAGATCTTTGTAGATAAACTCACTTATAATGTCTAAGTGATGGCAAACGAAAAACTTTCGTCAACAAGGAATAATTCAATCACTCTGAGAAAGGGGGAGTGCACATAGTTTTGTATAACTCAATAAATGCCACCGCTAGTCTACATTTAGCGCTCCTAATCTATAAGCAATACGTGATTATATTAACAGCTTATAATTCATTAGCATTTAATTCTATGGAAGAATTTGTATAATCTCATTCTTTTGTCAGATTCATTTTATGTCACTGAATTTGGTTAATAAAACATCAATTTTGAAACTAAACGCCGCTTGAATACTTTCTCGAAAAAAAAATTATGCATAATATTTATCTCGCATATCAAAATTTATTTTCCAAATATGGTACAGTAATCCAAAGCAAAACGCTCACATTTAATGTTCTCTGCTAATGCTCAACCAAGGAATCACCAAATCCACTGCTAAAATTGCATTTGCACGGCCGAGAACATCAACAGTACCTTCCATGTAATTATGTTTTCATTCAACACAATACGCAGGACTAAGCCTAAGGATAGCTAATTTTAATGCAGCATTCATAACCATATTCACGTTTAATATAACGTGGAAAATGATATATAGCATGTTATAACTAGTTTCTTTCCTCGCGCAAACAGAAATCACATGCTAAAGTTGACAAGAGCCCTAAATAAATGGAAGGGCAGGGTAATCCTATACCTGTTCTCATATGCTGTCAGATGAGTTCAGACTTACCACTTTCGATGTATGGAACCAGTAAAAGCAGGAAAACGATGTATCCACACTCATTTAACATGATCCCACACATAAAATTGCCCCCAACAGTCTTAAAATTACACTTTATTTCAAGCCATTCACTAAAACCCACAGCTGACTACACCACATCACAAAACCTTTGTCTCCATTTCCTCCGGCGCATGCGCACTGCTCCTTCTAGGTGGTAAGAGAAATTTACGTGCAAAAAATTCAAACAGCTCGAATGTGAAAGATGTTCTACTTCGATAATCATTATACCACGCAAAATTGACATCCAAATGCTTAAATGCAGATTTTCTCTCCTTGAAAATAATTTAAACTAAATAATGACGAAATAAAATTTTGCCAACAAATAGTTATAATTATAATACATCTAAAATTGTCTTTTAAAAATGCTAGGCTTTCAATATAGATTTCTGAATCAAAAAAAAGTATTCTTATGGACCAATTTGATTTAAACAGCTGTTAATGAACTGTTTTCTAGACAAGTTGTGCAAACTAAAACGTTTGTGCACACTGTTTGTGCAAACATGCATTTTAATTTATAACATAAGACTTACATCAAATTGTATTCTTAAAGCAATTTCATTTTAAATGGAAATATAAATGAGAAATTATTTTTTTCTGTAAAATAATATTTGTTGAATTGTTTATTTTACTGAAATTTCTCCATCTGTAACATTTTATTTAAAACAACAAAAAAAACAGCATGGTATTGTGTAAGTCTCTCAGATCTGTTTTAAGGATTTTACAACAATAATATTTTTACAAATGTTGAAACAAATCATATTATTTAAGGGATTGTTGAAGTACCACTCAATCAAAACACTTTTATGCACAGATATTTTCAGTTTTTTTTTAATTTTACAATGGCATATACAAACCCCTACTAGTTATTTGCATAACTTACATCCAAGCAACAAACTGGAGGAAACTGTTTCCTGAATTTCTGTTGCTCTAAATATCTGTCAAATTTTCATCTAATAATCATCAACTAAATATATCATTTAAGCGTCAGCTTTCACAATCTTTAAACATTATATTGTCCAATTTTCTTGTTTCCTTGGTAATTCGTAGTTCTGTAAAGGAAAAATAGAAATATTATGACTGGCAAGAATATGTGGTTCAATTCAACAGTCACTAATTGAAACAAAAGATCTTAATAGATATATGTGTTGTTTTAATTGATTTTTAATTAAAGTAAAGAATTTTAATTTATACATTTATTTGAAATACTGCTAAAAGCAAAAAAATATGTATAAAAGATGGAATAATTTAATGATTATAGTTTTACTAGAATTTAGATTGGTAACCAATTTTGATTTCATTGTTTACACTATAATGTGAAATGTTGATGGTTTACTGAATACATAAAAAAATTTAATGCTGGAAATAAAATAAAAATACTTTCATTCTATTATATTTTAAATGTAAATACTGCTATTACTTTTATATATAGCTTAATATGAAATTACTTGAATGATAAAAACTTTTTTCATGATGTCAAAGCATTCTAACTTCAAAGTAAGAAACTTGCATTTAAATTAACTACTCATTTTCCCTAATACTAGTTTCATATTAGTATATTCTTTTACAGCTGTGCTCAAAATGAGGAATGTAGAATTTTTAAGCATAATGCATTTATGGAATAAATATTTGCATAAAATTCTCCTTTTAAAGTTGATTTTTGAAAGATTATTATGATTCCTGAACCAATCAATAACCACTGCAATGCATGAAGTGGAAACAAAGATTTAAAGAGCATCTCTAAGCTGGTACTTGTAAAGATTTATTGCTAATGTAAAAGAATCTTCCTACTCTCACTTTCTCAAGGTTATATGGCAGCTGAGAATATGAACAAGCATTCACAAAAATATCCTGAAAACCCCTTGAGTAAGAAAATGAAACCAAGAATAAGAGAAACATTATTTCAAATAGTTTGACTCACAAGAGATAAATGTGCTTCACTCTTTCAGATTCCAAATTGAATTAATATTGAAAGAGTATTTTATTTTTATTGTTTTCACTGTTTGTTTCATAAATGAGGTCCCTTGGTATCCTAACCGAAGAAAGATTCACTTTTGGCTCATATTCAAGATATCCAGTGAAATTCTCTTCTAGATTTTAAAATAAGTCATACAAGTGTTAAGAAAAAATTATACATTTTATGTGCTTTTATTTAGCGTAGTATTTGAATTGTAAACTCATGCTTGCAAACAATTGAAATTTCCTTTCATTTTCTGCATATATTTTCATATATATTGCACACATTTGACTTATCAGGAGTGACCTCAAATGTAATCAATTGGCAAATCACATATGTTCTAAAGTCACTCACCATACTTTCCTGGTTCAACTTCACAAGCTTGTACTACTGAGGTTTTCAGTTCCTGTTCCACATCCCTTGCTAGTTGTAGGAGCTAAAAATAAGATTTAAAATAATTTAAATGTTAAGAATTTCTTTACTCGAGTGAGAAATATTACCATTCCTTTCAAGTTGCAGTAGCTAAAAATAAGATTTAAAATAATTTAAATGTTTCAATATATAGATATATATATATGTATATATATATAGATATATATATAAGAGTTTCTTTACTTGAGAGAAATATTACCTCTTTAATTGAAGTTTCATCAGAGACATGCTTGCATTTTTTATACTCAGTGTTAATTCTCTCTCTTCCGGCTGAAACACACAAATATTCTTAGAAAATGTTGAATGGATATATTATTATTGATTTCCCTTCTTAATCATTGGTTACATAATTATGCACTTTTAAGAAAAATGATACAAGACTGTTTAATTCCATTCTCATTTAAGGATCATATAAACACAGTTTATTTTTAATGATATACCTTGAAGTGCACGGTCATCTCTTTCGAAGACAAACTGTCGTGTTCTGTGCAACTTTTTGAAAGACTGTAAAACCTATAAATCAAAACAAAAACTAACTTAAACCACAAGAAATTGTCTTGTCTAGAATTGGTAATTTAAATGTACCGCTTTAAGATGTCGGGCCTATAAGCAAACAGCTGACCTTAAACATGAGCGTCGTAAGCACTTGTAGGTTGTACATTAAATTGGATACAGTGAAAGTGCAATTAACACTTCAGAGTAACAGTTAATTAACTCCTTGGAATTGTAACAACATTATGAAAAACGTGAAACTATACAAATACCTGTCTCCTCAGAGAGTTGTTCATAATGCTCAATTTTTCGATGGCTATTACATGTGCATATTTAAGAACTGAATTTTTAATGTAGTATAATAATGTCAAGGCAAAACTGTTCTTCTAAACGTGGATTTTCTTTTTCTCAAACCAAGCAAAATACTAAAGACTGTTTTTGGTTCAGTGCAGCTTCCATACTCCAGCAAGATTGGTCTTATCCGAAGCTATACTAAACGCGCGAGTTTGAAATAAGTTTTCATCTATGAAATGGGAAGAGCATCTGATACAGTGCCGCTTCCATTAGCACTGAAAGCTTCCTCCTAATTATATTTGTGTAGTGCTATTTAATATGCACCAGGTTTTGTATTTACACAGCAAACTGCAAATCATGGAACAGTGCCCTCAATGTCATATTCCCATCAAAGCACCGAACGCTCGACTGATACAAGATGCCTGTGGGCACAAGAAATGTCGCCTTTGTCTCTTAAAGGAAGAATCTGGTTGTCAGCTTTGTGCTGCTAATGGTGAATCCATGTCAATTTCACTAAGTAATGTTGGATTAGTCTAGAATACCAGGGCGGCATTGATGTATTGCATTGTGTCACTGTTGCCACTTATGGCATGTTTTGAATCAATTTTACACAATAACGAACGCTAACGCCCATTCGCTCAGTATGGGTGGCTGAGAACTAACTTATTTTTCATATACATACCAGATAGATGGTGACATGCCATGGTATTCAATACTTGTGCCAACAAAATTATTATTATTATTATTATTATTATTATTATTATTGTTGTTGTTGTTGTTGTTGTTGTTGTTGTTGTTGTTGTTGTTGTTGTTATAGTTATAAACAGAATATATTTCAAAGTGTTATTGTATTGGTGCAATAAAATTCTAATTTCTTTAAGATGCAAAAATTCCACTTCTTCCTGCAAAAATTCGAAGAAGATGTCAGCAAATACTTGCAAAGGCGAAGGATGTTCAAACTTCAGGACCACTGTCTTCTGCATCAGCTACACCAGAGCAACAGAAAGAAAATCTTGAAGACTCTAAATTAACAGCAACAGAAAATGGAGAGCCCATTGCAACAGAAAACTTGGAAAATATATCAGAGGAATCAAAAGAAAAGGATATTAAAATAAAAAAGAAGCGTAAACGATTAATTATAGAAAGTCACATTATTATTGTCCCAGGTAATTCAGTGACATAATGTAAAATTTAAAATTAGTTGAACATACATACTAATTTGTTTTAGAAAACCTATATACTAACAAAGAGCTGAAAATTTGAAAAGTAAGCACCTAATCTGATGGGCTTATACTAGCTATACAGTGCATGCACAGCATTTTTTCTTTTGTTACATTTTATTCCTTTATGATTACAGTATAATTGTAATAAACATGTGCTTTTACACAGGCAACCCCATACGCTATACGTGTACCATATGTTCGAAGACCTTCAAGCAGCGACATAATGCTCGATATCACAATTATTGTGCATCTGGTGACAAGCCATACAAATGCGATACTTGTGGCCAAAAGTTTGCTTCTAAGGCTCATTATGAATGTCACTTACTCAACCATACAGGTAAATGTTACTCATCAAAGATTTAGCTTTGATGGATCTTTAAAAAATAAAAGTTTAGATCCCTTGTGTTTGAAAGGGAACCAAAATTAATGACATCAATAAAGCACATGAATTAAATCATAACACAGTCTGTAGAACTTAGAGTTCATTTCTGTTGCCAAAATTTAATTAAGTTGTACTTTAAATCATCATATTAACATTTTTCTGTATTTATTAAGATAAATTTCCTGTTACATCTAGAGTGCCAAACTGAACATCTTGCAACTTATGATTGGTTTACTGTAGCGCATGTGGATTACAATATAACTTTGTGTGTGATGAAGTCAGATGATTCACAGCCCAATGTGAAGATGGATTTTTGAGATTTCAGATGAGTTTCTACTGTGTAAATAATTTTTACATACAAACTTTTATCAGATTATCAAAATTAGGTTGCATTAAGTTAGATCTAGTGCATTTATACTACTAATAGAAACAATACTATTGATAAAATTTTGAAATAACTAATAAAATGTAACAATAGAGGATGATGATTATGGTTTAAGGGTGCAGAATAACAATGATCATTAGCTCCCACAAAAAAGAGTATTGAAAATGGACTTATGTTAAAAAAGGAGAAAAGATTTCAGAGTAAATCCATGTTTTTGTTCTATTTGTGAGACAGAAATGCAGTTATTGAAGCTATTTGAAAGTTTTGAAGGTTGCATTTTGAGTTGACTTCATAACTCAGATTTCGTATACATCTGTAAGGCTCTATTGCCCATTATGTGTGTTCAAGCAGAAAAATGAGTGAAAAAATGCAAAATTCATGATTGTATTTTTCATTGTGTTTTATTATTTGTCATTATTAATATATATTCCATTCTCATAACAAAAATTTATACTATATTTTGGAATTTCGACTCATTCACAAAACTTATTGTGATAATGAAATAACATTATTGTTCAATTTTTTTTCTGCTATTAAGCATAAGTTTGTTTTCAGGTGATCGGCCATTTGTGTGTGATATTTGTGATATGGGCTTCCGACAGAAGGATAAACTTACAAGACACATGAGAACACACACTGGTATGTTTAGTTTGGTCATAATCATTATTATAATTATGATAATCAATAGTATTTGGAAGTTTAATTTTTGAAAATTGCAGTAAACAAAATAAACTATTAAAATCAAAATGTTGACAACTCTTAACTTTAAGTATAAAGTACAGGACTTTCACATAAAAATTATCTTGCATGTTTGATTCTTGGGGCTGGGCATGTTGTGTTGCTCACCACCAATAGATTCAAGACACCAGGATTACAATAAGAGTTTTTTTGTGAAACTATGTATAACATAAATATAAGCACTCATAATGAAATTTATTTGCGCAAATTAAGAAAAGAGATACTGAAACTGCCCATCTTCTTGTTCCACATATTTCTGGCACCTATGTAATAAATTATACAGTTGACCTAAAATTTTTGTGATTTATTTACAATGCTCCAATTTCAGGCTCATTTTTTTCATTTTTTTCCTATAATTAATAGTATTTTGCAAAGTGTGAAGGGCATGAGCACCTTAAGATGACATACAAGCTTACATGTTCCATGAATTTAACTGGAGAACAGTGCAATTGCAGTGATGGCAAATGTGCCATGCTTTCGGTGCTGATGCTGTGAATGAATGGATGATGCAAAAATTGTGTGCTAAGTTCCAGAAAGGCAACTAAACCCTTGAAATTGAGTCATATACAGGAAGGCCAACAACAATGAATTTTCTTAGCAATTACTCAGGTTGTTGATTTGGTTTATTTACAGATGCTCTTGAACATCTCAGTTCATCAGTATCCCATTCAATTCAGGGCGTGAAACAGTTGATAAATTTTGCTCAGAGGTCTCTTCTTTCAGGCTTGAGGTTCTTTTATGTGCTGTAAATCTATGTTATGGGATCCATGGTTTTATTTTACTTCCGAAGGATCTTGGATTTTTACACCCAAAAAAATCCAAGTTTAGGATTCTTCCCCAGCATTCACTATTTATGAGGATTAAGGAAAAAATGGCTACTGAGGTGAATAACCATCAGGCTTGTAAGGACATGGCACAGTAATTCAACTTTAGTGCAGAAATTATAATGCTTCATCTCCATTAACTATGAACTCAGTTGCTTTGTAAGATGAGAAAAGCACAGAAGGTGACATAAGTTGATGCCTGTTTTGCATTATTATTACATCAGGAAAAGGACTGATTTCTTAATAGGCTGCTGACATGATCCTCTGTCTATGACACTCAAAGATGCATCATCACTGGTTGACAGACAATCAAAATTACCATTGCACCAAGTAATGCTCTATGTGAGATATTGTGCATTGTGAACTGCTGCCAGCTGACTAAACAATCAATGCAATTGTATACTCTAATCAGCTAGAACATGCTTCATGAAAAGCTGAAAAGTAATGCAAAATCACTCTTTGGTAGAGATCACATCTGAGTCTTATGGTCATCATGTCTGCCTGCAAATCTGGAGGTTCCAGATTTGAATCTCAGAAAACCTTTGCCAGATAAGATTTATTTTACAGTTTTCCTTATCCTGAAAAGTTAAATGCCAAGTAGATTTAAAGAATGCAGACTCCAAGCTCAATTATGTACTCATTTCATCAACCATTCATTCATCATCTCTAGACCAGATGTGTCAAACATAAAAGCTGAGCAGTAATGGGTAGCATAGCTATGGGACAAGATGGGAATTCACATATTATCTAGCTGAATAATGCAATCGTGTCATGAAATATGTATATGTTGTAAGCATAGTACATGCATGTTATGCTCTAGTCTATACTTAATACTGATGTCAGAAAGCCTCATATTGCAATTGAATAATCACAACAGAACCATACAATACACCTGGAGAGGATGTCTCTTCGAAACCGGTCCCACCATATTTAAGTGAAGCATAAGAGTGTGTCAGACGACAGATCAGATAGAATTTACATTTTACAAGCTTCACTGTGTGAGTTCCAACGGAATTTTTTAAAAATGTCTTATTTTTCGAAATTTTTAAATGAATTACGAAGGTTTTCAAACCCCATAGGAACAGACTAGGACACAACTGACTCATTTACCAAATAAGAAAATGGAGGATTTACACATGAGAGATTTTAACCACAACTTTTATAACTTAAAGAGGGATATTAAATACTACATAAAACTTAAAGGAAAACGTAGACCGAAAGCTGCAAACATACATTTTTTAAATTTGTGTCTTAAACATCACATCTGCCCAAACTTTGTTAAGAAAATATAACCATAACAGTAAAGAACAATAAACAGTTGAAAAGAAGGTAATCCATATGGAAAAAGTAAAACATTATGCTAAATTAGCTGACATAGATTTGAAATTATATGACATATACCTGAGAGTTACCAAAATTTAAAAGAGTCATTAAGTTCGTTGAAGATGGAGAGGATGTCTCTTTGAAATCGGTCCCACCATATTTAAAACTAAGTGAAGCATAAGAGTGTGTTAGACGACAGATTAGATTGAATTTACATACAGAGTCATTAAGTTCATTGAAGATAGAGAGGATGTCTCTTTGAAATCAGTCCCACCATATTTAAAAGTAAGTGAAGCATAAGAGTGTGTTAGACGACAGATTAGATAGAATTTACATACAATACACCTGTGTAATGAAATCAAATGTAGCAATTGGCAGTTAGTGACAAACTCAAAAATACACAAAATGAGTTTCCCCTATCTCTGTTGCCCCAATGCTAGTTAGGAGGATTAAACATTGGTGATCAGGCATGGTGCTTTAGACCTCTGTTATTATGAGGGGTGGCACCATTCTCTCTTCAGTCAGTTCAACAGGATTTTAACAGAGTGGGGCAGTTGTGTTGTGCAATGGTGAGATATTCATTTCATCTTTGTATATTCATCAGACATATAAAGTTGTATGGCAGAATGAAAAGGGCATTTAGGCATACATTCCCTGGCAGCTGGTTTCAACACAAAAGACAATATTACAGTTAGTATAAATTTAGTGAGACAGGTTCTATAACTTACTGGAAAAAAAAATCAAAGTTTGCTCATCAGTTCATTATGGAATTATGCCATATATTTGGTCCCAGAATTATTGGCCCTGGTTTATAGGCCCTTCATTCTCCAGATCTTACAGTTCTATTTGTAAGGAACATTGAAAAATAGAGTATATTCAACTAATACCTCGCTGAAGGAACTTAAAACAAACATTTGAAACAAGATAGATTCATTGGTGATGTAGAACTGATGCATGTCTGATAATTTCCTAAGAAAATGTGAACTGTTTGTCAGGGAAAATGGGCAACATTTCTAGCACCTACTGTGTAGAGGGTAAGCATCAAATGTTATTTAATATGTTGTATCTAAGTTTTAAAGTAAGTAAGCACTTGAATGCCACAAGTCTATGCAAGAAAATACTGGTGGCAATGCAAGGTCTAACTGCTGACTACTCTCACTGTAGTAGCGTCTGAAGCTGATTGATATAAATTACTCACAAAAGGAAAATTGTATTATTCCTACTACTTGTTTCATAT
The DNA here is from genome assembly GCA_030762175.1 of Metallyticus violacea. Lineage (NCBI taxonomy): Eukaryota > Metazoa > Arthropoda > Insecta > Mantodea > Metallyticidae > Metallyticus > Metallyticus violacea. The sequence continues at coordinate 23,295,789 of CM060845.1, forward strand.
TAACAACTAGATATGCTCTAGAACATGGTTGTTTGAATTTGGAAAAACAATGTGTTGCCTTAAGATACTTTTCTAACATTAGCTATGTCTGAATGTCAGGAAATTGTCATATAGAGATACCGTTCCTTAAGATATACAGATTTCACTCAGTCAGTCAACAGCTAATGCTGGGAACGATTGCCCCCAAAACATCCTAGTGTTATATAGCTTAGTGAAGTTAGTGTGAATATGCTTAATACATCAGCATAGGATATATTACCACTCCGTTGTTGTCTACAGCTTTGTAAGTACAACTTATTGAGTAAATGTTTTTCAATTTTCTACTATGTTTAAAGCTCCAGTGCAACATTTAAATGCTATATGTACACTGGTTTAAGTAGCCAGTATGCACAGTCACACTTAAGTCTTCATATAATAAATCTAAGCTCATTTTTCATCTCATTTTACATTTTTATGTCCTTTCTGCATATTGTGTTATATTAGTTATAGTTTTGGTAGTATTTAGTTGCAGTTTTTAGTTCTGAATTTACATTTTAGTAGTTAAATTATAGCTGACTACCAGTTATAGTTCTGTTCTGTTCACTGGTTTCCAGTTTAAGAATTATTGTATATTTTATATGGGATTTGTTTTTGTTTAAATAGTTATAATCTGTACAAGAATAGGTGAGAGAAATGAAAAATATAATAAACCATAGAAACTGTAATATATGTCCTGGTATAGGCATCTAGGTGCCAGGATGGCATAATACAGGATTTTTTTTTTATTATTATTATTATTATTATTATTATTATTATTATTATTATTATTATTATTATTATTATTATTATAATGTTTATTGGCAGATTTGCTTTCCATTGTATTGGTATCTAGTGGCTAGCCACACATAGTTATGTATTGCATTTTAATGCAATTTCCAAATAAATTAATATTGTGCAATTCAGTTCCAATATATTATTTTTCCTGTACAGTTAACATATTTCATCTGTATTTAATGTCAGTTGTTGCATTCTTATTTCACACATATATTAGTGAATAACTTCAATGTTAGAATGACAGTTTTGAGGACAGAGGTAACCTGTAGAACATGTTTACAAGAAATTCACTTTTTTCTCAAATATACATTTTTCAATACAAAAATGTCACTTGTGCATACATTCAATTTCAGTTAAAAATTTTTTGCCTGCTCTGCAAAGATGCAATAACAAATCTATGTATTATTTTTGGTTTATACTTCTAAAAAAGTTTATTCATGGGAAACAAGATTAATGTCTCTGCAAGTAATACTGTGATTACAAAACCAATAACTGGTCTAATAAGAAATGAGAAGAAAATAAAATTATGTACTTGCTTAAAAATTACTAGCACAAGTAAGCTTTTGAAAATTGGCATCATTTTGTAAAAAAAGAAAATTATTAAATAGTTTTCTCTGAAAGTATTATAAAAAAATGAAATTTTGCACAGTACTTAGTAATGGCATAATTACATTTTGTACCAAATTCTAACTCACTAGCTTAAAAACTATAGAAATTAGAAATTTCTGTCCCAATGTCCCTTAATAGAAAAGCCCCATATTAACATTGTGTACCCAAAGTCCTGCCTCCCACTCCAGTCTGAATGCTTTCAGCTTTTTGAATTCTCGGGGCAAAAAAAAATGTCAAAGTGCTGTAGCCTTTTAAAAGTTCAGCCTCTTCAAGGTAAACCTGATATGTTTCTGAAAATATTTCAGGAGAACGACCATATGTGTGCCAAGAATGTGGGAGATGCTTTACTACATCTTATGGGTTAAAGGCTCATCAGCGCACTCATTCAGGGGAGAAGCCCTACTTGTGCAATGAATGTGGACGGGGTTTTGCAGAACCTGTCAATCTTCGCAGTCACTGTATGATACACTCAGGTAATACCTCTACACATGTACAATTGAATTAATGTGCTTCTGTTGGTCCAGCAGTTTATTATATTGTATGCACTTTCCTTTTTAGGAGAGAAGAATTTCATGTGTGAGGGCTGTGGGAAAAATTTCAGCAACAAAAGTGCATTAAGTACACACCAGCAAATTCATACAAGAGAGAGATCTTTTTATTGCACTCTGTGCCCTCGAGGTTTCCACACTCGTAAGGATCTTAAGCGACATCATCTGACTCATTCAGGTACCACTCCTAATTAAATTCTTAGACAGCTTTGGTATAATTGGAAAATTTTATAAATTCTTGTAATTTCTCTTTGTAATTATGATGATATTAAGGAATTCAAGCAGTTGATCATAGGAATTTTTCCTTACTGCAGTCTTGCCAACAAACAAACCAAATTTTTTTAAGCATACTCATAATAGCAGAATATAAATTTTAGCCAACTCATTGATCAAGGGCAAAGGGATATAAGCACAAAAGTGTTTTTGCACTGTTTTATATATGTAGTTGTGCCATTAAATATTATTTCACAGACCTTTAACCATGAAAACAAAATCACAAGTGCTTCCATTATTCACTGTATATTCCATTACAAAAGCTGTCAACAAACGGTTATTCAAAATGATAATTGGCTTTCACTAAGGCTACGAGGAAATTTTCCATAGCATGTGTTTCTTTCAGACTTAATATTTAGAGTACCTTATTGGATAAGCTGGCCTTACTGGTCTCAGTGTAACATTTATGTCTCAAAACACAAGTTTTGAGAATTTGATTCCGTGTACATTAAATTTTTAAGGAAGTAAAAGTCAGAGCACATGTCCACTAAAAGGAACTTAGCGCCTCAGTGGTTTTATGGCATGTTAAAGAATTTCATACATGAAAAAAGAGGTACCTGGACAATATTTCCCAGCCACTTCATGTCCATGTTAGTTTATTCGTACTAGATAACAATGAAGACATTGGGCTTACCAACTGTCATTCTGCTTCTTTTAGAAAATAAGCATTTAACTAAAGGAAAGTTCAGATTCTTAAAAAATAAATGTAAAAATGTACTATGTGCAAATTTTGTTTTTGTCTCCTTAATATTCTCTAAAACTTTGCAAGTAATTCTATTTTTAAGTGCTTAGATAATTATTTACTTTTCCAGATGAACGCAAATACAGTTGTTCTCTGTGCAATACAAAATTTAGAAGAAAAGACAACCTGGAACGGCACATGAAGAACACACACCCAGAAACAAGAATGACTTCACATCTTTCTCAAGCATTCCAGCAACAGCAGCATGCCCAACAGCAGGAAAAAGCAGCATCTGTAGAAAAAACTCAAGAACGACTGCAGCAGCACACTGTGCAGGAGAAAACTCAAAATTCAATACAGCAATTGCAACATTCACAAAATACTTTGCAAAACCAACCACAAAATTTAATGCAACAGCAAGGCTTATTGTTGCAGAGTTCTCCAGAACAGCAAACAAAAGATTTAGCTCAAGAACACCCACAAGCTTTAGTACAGCAATTTTCACACAATCTAATTGAACATTCCAAAGAGTTAAGATTAGAGCTGCCTCAAGATTTACTGCCTGAACATTCACACAGCTTAGAGAGTTTAGAGCAACAGGAACAAGAACCAGCATCAGAGCTGATACAGCAACATTCTGTGCAAAACAACATGCAACAACTGCGCCAACAAAACCTGGTGCAACAATCACAAGATGTTATTTTGAAACAACCACAAAACTTAGTGCAGCAGTTACCACAAGATTTGATGCATTCACAGGCAGCCCATGAACAACAAAACCTAATGCCACTTGAAGAAAATGAATCATCCTTTTATTTACTTTGCTCACAGGCAGAGCCATTGGGGAAACTGCCAAATAGTGTGGGTAAGCAAATGCCTCTTCAGGAATCAGAAATACTTTCTTTGCAGGAAATGCCAAAAAGTTTAGGCAAACACATGTCCTTTCAAGAATCAGAAATGCTTTCTTTGCAAAAACTGTCGAACAGTTTAGGTAAACAGATGACTCTGCAAGAGTCAGAAGTTCTTTCTTTGCAAAAAATGCCAAAAAGTTTAGGCAAACAAATGTCTATTCAAGGACCAGAATTACTTTCTCTGCATAAAATGCCATATAGTTCAGGCAAACAAATGTCTTTTCAAGAGTCGGAAGTACTTTCTCTGCAGAAAATGCCAAATAGTTTAGGGAAACAAATGTCTCTTCAAGACCCAGTAGACATTTCTCTGCAGAAGATGCCAAATAATTTAGGCAAACAAATATCTCTTCAAGAGTCAGAAATACTTTCTCTGCAAAAAATGCCAAATAGTTCAGGCAAACAAATATCTCTTCAAGAGTCTGAAATGCTTTCTCTGCAGAAAATGCCAAATAGTTTAGGCAAACAAATTTCTCTGCAAGAATCTGAAGTACTTTCTATGCAGAAAATGCCAAATAGCTTAGGCAAACAAATTTCTCTTCAAGAATCAGAATTATTATCTCTGCAGAAAATGCAGAATAGTCTAGGCAAACAAATGTCTCTACAACAGTCAGAAATACTTTCTCTGCAGAAAATGCCAAGTAGTTTAGGCAAACAAATTCCACTTGATGAATCAGAAATACTTTCTATGCAGCAGATGCCAAATTGCTTAGGCAAACATATTCCACTTGAAGAGTCCGAAGTACTTTCTATACAGAAAATGCCAAATAGTTTAGGCAAACAGATGTCTCTTCAAGAGCCAGATGTGCTTTCTATGCAGAAAATACAAAACAGTATGGGCAAACAAATTCCACTTGAATCAGAAGTACTTCCTTTGCAGAAAGTACCAAATAGTGTGGGAAAACAGATATCTATTCAGGAGCCAGAAATAAACCCAGCCTATTTGTCACGCAGTATGCCAGAAGAGGCCCAAGGACAAACCCAAACTGGTCATTTTCTGGAGTCCAGCTGCATAAAGTCCCTCTCAGACATCTCAAATGTTCCACCAGGAATAAAATCACACAGCCAGCCCCATGTGATGAGCTTCAAAGAAATGCTGGAACCAGTGAATGATCTAAGGAAATTGTTTCCAAATGATGCCGGCAGTACATTGTTCCGGGAAATTCCCAAGGCAATACCTAAACAGACATCATGTCCAGTGCCTGTGATTAACAGTGCCTATACACACCAGGTTATCAAAAGTGCTTCTGACTATGTGCAACAGGAGAGAGGTACCAATTGTGTGCCCACTATAACAAAACTGCACTCGGGTATCATATGACAGAGAGGTGCTCTGCTGCTAAACTGAGAACAGGGAATCTGGGGTTTATTATTTGTGAACATTTCCATCAGAGACTGGTATCAATATAACCACATGGAAGTTTCATCACAGTATCTAGTCCAACATGATCATTGCTTAGCAGTGATCAGTTGAATGCTTTCCATCACTCAGATGGTTTTTATTTATGATTCCTATATTTTAAATACACTTATTTACCAGACTGCGGTAATATTTAGAGAAGTATTTTGTTAGACCCTTGAATTGTCTAAACAGTTTATATTGTTCAGGATACATTCAGGAATAGGTGCTATATTAAGGATATAAGTAAGGTAATAAGGAATATTGTAGTGGATCTAGTCCAAACAGTTTAGTTGCTTCAACTTAACAGATGTAAATCCCACTATAAAGTTTGTTACTATCAACTGGCAATCTAACCATTGTATCATTTATATTTAGGAGATTGTATTTAGTTTCTTTCACATATTGTCATTGTCATGATATGTTGCTTACATAAAGGTTTCAGTTTCATGATTCATCAATTTAGTCCTAATCTTAAAGTCTAGATTTAATTTTGTATAGTACAGTATATATGTCAAAACAGTAGTGCAGCTATTCCAGTACTGCTAGATACTTGCCAGCTTGCAGAATCAGTGAAAACTGTATACAGTGAACTCTTTTTAATTTGAATTGCAAGGTTCAAATTAGCTGTCATATACATGTTATTAAAGAAAAATTTAAAAAAGATTACTTTCACGTGTAGGTAACTTACTTTAAAAACTGTCGTATTTTGTATTGTTCTAAAGTGCAAGAGAAATCCTCTCACAATAATGAGAAAGCTGTAAATTTGTTAATGTATCTCATGTGTTTCATATTATAGCATAGTCTTTAGCGAATCAAATTCCTTCCTCATAACCCCCTTTTTTTTTCATTTCTTTTACAACTTCTATTTTTTTCTGCATTGGAATTATTTTTATGAGATTTGCCTAATGTTGTCTCTACCTGGAGATTCAATTGTAGGACATTTTTTGCAACAGTAAAATGCCTGATTACATAAAAATTGACACATCATTATAAACAAGTAATAGAAAAATGTGCAGAAATAAGAAATGGAACTTCCTTCTCTCCAAACCAGATAAAATCCCACAAGGAGGAAGAACAGGCATCCTGTGACTAGTGACACCATAAGAAATCTTGTTCTTATTTGACTGTACTAACAAGAGCACTAGTGATGGATGGATTTTGTCCTATGTACTCCAAGATGTAACATTAGTTCACTTATAAATGTTCTGATTATTTTATGAAGCTGACGTGCTTATCTCTTAAGATGCTGTAAAATATGACACAATATTTTTTTACAATTTTAAGTTTCAAATTTCAGGTGTGCATTACATTCACTGGCATATTAGATTCTCATAAATACAGTATTCATGTTTGAATCAAAAAGAATCCACTGTACTTTAATAAACACAAGATTCATTATGTCATTTTGTGCATGGCAACTAAAAATTAACATTTTATGTCAGTATCTTTTGGTCAAGCTGAATGAATTATTAATGCTGTAGTGGTTAATGTGCATGTTATCTTTAAAGGTATTAAAATATGTGCTAATGATTGTCAAATAGTGTAATATGCTTACACCAATGAAAAATAAAGCTGTCAAACCCACATACATCCACAGAAAGAGAGATTTTAATAAAATGTATATAAGAAACTTCTAAAAGAAGATACACTATACTATATGTACTATTACTAATAGTGATAAAGTTAATAAATCAACTATAAACCAAGGATATTGCATATATTGCTACAAATATTATCACAGCTTTGAAATTCCAGTTTTCTATGATTTTAAATGTTTTGTCTAAATTGATTTTAGTTACTTAAACCAAACTATGTAATATAGCAGTTTTAATTAAAGAATGTCTATCTACTTGTGAACTTAAGGAAGAGTGAAGGTTGTTAAATACACAAATAAGTCAGTATTAAGTGACACTAACTTCACTAACTGGTTAATTCTTCAGAACATGTTTCAGCAGCATTTGCTCTCATCTTCAGCTGAAGACCAACTAACACTGGCAGGTGATGAAGCGATCTATGGTGGTTCCAATAACAAACGGAACAGAAGTCCATGGTGGGATGTCAAAGTTCTTAACACTATGTTTATTTTTAAAATGTAAATCTTCTCCCTTATTGCTAATTTCTTGGGATTGTTGATAGCTGTTAACAGTTTGACTTCTTTGCAATGTCATGGTCTTAAGTCCATGTTCTGAAGAATCAACAAGTTAGTGAAGTTAGTGTCATCTAATACCAATTATTTATATATCTACTTCTTTATAAACCGATTCTTTTTATATTGGAAATTCCTATTTAAATAATTATTGTTGTTTAGCAATAAATATAGTATATTTCTTATATTTGCAAGATGACAGTCTTAAAACTGTGATTTAAATACTTATAAGATATAGTCATATAAAATATTGTTATGTTGGGTCTTTTATGGTTTTTTGCAGCTGGCAGGTTTGGTAACTTGTGCTGAAGTGGATGTAATATTTGCACCTCTGATTCACATACGCTCCATTGCAACTATAACTGAAAATGAAAATAAGTACGTATGTTATGACAGGAAATTTTGGAAATGTTGTTCTGCTACATCAACACATTTGTAGTATCTTTTAGAAAATTGTCCTTCATATGCATAAGTTCAAAGTTAAAATTGACTCATTTTTGGAAGATGGACTGATTTGTGTAAATGACAGTTTTCAAAAAGGTGTCAGAAATTTGAGAATATAGCAGACAGCATTTCCTGTCATAAGGTATGTGCTTATTTTTTATTGTAATTGTATTTGTAAATGCAAAAATGTACTGATATTACAATCTCTTTGTTGGGAGCTACATTCTGACTGCTGTACCAGCTGTTGTGAAACAGGCTATAAAAGTATGAAGAACTGGCAGTAGAATTCTAAACAGCTTTTCTGTCTTGATCTTTGGGAAAAATAAAACCATAACTTTTTCCAATGCAGTTGCTGCAATTTATTGCCAAGTGTGTGCTCCTTTTTGATATTCACACATATTTATGTTTCAAAATATTTCAACTGAAGTGCAAATCTTTAATACACTGCATAGAGTCTAATTTTTAATGTATCTTTCAACACAAGGTTTCTATCTGCATATGCATGCATTTATTAATGGAAAAAAAAAGTAGGAAAGATGCACTACTGTTAGAATACAGTAGAATCTTAAGTTGTCTATTCTAATTTATGGAGACAGGTGAACAAATAATAATAATAATAATAATAATAATAATAATAATAATAATAATGTTGGATAATCCATTTCACCAACTATAATACATTTACATAAATATATGATTGATTCTAAACTCTGATGAGCAATAGATTTTGAAAACTATGTGCTTGACATGTATTGCATGTTCTTTTATTGATTGGACAACGAAAATTTTATTTCTTGCCATAGATCATAAGAACTATTCAATTATTGACTAAAATATGAATTCATTGGTTTTGCTTACTTCATCTATGGAAGATTAAAAAAATGCCAGTTGAGTTGCATATTTTCTTTTTAATTTTCATTTTGGATTTTCTGCAGAAGAACAATATTGGAATATGCTGCATACTTTCTTACTGCAGATATTTTAGAAGTTTCTCCATAAATTTTTAAGGCATTCAAGTTTTCTTCACATGTTTTCAATGTCTTCTTTCTCAATTTCCATATGGTCACACATTACTGAAGCATTGTGTGATTGATTCACCTGTCTTCTTCATTCACATTTGTAATTGTTTATTGTTTTATGCAAATTGTAACACATAAGACGATCATCTATATCTGTTTCTTCAAACCCATTGAAATCAGAAAGCTCCTCAGTATCCAGGTGCAATTTCTGCCATTAATGTTAGTATTGGTAACCCAAACCTTTATGTTTTAAACATAAAATTTAAAAAAAAAAAATTAACAATAAAAATGAATGGACAGTCCATAGTGTGGTTAAGAGAGTCAGATAATCATTTAACAAATTATTTTTGAAGAAGTCACTCAAATTTCACTAGTTTTATTCCACTTACTTGGACATGTTTCAAAGGCAAATTTCCTTCATTGTCAGCACGGTTCCACTGTCGGTTTTCCAGCGTGGTATTAAGATGTTGCTCCTTGGATTTTATAAATTTTTTGATGATGAGGTTGCTGTTGTTTGGAAGATCAAAATTAACTAAATTTTGATCTTCCAAACAACAGCAACCTCATCAAAAAGTTTATAAAATCAAAGAGCAACATCTTAATACCACGCTGGAAAACCGACAGTGGAACCGTGCTGACAATGAAGGAAATTTGCCTTTGAAACATGTCCAAGTAAGTGGAATAAAACTAGTGAAAAAATTTGAGTGACTTCTTCAAAAATAATTTGTTTTATACTATACTTCACTGTGAAAAACCCAAACTATTCAAACAGATAATCATTGTTTTACTCTGTATGTGTATTGTAGGTGTTTGTGGTGTTATAATCATGAATCACGAGATTCACACTGTATCATTTCTTTTAAAAACTTTGAACCAGATGCTATGATACAAAATCATAAACCTTAATTATTTTATATCTTTGGTTCATCAATATACAGAGACATTAAGATATAACTATGCTCTTGAGAAGTTGAATTTCTATTGCATTATTCAATAGTTGTAAACATTTATATAAGGATTTATCATTATTGAAAGGACTACAAATAATATAGTTTGTGGTGGCATTGTAATTAAGTGGTCATAACACTTGCCTTCCATCAAGATGACTTGAATTTAATCTTAGTAGTTGGAAGTGAAATCTGGCAGACAAAGCACCTGCACAGATTTTAACACATTGTTATCTTCAACTAAAAATGGACTAAGTGACATTGTATGGAAACCTAAGTGTCAGTTCTATAAATAGAAATTGGATGACCATTGTATTATGCAGTTGCTGTTAACATTTACATATTTACTAAAGGATTTAGCATTTAAGGACTATAAATAATATTTTGTGGCAGTGATGATGTCAAGTAGTCACAACCACTTGCATTCCATCAAGATAACTTGAGTTTGATCTTATAGGTGAAAGTGAACTTTCTGGTGGTAAAAGCACGTGGACAGATTTTAACATTGTTATCTGCATCTGTAAAACAAACTACATGACATTATGGACATCTAAGTGTCAGTTTTATAAGCAATTATCTTCAATCAGTTTATCTTTAAGACAAACTGAAGTATTATAAATTGTTATTTTTGTATTTTACTGCTGTTGGTACCTATTTTAACGCTTATTACAACTATCTATAATAAAAGGTACCGAAGGTTTTGAAGCTTTAAAAGTGGTTGTGTTAAACATATTAGAAACCCCAAAATTTGCATGTTCTTACTGTGGACAAATTGAGGACCACCTTTGTGAAAGTTCATAATTCAGTAAGCAAATCCTTTCAGAGGTTACTGAAGAATTAGGAAGTTCACACTTATTAAATGAAGGAGCATTAAAACCTGAAGCCAACATATTTTGTACTTGTAAATAATATTTTGAGTCAAACTGTTATTATTTGATTATGGTTTTATATCATTTACAACAAATTTGTAAAGTTATAAATAAATATATACTTTGAATGGCTCAAAAATCTGTAATTTGCAACCATAATTGTCAGGATTTAATATTTTATTTTCTGATAGATCCTGTTCATATGTGATCTTTGCCATCACAAATATTATTGAAATCAATCCTTAGAATGTGTAAGGGAAATACAGGATCGTTAATATATATGGTGGCAGAGCAAGAGGTTGAGCATTCAATAGTAAAATGCTTAGCAGCACAAATTAACCTTACCTTAGAGTAGATGTTGAAAGTGTCTTCCTTCCACTCATATACAAGTTCCATATATTGAGAATATGTGACCACTCACTCATCTAATCAGTTCTGCTTGCCCAAAATCAACTTGGAGTTCTGATCTAATGTGCAGGAATTCGGGTGAAACATTCTATCTTTCAAATTACCCCATAAATAAAATCACAACTGACTAAATCAGGAGAGAGTGAGAGCTTTAAGTCAACACTATTTACTCTTATCATCAAACACTTCATTCATTGTATTTGAGACTCTTGAGCCATATGTACTTTCTGTTAGAACCAACCATACACTTTTTCCTTCCCTTAACTACAGAAGAAATTGCATTAAGATTAGTGTTTGATACTGATCAACATTTATTGTCCATCACAACTATTGTCATCTACTGTACTCTATGCATTCCTGTCTGATGCAGCCTGAATCATTTGTTCTTGGGCAATAATAAGATTAGGATGGCAACTTCAGTATTAAGGGAGTAGGGAAGAATGTATAATGAGAGTACTGGCCTATGCAGTGTTCTCTCTCCAGAAAGCACATGCCAAATATACAGCAGTCATATATTTTATTGACCCTATATTAATACCATTTCTGAGGAAAAAGTTGTATTTTGCTGTTAAATAAAATATTGTCATTGCACATACAGAAAGAGTTTGCTTTATGGCTATAAACATTGTGTTTGAAGACAAGCAATCACTGGGATTTGGTATTCCCAGTGCTTGAGGTGGAATAAAATAAGAACCGGGACTGTCAGTAGTGAAAAAATAGCATACATTAGAATAAAGTCAACACGTGCATTACATTAAAACATACCTTTAGAATATTTTCCAGATATTTTCATTGCTTTCTAAATTGGCTGTTCTATATGTTGGGAATGTCATCTACAATAGCAATTTTTGTGACTATTTACTGTAAATGTTTAACCTGTTGCATAAATGGGAATAGAAATAAACTGAGACAGCCTACTGTTGCTACCACATTGAGAATGGGATGAGATGGTATGCAAGATAAGAGGACAAATTTTTTCAACATTGTAAAATTTATTATAGGCCTTAAGAATACAAAAATGAAGCTTGTACCATGCCGACATAAGTAGCAAAAAGTTGTTGCAAAAGCTATAACGATAATAGACTACCCGATTATATTTCATTCAACCAGTATGAAATAAAGAAAATATTTTTAAACCAACACATCTATACACTTACAAAGTATAAAGAAAACATATTGGAATAGTGTTAATGATGCTAAGAAGTAATAGGTAAAAAAGAACCTGGATGCCATCCCGTTGCATCCTGTCTCACCTCAAGTACTGGGTATTCCCAATCTGATATCAAAGATATAGGGAAAAATCTCCATAAGACCATGCTATGATATACAAAGGTATTATTGCACTGTTGAACTTTCTGCAAATTAATATAAATGTAAAAGTGTCAGTTTTGAGGAATGAAATTTTATGAACTCATGATGTTCAAGAACTTCTTTAACTTATTAAAAATAGTGGTGATTAGTTACATTGTGCATCCAGTGGTCAGATGTTTAACAGGTGATGCTTCCTCTCATCTGATTAAAATTCTGCTTCTCTAAAACATTTCTGTAAGAACATCCTGGAAGAAAGACCAGCATCTCTGGTGATTAGAATGAATGTCATGTAATTTTTAATGTACTTAATATGTAGTTATTTTTACCAAGTGTGAAACTGACTAGTTCTAAGAAATGGAAAATATAAATCTTTACAGAAAAGAGGAAATATGCATGAAAATCCTCTATATGTACACAAGTAAACCACTTGTTATTCTGTGATTAAAGATAACAGTTGTTCTTATAGCATTTTGTTCTATTTTTATGTAGTGCTGTTATACTGAAAGAAACAGAGTCAACAATAAACAGTAAGAAAATTACCGTACATGAATTTTTTTTTCGAAAGCTCTTAACACATTCCAAATAGCATTACATACAGAAAAGCCAGTTCTCTGGAAGCAGTAACAGTTTCTTATCACTGAAAAATTGACATCCTTGTAGGTAATTTTTCAGGGAATAAGAAGAAATTGCATGACAACAAATCAGGGGAACTATACAAAGTGCAGTCCGTAAGTGTCAACATAGAAGGCCATGATTCATTGTAGCAATGTAGGCATTTGATATTAATAGAGAATCATTGTGGTTACAATTAAAAAGAAAAATGGTAAGGAACACTTTCATAAAACAATTATAAAAGATATATAGTGAGAGCCAGTTTTGTGTCAAAATTTTAGATAATAAATTAACAGAGAATATGCACAGTAAAACAGGAATAAGACAAGGCTATAAATTAAATACAATACTGTTCAATCTTTGTATTGATGACATCCTTGATGAGTTTCAAAGAGAAATGATACATTTACAGTAATAAATAATAAAAAATAATCAGGATTGCTTTTTATAGATAGAATTAGATAGGCTTCCAACCAAGATAAAAATTGTTACAAGAATTATAATATATATATAAAATTACTATCTTGGAAGAGAGTAATATTATTAAAGAATGTTTCAGTATCCAAGAAAAATGTAGATTGAAAGAATCATGGTATCTCAGAGTGCAGGAAGTTTTGCAGCAGATTAGGTATTGGAAACTTGTGGATAGATGGAAAATATCAAAACACAGGATTCTGGGAAGAAATAATTCTAAGATTGGAAGATATTGAAAGTCAAGAAGTATTTGGTAGTATGAGAGAGAAGAGTTCATCGAGACTTTATAGGGAAATAAAAATACTATGGGGTAGGGAAAAATATATAGAACAATGTGGTTTAGCACGTCAGGAAGGGTTTGCAAGAACTGGAACTGGAGTTAAGAATTTAAAAGTGCCTTGATATGATGAAGATGTAGAAAAAAAATTTCCAATGTGTGAAGAAACCAATACTGATTTTCCTTTATTATGTACTGCAAGCAAACAAAGTTATGGAGAGAACAGGCTTGGCAACCAAAATGGAAGAATTTAGATGAGGAAATATTAATTAGAAATATTTTAACTGTAAAAGAAGAGAAAAATAAAAACTATATGGAACTATTTGGACAAAGTTACAGAAAAATGGATAAAATGATTAAGAGCAAGTTAGAGGGAATGTAACTTTAAAAGTACAATAGGTCAGTTAAGTATAAATAATGATAGGGTAATTCAGCAATAAATGGTCACCAATACACCAATAACCTGTAGTTGTGTGTATTGGGACCAGAACGTAAGCAAGCCACAGCAGAAAGAAAATATCTGTAGCAATGTTCTTATTATTGATACAAGTTTCAGAAGTGTAAACTACCTTTTTCTTTATGGCCATGCCATTCATTTGCATGCAGAAGCACATTTATACCAGATGTAATATGATCAAAAATGAATGCTGAGCAGTGATTAAAATTTTTAGCTAAACAATGATATTAAATAACACTTAGATAGTGTGTATAGGGAAGCTTTCCCTTATATTCCACTTACATTCCACTGTTAAAAGAACAGTCAAAATTATTTTATATAGGCAGGGAGAACTTTGAACATGGCTCACATAAGGATACTGATATCCCTTGTCGAGGAGGAGATTCTGAGTGACAGGTGTCTGATGAAGACAAAAGAAAAAACAGAAACATTGGGGCTTTCTAAAACAACCATGCTTCACATCCTTCATCAACATTTGCATATGCATAAGGTCAGTGACATTTTTTCAGCAATTCAAGTACAAGTGCGCATGGTATGTTGTCAGAAATTTTTAACCTTAGTCATGATAAAGAGAGGGCAACTTAGAAATTCATCAAGGAGATGAAAGTATGGTCTTCCAATATGAACTACTTTAAAAAGAAAATCAATGAAATGGTGAAAAGCCCATCATGCAGGAGTTGTAAACTAAGTGAATTCCTTACCAAGTTGAATAACTTTAAAAATGAATATAAAATCCAAATTAGATCTTATTAATTAATAAAAATAAGTTATGGCATTACTGTGTGGTATTAGAAGAATAGAATAATTATAGTCTTATAAGTATCACAAAAGAGAGAACACATTTTCATCATCATTATTACTACTATTATTGAGATTAAACCACAAAAATTAATGTTATGCTATTAATTAAATGAAATATACAACCACTGATAAACATAGCTATACTGTGCGAGTATTTTCAACATTATTAAATGTAATGATGTTTATGAACTGAACCCTTGATATCAGATTTTCATCAACTAAAATAGAGAAATAACAGGAAGTTTTAACGTACATTTTGTATATAAGATGATGTTCATATGTTTCAATAAAATATAAACATGTTATTATTTAAAAACAAATACAATGTACTAAGCAAATATACATAATCAATAATAAACAATCGAAAATTCCATCAATTTTCATTGGCTTTGAAATTTAATTTAAATTTTCTTATAGTAAAGCATATAATGTAAACATTTTCTGAATGCTATTATAGCTATTATAGAGCACTCTTATATACAAATATAATTCTCACAATATTAGATTAATATTTCACATTTGCTATCTTCACAATGCTTTTGTCAAATATAAAACTTATGCATCATTATAAATACAGTTTATATGCTGAGCTTATTTGTCCTTTTATTTTGAAACAATAGAGAGAAAATAAAATTTTCTCTTTTTAAATTTCAGTTTTCAGGTAAACCCCTACTCCTAGTGATCTGATTTCCCTAATATTCAGCAACTATTTTTCTTGTTTTATTTAAATGTTATATGTCGAATTTTGTTGTTAAAAAGCAAATATTGTTGCCACTAGAGCGATTTTTAAATTTTGGGTTTTGGTAGACATCCACTCTTAATGGCCTGGTTTCCCTGATTTTCAGAAACTATTTTTTTTTTATTTAAATGGTATAGACAGAGTTTTATTGCAAAAAAGCAAATATTAATGCTGCTAGACAATTTTTAAATGTTGGGTTTCAAGTAAACCTCCCTTTCTAATAATCTGATTTTTAGAAATTATTTTTCTTATTTTATTTCAATGGGATATACCAAGTTTCTATCAAAAAAAAAAAAATTGCTGCCACTAGAGCAATTTTTAATTTTTGCTTTAACCCCCAATCTTTAAATTTCATTTTTCAAGTATACCCGCTCTCCTAATGACCTGATTACCCTGATTTCCAAAACCTTTTTTTATTAATTTATATGATGACATATATCAAGTTTTGTTCAGAAAAACAAACATTGTGACCACTAGAGCATTCTCTCTCTCTTGCTCTCTCCCTCACAAACACACAAGTGCACATACAAATTTATTTCATTGTCATATTTGATGCCTAGTAGGTAGGATTAATGGAGATTCACAGAAATTTTTCAAAAATATTTCCAAGGTACAATCTTAATAGCTACTTCCTTTGGAATTAGGTAAAAAAGAATGAAGCATCCCGTGAAAGCTTGTCACACCTTCACCAAAAATAATGTAACAGTTTTGGGACTTGAGAGGTATTCTACGGTAGACTTCAAAGAAAGGAACACAACAATCACTGGGAATGCTATGCTGACTACTGCATTAGGAAAAGAGGCATGGATGCTGAATTGAGTTCATCTGCTACACAACAATGCATCAGTTCATACGACTGTTATGAACACTTTTGGCTTCTAAGAGCTGGATCAACCACTATACAGCCAAAAACTTGCCTCCAGTTACTGTTATCTGTTTTCAAAGCTGAAATCTGATCTTTGAGGGAGGAGACTCATGAATAATAGAAGGACACTATTTTCAAGTATTTTGCAGACAAAGCTTTGCCTATTTTTTTTAACCTGAGGAGAAGATAGAACAAGAAAAATACGGAACAGCATAATTGCTGCTATAAAGGAAAATTTTGAAAAGTACAGATGTAGGGAAAATCATTATGCTAGAACAAAATCAAGTAGAGATGGTAATGAGTGTATCATGAATAGAGAGTAGATCAGAGTGATTGGGTCCATGACTTCAAGTTACTGGTGCAGAGAACGGAATGTCTTGGCATATGTTCCCTAAGTACAGACAGTAGGTAAGGAAATATACCATAATAGGCATGATGTTCTGCTTCACAAACAGAGGGCATGTGCTACTACTACAACTGCAGAAAAATAAATGCAAAGGTATTTTTGAGAATAGAGGTGCCCAATGTACTATGCATTGTTGTAGGCCTACAGTCAAACAGAGCAGCTAGGAACAAGCATGTGCTATTGGTGTTATTTATCAACTGTCAGAATGCCTAAGGAAAAACACGTATATAGTGAAAAACTGAATGTCTTGTTCAGACCCAATATCTCCACCAGTAAAGGAGAAATAATTACATGCAATATATGTAAATTGAAGTTAAGAGCTGCAAAAAATGGCAATGAGAAAAACACTGCAACAGCAGATACAGGGAGTACATACAACAAACTTCATCGGATGCAAATCAAAGGAGACATTTTGCAGCGACATATGTGCTATGATGATCAGTGCAAACATCCCATTTAAAAATGAGATAATCTGCATTTTTGAGATTTCCTATAAAGCAATATATTTCCAGTGAGTTGACATTAGGGAAAAAATTATTTCTCCCTTTTGTACCAGGACATTGCGAACAAAATCAGAAAAGAAATGGGGAGACAGCAAAATATTTGTTAGTAAGGATGAAACAACATGTGACAGGGAATTTCGTCATAGTTGTAATTATAGGAACACTTATACCTAACTCTCCATGTGAGAAGATAGAAAAGGTAAACCACACCAATTGTAACTGACTTTTCTAATACCATGGTTCTTTGTGGCTTAATGTTTTATTTTATTTTTTTTATTTGGTTTATTTATGGACACTCTTTAACATCTCAGGTCATCAGCGTCCCATTCAATTCAGGGTGTGAAATGACTGACAAATTTTGCTCACAGGCCTCTTCTTTCAGGCTTGAGATTCTTTTTCGTGCCATAAATGTACGACATGGGACCCACAGCTTTACTTCCCTTCAGAAGGAAGCCATACTTAGGATTTTTATGCCCAAAAAAATCCATCAGTCCTGGGCAGGTTTGAGCCTGCGATCTTGGGTTTAGGAAGCAAGGTATGGTTAGCACTACACCACCAGGACCGACTGGCTTAATGGTATCAGGTATAATAATGTACTTCTTTTAGTCATATATGCTGTGCCCTATATGATAAAGGCAGCCAAAGAAATATAAACCATGTATCCCAAGTTGATTCACCTAACTTGCATAGCAGATGGACTCCATAGGGTGGCAAAAGTAATTCGCTGCTCTTATAGTGAAGTCATGTTAAGAAAATATTTCTGAAAGCTCCAAGCCAAATAGGAAAATTCAAGGAAATACTCCCAGGTTTCCTCTTCCATCAAACCCCAAAATAACAAGATGAGATAGATGACTAGAGGCTGCTTCTATTATGACACATATTGTAATTGTGAATGTGAGCAATTATTTAAATTCCACAGAGGCACATGCAATTAAAATAGTAAAATCCCAAATTTCAATTAAACTTTCCAACATTTTAGAGTTCATAAAGAATCATTTTTGTCACTCACCAAATTCCATAACATCATTACAAACATCCTATTTTGACATGTCAAAGGCTAAAAATATAATGAAAGAAGTATCTGTAAAACTTAAGGAAACCAAAACCAGAGAAGCTATGAAAAAAGTGAATGAGAAAATTCAGAATATGTTAGAAAAAAATACGGGTTTTTTTCAATCATATGTGGTGTACAAGATGTGTTGCTGCAAAAAGAAATAGAGGCCCCCAGATCAAAAAGTGTTAGAAATATATCAGACAGTGCTACTATTTTGACATGTCAAAGGCTAAAAATATAATGAAAGAAGTATCTGTAAAACTTAAGGAAACCAAAACCAGAGAAGCTATGAAAAAAGTGAATGAGAAAATTCAGAATATGTTAGAAAAAAATACGGGTTTTTTTCAATCATATGTGGTGTACAAGATGTGTTGCTGCAAAAAGAAATAGAGCCCCCCAGATCAAAAAGTGTTAGAAATATATCAGACAGTGCTATATTATTTGTATGCACCTATTATGTCTTGCAGTGTTGAAATGAGCCTCTCATGATATAGTTTTTGTTTAAGTGAGGGATGTAGAGCTTCACTTTCAACAATCTCCATATATAAATTATTATTCATTGTAATGCACAAACTACATAGTATTCACTTTATAGTTAAGTATAATGTAGTGTTCTATAACAGAGTAATATTTAACAGCTATCAAGTAGAGCACAGTGTATGCATTCTTTTGACACAACTGCACAGACAGTGCTGGCACATGACCATTGTTTATTTCTGCAGTATCCTCTCTGCCTATACATAAACATACTGTAGTAAAGGGTCAGTAATGTCATAAATAACAGTCACTCTGATCCATTTTCATAGAATTAGCAGAAGTCTTCATATCATCTCCCACGCCACATTAAACAATTCGGTCATAAACAACTTGACTAATTTTTTTTAAAGTCAATAACTCTAAGTAAAGATACTACCCTGTATTTTGTTTATGTTTTATGTACTAGAATATGGAATAGGTAGAGGAGGAGTCCACCGCATGCCAATCACATGACATGACATGACTACATCTGAAGACTATGCATATATTGTAATTAAAATTTGCAAATTTTAACATCATATGCCAACATTGTACATACATTATCATTATTATTGTATATGTATAAACTTTTGTATCATTTTAAAACCTTATGATGCCATGATATACTTTTTTTAATTCTAATGGCTAATAAATTACTTAGCTCAACCCAACTGATATTCATATCATTAGTTAACATTTTATTCATTCCAATCAACCTCTCAAAATAAACTGAAATCAGGTCTATTGCTAGTATTTTTTGGCATGGGCGAATCCTTTTCAAAAGATCCTTTTGTTCATGCAGCATTTTGAGTAACTGAAGTTAACTTAAGTGATCAGCATCACTTCCAGGGTGTATGGGTAGGTATATTAAGTTATATCACTTGCCCATATGGCATTCATATGCGAAAACACTCGTTCAGTAGGGGCATTAGTTCAAAGAGGAAATTAATAAATAAAATATTTATAAAAATAAAAAACACCAATATTGTACGATTTTTTACACAGCACATTATGAGAATTGAAATGGAAAAGAAATTTTCAAAAACAAAAATAAAATTAAAACTTGAACTTGTGAAAAGTTATAACAAAGATTTTAATATTAAATGGATAAAAATGACAAAAAAAAAAAAAACCCATTTGATGATGAAAATGGAGAAATGTGGCATCTCGCATTAAATATGGAGGGGAAAAAACCAACAACGGACAAATATTGGGGGGGGGACTGTCCCAAATAGAGACATTTGTCATTTTAGCCTTAGGGCCTTATCTTCCACTTACTTATATAGATATATACATATCGTAAAGTTGAACCTAAACTATTCCTCTAATGCAAGACAAATATAGTCTTGTTATATACAAATACATCAAGTTAACCCGTAAGACATCAGTGTAAGTGATATAATTATATCTTATTCTCTTCCAAACAGTTCCTGCAAAATGCTATTGCGGCTGTATCGATTGAAAAACAAAGTTGTGAAAAATTTTTTTACAAATCTCCATCGATCCTACCTACTAGGCACCGACAATGACAATGGAAAAATTATAAATAAATCAATAAATACACACACACACACATACACGAGGGTAGGTCCATAAGTTTCCAGCCTAACCATTTTCTAGGTATGATAAAGACAAAAACTATATTTCACTTTTCAATATAGTTACTCTTTATTGCAATGCACTTCTCACATCTTTGATTTAACATTTTAACCCCCCCCCCAAATAGTCAGAAGTTTTGTCTTCGTCACACTTGCGTTGTCGGTCCTGGTGGTGTAGTGGTTACCATACTCGCCTCCTACACCCGGGTTCGAACCCGGCCAGGACCGATGGATTTTTTCGGGTGTAAAAATCCAAAGTATGGCTTCCTTCGGAAGGGAAGTAAAGCCGTGGGTCCCGTGTCGTACATTTAGCACGAAAAAGAACCTCAAGCCTGAAAGAGAGGCCTCTGAGCAAAATTTGTCGGCCGTTTCACGCCCTGAGTTGAATGGGACGCTGATGACCTGAGATGTTAAAGAGCGTCCATAAATAAATCAATCAAACAAAACAAAAAACACTTGCGTTGTCGTGAAGAAGACGCACACCACCACTCAGCTTTTCTCGCCTTTTCTCTTTGATGGAAGCACATAGTCTGTGCAGTAGGCCAACATAGCACTCCCCATTAACTGTTGTGTTCCTCTCCTTGAAGTCAATGAAGAGTATTCATTCACAGTCCCAAAAAATTGTGGCCAAGAATGGTAGACTGAGTGACCTTGGCCTTTAGAGGCGGTGCTTCGCCAGCTTTACGCCATTCCATTGATTCTCTTTTGGACAAGGGATCATAATAGAGGACCATTGTTTCATCTCCTGTAACAATGGTTTGCAGAACTTCTCTCTCCTTGCCACGGCAGAGCTCCAAAAATGCCCCTGACAACAGATGACTAGTTGCTTCTTTTGGATTGAGGAAAGAAGTCTAGGCATCCATCTTGCACTAACCCTATTCATGTTTAAATGCTCCTAAATAATTCGAAGGACTGTTGTTTTAGAAATGCTCAACCTTGCTGGTATTTCTGTAACTTTAAGCCGCCGGTCTTCCATAATTTCTCCTTCCTCAAAAGCGATGTTTTCAGGAGTGAACACTCCAAGGACCGACCTGCACGCTCTTCGTCTTCAACGCTTTCTCGATCCATCGAAAAAGTTTAGCCCATTCTTTTGCGGTAGAATATGAGGGGGATGCTTCCCCATATACACCGTCCAATCGCTTTTTTAATTTCATTTGGACTAAGTCCTTCTTCTGTGAAGAACTTAATAACAGCTCTATGCTCCATTTTGGACTTTTCACAATCTTCTACATATAGCCTTCTTTATGCAACCATATCTGAACACTGAAAACAGCTGAGCGGAAGTTATAGCTGCAATTATTTACTTAACAGCCAAGGTATGGTTCCAGATAAGGCTTTTGTGAAGGCGATAATCCTTATCGGCGAGGCCGGAAACTTATGGGCCTATGCTCGTATTTCATTGAATTAATAGCATACCATTTAATTGTTGTGGTTTAATCTCAATAATAAGAGCAATTCTAAAAATGAGATTTCCATTTTGTAATAATCATAGATTACAAGTATTCTACTTTTGTTTCCCTTGCTTTCGAAAATTAGTAACTGCATTATAGACATTTATTTTAAGGGATTTTGAAGGGGAAAAGCAGATAAATCCAATAATGTACTATAGTTCACTTTTTCTTTTATTAGCTAGCTTTAGAGTTTGATATGGTAATTAATACACAGTAATGCCATAGCTTATTTCATTTTATTCATTAATAAAGTCATAATTTGAATTATATATATATATATATATATATATATATATATATCGCTTATTGTTCCAATATATATAAGCGATTTCAAATGTGACTTTCTATTAGTGTTTTATTCTTTCTACTGTTATAATTTATATATATATATATATATATATATATATATATATATTTAAAGTTACTCTACTCTACTTTACTTGTTGAGGAATTTGCTTTGTTTACGTGGTTCCTGTGATGAATTATTTTCTTTTTTTTTTTTTTCCTTTTTTTTCTTCTCTTTTTGGTACCTGTTTCTGTAGCTGCAAACTTCTTGCATGAGGCTACTTGAAATTTACAGGCGGAATTCCGCGATGAACTTCATTTATGGCAAGGTTGCATTTTAAGGCATTGTTCGGTTTCATTAAGTACTTTGACAAATTCGTGCAGACTTTCTGTTTGCCTTCAGTTGTATACGCAGTTTTCCATACTGTTTCCTGTGGTGATTGACTGTTCGTTGTAGGTACTATAGCAGTATTTGGGTGTTCTGCTCTTTTATTGGAAAGAACATTATGCCATTTGTGATTTCTTTTATTGTTGTCTTAGATTCTCACCGAAAAGTCGGAAGTGAATGATTTTGTACAGCTTGTTATTCTGTGAGCTGTTATAAGCTAAGCGATTTCGTATTCTTTTTATTTTCGCTGTAGAAAATTTTAACATGGCGTTTAAGGGAACGTAGATGCGATTATGATCAGGTCGGCTGAGTAAAAGCTTGTTCGGAGAAATCGTCTGTTAATTTCTTGTAAGCGATTTTACTGTTCAGTGAGTGTGAGAGCACCAGAGGTCAGGTTTTATGTTGCATCCGTTGTGCGGGGGTTAACGACTGCTTCTCACTCAGTGGCGAACTACCTGAAAATAAATTAAATTAGCAATTAGTTGGAGTTACAACTTTCATTTGCCATATCAGACAAAGAATCGTTTAATGACTGTATTCTCCTTAGAAGGTATGTAACGCCATTCAGAAACAAAGACCGACGCGATAGGCTTTAAAGTAGGGCTGCTAAAACTGCTCTGTAGCTTTAAACTCTGCAAGTTCAAAAGTAATTCAAAAATGCAGCTTTAGGTCTCAGAAGATGGCAAAATGTGCTAGTATTTCGTGAAGCGTAATCAGTTATATACAGTTTATGTTGCACTAAGTAATACATTATTGTATATATCTTAGATTTTAATGTTTTTAAAGACTCTAAATGGGAAGAGAGAAAGCGAGAGAAAGAAAGTTGGCATTAAATTATCGATATATTTTCTTTCTTTTACTTCATGTTATAGGTCATTTTTCTTCTCAATACATGTGCGAGGGCGTTTGGGAATGATTTACAAAATAATTTTTTGTACCTTATTTACTATGCAACGTGCGATCGCTCAATATACTCCCCAAAGTACCGTTGTCATCTTCCTGGTAACTTCATTATGACGCTACGAAACCTTGTTTGAGAGCACTATGCTACCACTGCCAGCTGCCTGAATGTTCTCGTTGTTGCCGAATTGTTTACCTATCAGAGAGTCCTTCATGTTGTTAAATAAGACATAATTTGACAGAGCGAGATTCGGTGAATATGGTAGGTGATACACGACAATGAACCCAAGCGATGGCAACCTTGTGGTCGCAGTGTTGCTGAATCCTGCGTCTAAGCGGTGTAAGGGCCTCGTGGTACATTGACAGTCGTTCCTTGAGGAAGTCGGTCCATTAGCAGTGTGCCTGAAGTTTCCCAAAATTCTGTGATCATCTGCTCGCTGTGGGCTGGGGACTCTCTGGATATTTCCATGGCATGGATTGCACTTCCTCTCCGATATGTGTTAGTGACAGGATGACTCGTCACCGGTCACCAGCTTATCCAAAAAGCCGACGACAGACTTAAACCCTTTAGTCCTTCTGCGCCTGTGTCAAGTTCCGTGAACCTGATGATTTCTTTTTCAAATCGTTGCAAAGCTGAGCGTTGTCTGACATTCATATCACCGAAGGTTATGTGCCGTAATCAATTCAGGCACAACCGCGATGTTGACGGACGATGTGTACAGATTCCCTGCCGCTGGGGAACTTTTTGACCCAATGGTAAACTGTCTTCTGTACAGGAGCTTCTTGACCATATGCCGCACTTAAACCTCTATGACTTTCTGCAATTTTGACTTCTTCCTTCCATAAAAATCATGCAGTTCATCTTTGTCCATGTCTTTTTTTACTTGACAACAAATGAACACTGTCCTTACGCTACACACTCTGCTTACAACCGCCATCTAGCGTCTGCATGGCTTACAACGCCGCTATTGTAAATAATTTCCGAACACTCATCGTATTTTAATTTCTGGATGAGATACTTACTGTACCTCGTAACTGAGGAAGCAAGCAGATAGGTCGAACATATTAGGATCACTCCAAATACACCGAAAAAGAATCCAAATACACTTGATCGAGATCGAGTATTGCCGACTTAAGATGAATATTGAAAAGATTAAAATTCAGGTACACTCCAATAACAGTTACTCGTAATCAAACATGTGATGCTATCTAAATGTCTACAGTCGTGTATTTCAGCGGTTGCCAATATCGGAGTGGTCTAAGAGTTTTATAATAAAACCAACTATGATGTGATATGAAATAAAGATGGGAATAAGGCAAAGTGGCACGGTTGACGCTTATACATATTGTAACGCACGGACACTGTAACATAAAATTTTAATCATGGAGTAAAGCTTTTACCTGGATTTTTCATTAGAATAAGATTAGTATGCCACCTGTTTTATTCTATTAACGACACCTAGTGTCTTTCTTATTGTAAGACTCCGCAAAGATTACATTACCACTATTCGAAAATCTAGGAATAGTTAAAATATAACATGTACTCCTATCATCCCACCAAAGTTTCATCAGAAGTTAAGATGTAAACAAGTGTATATGGCAAGAGTCCTTGAGAAATATTAGCTTAATGTTATCACGCGTAGAAAAACAAATTTAGAAGTATGTAGTTACGTTTTATTGCGTCAACTGCAACCCGGCTTCTAACACAGCAAAGAAATAATGAGCGCATTTTAGCAACACCTGATTCTTGCCACGTGGGCAAGCAAACCTGAAGATATTTAAGTAAAAGGGCCAGACAGGTAAAGAGACATGGGGAACGTGGGTAGTTAAACGAATATGAAGGGACGGATGTAGGTAAGCAAACTGAAGAAGAATATGAAAGAATGTGGGTAGTAAACAAACGAAGACAGGCACACATTGATAGCAGGGTGCGAAACCATTAAAAATACTGGGGGAGAGGGAGAAAATCGAATTAGAAGCGGGATAATTTTACTGATTTGGCAACAGTGCAGTTAATAATCTGAGACTTCATTGTTGACTGCAGTTGTAACGTGAATAGTGCAGAATTGCTACAATACTAAAGATATGATCGTCATTCTATTATTTCTATATGTATAAGGACCCCCCCCCCCCCCGCGGTTTCGCACCCTGATTGATAGGCAAGGAACTTATCCAATCTTGCCATAAATACTGTTACAACGTTTTAGTTAAGCAAAAATAACATTTTAATTTTTTTATCTTATTTTTATATGTTTTTTCTTGTATTGCAAATGTTTAGCACCAATCAAATCCCAAAATGATCCGTTTTGTCTTCACACATGGCCGGTCTCTCTTGCCATTCATCTATAGGAGCACGCGCTGTTTTCATTGGAAACTCAATATTAGGTACCTTTTCTTGTAAGCCATATTCTCAAGCACTTATTACAATTTTGTCCAGGAAGACAGATAGGAACTACTAAAGAGCCAATCTTAAGCAATAATGAAATCTGCAACATTTCTCTCAAGCTAATCTGGATGGAACTTGCCTTCTGGGCTGGAGATGAATCTTGCTGGAAGCTCATTGTCTGTTCTTGAACAGAGCCGTATTCAAAATATTCACTAGAGGTTCTAGCAGAATGATTTCGTACACTCTGGCGGCTATCTTCAATCCCTTTTGACAGAAATGGGGCTTGGTGACACCATCACTGCCCACTTACAGGCAGGATAGTGTGGATATTCGGGACTCTCTCCAAACTTCTCGTGAAGCCAAGGCATACACTCCACCATTTTGGCAGTTGCATTTTTCTTCAATATTGGATACTTATAATAGAATTCAAGTTTTCAGTAAATTACCTGTTGAAATAAGACAATTAGAGCCAGAGAGTATATGTTAACGTTTCAGTTCTACAGAATGATTTATATGGAATTTATACATTTATTTAATCCGCCGGAATTTCATGTAGTTTGTTGAGCAACTGGGTCATGGACATTTTCAACAAGATGGCGCTAATTGAAAGTTTCTTTGACGACCGGAAAATCTCCAAGAACTTGTGGCTACCGAGACCTTCTGATTGACAACAATGGACTTCTCCCTATGGTGTTACTTTAAAGACAGAGTTTACGCCACAGGCCTCCAAACATTGGCGACCTGAAGAACAACATTACACGGGATAGATAATGACAACATAGTCTTTCAACAAGCGACCAGTAACATGGAAAGACGTGTTGAGTAATGCATTATGCAGGAGGGAGGACATTTTCTATAGAGGTTGATAATCTCCTACAGATATTCTACATTTGAGGGCATTATAAGTTGTGGTTAGCATCATTCGTTTTGAAAAAAAAAATATATATATATATATATATATATATATACACATATGTATTATATGCCCACACACACACACACACACACACACACACACACACACACACACACATATATACATGCATCATCCTGTATTTACGCTGTAATCTTGAAGAAATTTACAAACATGTAATAAAACAATATAATAAGGAAAACTTTTGTAAAATGTGTCAAGACATGTAAAAATGAGATTTCATTATGTTTTATCAAAATTTGTTTTATTACACGACTGTAAAATATGAATCCTCAGATTATAAGATATAAACAGCACAAATGATATTCCTCAGGTCAGTTGAAAATGCCACATAATTCATAAATTTAAAAATGTGATATAAGAGATAAATTAAAAACAAAACAAAAAATTAGAAGAAATTAAGGATTATCAAGAACAATTGTACAAACATTTAGAAAGAATGCCCTTAGACAGGCCACCAAGACAAGCCTATTATCGTAATTCTGTAGGCAAACGAGACCGAGTCGACCAAGAACAAGATGGAAAAATGCAGTAAGCTCCCGAAAGTAATAACAGCAACACCTGACGGGGAGAAAAAATGTGATGTCTATTAAGATAATGTATTTATTCCACAGAAGAGTTCTTAAGTTGATAGGTGTAGCTATTGTTCTCTGTACGTTTTGTATATTTCACCTTACTATGACTTCCTTATCACTATTGTAAATAGTTAGTAATTTTCTTGACGTATCCAATAAGTTTGTAATGAATAACTTTAATAGGCGTTACATATTGTAACAGCACATAGTTAATGGACATATTCTTCACAGAAATACGCCCAGGGATTATGGAGTCATAAAATGCGCTGTGTTCGCCAATTTCGGAGTAACGTTCCAGTTGTCTTATCAACATTATTTGTTCTTATCTTATAATTAGAAGAAAGCTCTACCTGCGTCTTGTGATTGCATCTCTTCATTTTCCGCAATAAAATTATTATGTGACGTCGGTTGGAAAAAGTACCCAGATAAAATGCCTAAATTGTGCGTTCTTCGCGAATAGTGCCCAATGAAATAAATGTTGAACTGTATTTATGCACAATCTATCGCTATAGAAACAATTGTTTCGGTTAACGTATACCCACGAATATATTCAGATAATTATTGCATTAATTTAGATGACTACGCACTGTAATTATTCTCAATTTTCCAGAAAGGTTAAATTAGTGAGGTTCTAAGCTTTCAAATCCAAATTACTTCACCGTCATGGAACATTTTGGTTCATGGGTCTGAAAATAGAGATTGTAAAACTGGAATAAGATGATCGTACAGTTATGAAAAATAACAAGATATTCTATAAAAGGATCTGCAAACTGCAAATTTTTAAACTCTTTAAAAGTGGAATAAGCTTGCAATGCCATTTATGACAAGTTATTGAAATGTTTTGTATAACCACAAATAAATGTATGTGATATTACTACTCCTAGATAAAATGATAGGCATCTACATTTGTTTACATTTCAGCAACGTCATCGCATTAAAATTACTAAAAAATCAGAAAGAGTAATTCTAACTTAAATATTGCCCATTGTCTGCAAATTATGAACACTAGTTATTTAGACAGCTTATTAAAACTTACAACTTTAGTAACGAGAGGGTCAAGTTTATAATACCCCGGAGTTACTAAAACTAATTTTGTAACGTGTAATTTACAATAAATAGCAGCTTATTCAGCTGCACCAAACCTACTTAATCTTTTACATTTATATGATGGAGAAATAGTTTCCTGGTAAGAGAAATCAAAAAAACATTCTTGCTGTGGTCTCCGGTTTAGATCTCGCTTTCTCGGTTCAAAAGATGAAAACGAGGAAAGAAGATGAATTTGACAGTACACTAGCTGCAATCATACAGTGCAATGTGCAATTTTGAATATACTTAAAGTGTTTTCTGTGAACAAAAGTAATTTTGTTAAATGATATGCCTCCTATAAATATTCAGAATTGCGGTTCAGTTTATTTATTCATAGTTTCCAGGAAACCAAAGCTAATTGTTATATTGTTATAAAATGCAAAACACACCTTTATAAAACGTAAAACATGCTTTGAAGACAATCGATTTAAGATTAGTTTTAGTTGCCTGGACACGATCAACTAATTGTGCACTTTCATAACAATATTACATAAAATTACATTAAAAACTTATTCTTGGCATGGACTCTTTGTTAAAATTACCGGGACACTGAAATATATTCAAGCCGTAGAAGCAAGCCGGTCCTGATAGTATAATGGTAACCATAGTTGTCTCGTAAACCCAAGATCGCGGATGCAATCCCGACCAGAATCGATGGATTTGGGGGGGGGGGGGTAAAATCCTAGCTATCGTTTCATTCGGAAGGAAAGTAAAGCTTTGGGTGTCGTAGATTTCGGGCAGAATAAGAACCTCAAGCCTGAGAGGCAAGGCCTCTGAGCAAAATTTGTCGGCCGTTTCACGCCCTGAATTGTATGGGACGATGATGATACGTGATGTTAAGAACGCCCGTTTTTACTACTGAGGCACCACAGGCGATGGACACTGATGATACATGAGATAAAATGATATATTGGGAAAGGACATGTTTCAAAGGCAAATTTGCTTCATTGTCAGCACGGTTCCACTGTAGGTTTTCCAGTGTGGTATTAAAATGTCGCTCTTTGGATTTTATAACCTTTTTGATGATGAGGTTGTTTGGAAGATCAAGATTTAGTTAATTTCTTTACATTCACTAAAATAGAGAGAAATAACAGAAAGTGCCGACGTATCTTGTGTATTTAAGAAGAAGTTTATATATGCCAAAAAATAAAAAAAAAAAAAGTTACTATTTCAAAACATTTACAATGTATAAAGAAAAATACACAATCAACAATATACAATCGAAAGTTCCACCGGCTTTCTTTGAAAGTTATTTAGATGTTAGTGTAGTAAAAACAGGTAATTCAACCGTTTTTTAAAGGCTATTACAGAGCGCTCTTATATACAAATATAATTCTCATACGCATATTAGATTAATATTTCACATTTACTATCTTCACGATAATGCTTTTGTTAAATGTAAAAAATATGCATCGTTATAAATATAGTTTATATGCTGAGTTAATTTGTCCATTTATTTTGAAACATAGAAAAAAATTAAATGCAAGAGCGCTTTTTAAATTTCGATTTTCAAGCATATCCCCTACTCCTAATGGTCAAATTTACATGATTTTCAGAAACTAATTTGCTTATTTTATTTAAGTGCTATATATCGAGTTTTGTTGTGAAAAAACAAATATTAATGCAGTAGAGCGACTTTTAAATTTGGCTTAAGTAAACCCTCTCCTAATGACCCTATTTCCCCGATTTTCAGAAACTATATTATTCATTTGAATTAAATGGTATATATATGGATTTTTGTTGTGAAAAAAACAAATATTGATGCCACTAGAGGGATTTTTAAATTTTGGGTTTCAGGAATCCCCCTCCTAATAATCTGATTTCACTGATTTTCAGAGACTAATTTTATTATTTTATTTCAGTAGCATATACCAAGTTTCCTTTAAAAAATTAGAATTGTGATCGCTAGAGCGATTTTTAAATTTCGGTTTTCAGGTATACCCCAAAATTTTTCATAGATACAAAATTCCTTCGGAATTTACTAATATATTTGTCCGTGCCATTTATAATAACAACAATAATAATAATAATAATAATAATAATTATTATTATTATTCAGTAAACAAATTTAATAATATATGGCATAATTAAAATCAAACGTAGTTCATGTGGAAGTGACTTTGCTGATCGAATTCTATTCTACGTTAGATATATTAGAAATAAAGGCATACCAGGATGCCAAATAACTATTGAAGAATAAGAATACAGAATGTAAAAATGACGCTCTATATCAAGGTCTACATTAGAACACACTATATCCTTGATGAATACGAAATATATCCAAAGCGGGTGTTCAGATGAAGCTGATATTCGAGCCCGGAGTCAGTAGCGTTGCGGCATTTAGATACGCTCAAGAATCACCGAGATCAGAATGTATTAAAATGAATTGCTCTCCACTGCGATAAGCTTTCACTTGCGGGCTCCAGTTTGGTAGCGGCGGCATTGCCCCCCCTCTCTCTATTACGGTTTTTAAATCCATTGTACACATATATAAATACGCAGCACAATCTGTACTCTCAACACAGTTTGAGCCTTCTTGGTTGTGTAACCATACCATCTGCACGAAGATGGTTCAAAGCCGAAAGGTAAGTTCCAAAATAATCTCTCTTTGCTTGGTTTGATTCCTTTTAAATGGTGGGCGAAATTAAATGCAGCACGAACTAGTAGGTAGTTGAACTTCTCTGTTTTGAGACTTTTAGCGCTTTGAGCCATTAACGAAATAATTTACGGGTACAAATGGATACACAAGCAATTTTTTAAGTATACAAATCAAGAATTCAGTTTTTTGAATTTGTCTAATTTTTTAAGTATACAAATCAAGAATTCAGTTTGTTTTAATCTAATTAGGAACAGAAATGCAATTGAATTCATTTTCTAGATCTACCATTGATAAATACGTAAATTGGAAAGAACATATTATACGAAAACTAAATTCAGCAATCTAAGCGCTTCGCTCATCATAGTAGTTCCGAAACTATCCTCAAAACAGCATATTAAGCATATTTCTTGTCGATTATGAAATATGATTTAATATTGTGGGGAATCTCAGTTAAAAGAAAATGCATTTTTATATTACAGAATAATAGAACAGTATATAGATTTATTTCAAAAACTCAAATTGTTAACACTTCTTTGTAAGCACATGCCTTATCTTATGAACTTTTACATAAAAAAATCAAGACCACCTCATTAAACGCATGCAAATACATAATATAAACATTAGAAAAAAGAGTAATCTGCATAGACCTACTGCAAATTTGTCTTATCAAAAATGAGTTTATTATGAATACATCAGAATATATACTGTTATCCCAATTATTCTGAAATTATCATCTGATAAAAGGAAAATTTCAAATTTGCTATTACACAATACCCATGCAATAAGCACTATTATTCAGTTGGCGATTTCACAGATGAATAATATATTCAAATAATCTGAAGACAATATAAAAAATATGGCAAAATAGTACTGCAAAGCATATGACAATGTATGAAACCTACTGCTACATTTTTCTTGTATTGTAGCTGAAATATTTTTGTTATATAAGAAAAATATAGAGGATGACCCAATGGAATATGACGATTTTCAGAACCTTTTTGTGGGACACTCGTATAGAATTAAATAAAAATACCTTTTCAAGGAACAATGCAATTTATTAAACTGAACTTATTTTTTAAAAATCACAAGTGACCCAATGGAATATGAAGGTTTTCAGAACGCCGCCGTTTCTAGCGATTTACAGTTACGGTATTGGTTGCTATGTAATTTGCAATTTATTCTGTCCATTTAGTAAACAACATTATTGATAATTGGACGGTTAAAAACGTGTATTCGTTATTGTTACAAGATTTATTGAAACCAAGTCAATCTCCTACGTTCAAGGAAGATTTAGGGTAAAATTTAATGTGCCAGAAATGCTGGCAACACTGGACTTTCAGATGGATGATAATGATGAAAATGAGTTTGGGTTCCAGCAGAATGGTGCCACAGCTCATACCGCTCGTGAAACATGGCCACTCTGCGGATCCTGTTTCCTGGACGCATAATTTATCGATTTGCTGACGTTGTCTGGTCAGCCCGATCTGACGACTGAAGACTATTTTTATGCGGATACTTGAGAAGTAAAGTGTACTGCAACCAACAGGCCACGGACCATCATGCAGTTAAAAGAAAACATAACTCGTGAAATTAGAGACATTGATCACGTTTTATTGCCGCGAGTTATGGTAAACTTCCCGAACCGATTACACACATGTTCGTTGTCATGGAGCCCACTTAAAAAAATGTGATGTTTAAAAAATAAGTTCAGATTAATAAATTGCACAGGGCTTGTTCCTTGAAAAAAAATTATTTAATTCTATGCGAATGTCCCACAAGAAGGTTCTGAAAACCGCCATATTCCATTGGATCACCAAACATGTGTATTTATACATTTAGAACACCTTTCACCCCATATAAGTATCATTAATTTAACTTTCTACACCTTGGCTTATTCCACATTCTGCAGTACATATATATATTGTACCAAAACCCTATGGAATGTAAATAAACCTTAATCTCAAAAATTTCAGAACACATTCTTCAATTGAAAAGTAGCATGTTTACAATTCAAAATAATAAGAAATATACCTTGCTAACATCGATAGTTTCCAAGAACAAAGTTTAAGTGTTAATACTAACAATACCGGCTATGTCACTGCTTTTGTTTTTAATATATTCTAGCTCTCTATGTAAATTGAAGGCTTACCCAATGAACCAACATTTTTTGGCTGTCCTCTCTTTCAGCGACCCTCGGAATCATATAATTTATTTTTAGATATATTTTCAGTTATTTTATCAATCAATTGTTACCTCCAAGGACGAATTTATTTTCCAGAACTTTTTTTTTTTATTTTTTTGCTCCAAGCTTCTTCTATCAGTTCTTTTTTATGTTATTTGTGGTCAAGAGAATGATTATTGACCTGGAAATGAAAATGTACACTTTTCGGTACGTAGGTTAATATATCATCAGGATAAATTACTTTGATTTAGTTCTGATACCATTTGCTTCGTAGCAAAAAGAGCAGGGAAGTTTTCATCTAAGGGCCCAATAGGTTACTTGGTATTGCGATATTTGAATTTAATCTTACTCCCGATTGGTTAAAAGCTTCGCGGAAATGTGATACATGAATAGATAGTTCTTTCTTTTTCTGTCGTTTAAAGATGTTTATTTGGTAATCTGTAAGACATTTAAATTCTATCATGATCATCTATAAGCACTACAGGACATTGTCTTTAATTTCCATTTCTATAAAGGAACGATTTTACACATTTTCTCGCGCAACAATAATTAGTCTGAGTGACAATGTCCGGTTATGGTGTTTGCAACCGATGCACAAGTATTGCAGTTGTGTACGACTATTAACAGAATATGGAATATGTACAGGGCACATCAATGGTAAGTTACCAAGAAAATCAGCATAATTTGTTATGGAAAATGATAAAGCACTAGGTTGGGAAGTATTGAAGAAGAGACGTAAAAAGTCAGTTTGGCATCATTGTGCTGAGCGTATACAGGAGCGTGGGCAGTACAGTATAGGTAAACGATCTTATTATAACAGGAATGACCGACCATAGGTTCCAAAACTAATGTGTGCAAGAAAGAACAGACGTGGGCAAGTTCTCTTTTTAAAATGTGACAACAAACGATTACAACTTGGCTGCTGTAAGCTTTGAGAGCTATTCCCCTCTGGGGAAATTTAAAACAAACTTAAAGAAGTATGTACACAATACGAGGGGATATTGGGAAGTTCTAGCTTAACATAGAAAATTAACTATATATTTAGCATTCATGGGCGATTTCTATATCTCTTAATTTTTTCCCCTTGCTTTGTAAACCATCCCTATACAGTACTCATCATCACTCGATATAAAGTTCTTACCTTGTTAATTTAGCTTTGAAAATAGACGATAGTCTGAAGGGGCTAAATCTGGCGAATAAGGGGAATGGTCAATAAATTCAAAGTCAATTTCATTAATTTTCTGATTGTAATCAGGGAGTTGTCAGTTGATGCATTGCCTTACAAAAAAAAAAAAAAAAAAAAAAAAAAAAAAAAAAAAAAAAAAAAAAAAAAAAAAACATACCTTTGGAAAAATTTCCCTGGCAGTTTTCCAAAACAGTTTCTCCGAAGCATGGTCCGTAATACAGAGTAACACGCCCCCTATTTACCTTATTATAAATAATATCAATACTTTCTTCTTTGTCCCCTTTCCAAAAGAAATGTATGCCAAAACCTTCACTGCCGATTTTTGGACACAAAATTTCTTTGGGCAGGGCGAAGCAACCCATGTTTCTATTCCTTTGATTGTTCTTTTGTTTCTGAATCGTATTAGTGGATCTATGTTTCATCCGTAATTGTAATACAATCCAAAAATTTGGAAGAATCCCCTTCAAAATGACAACAAATAGACTTGGAAGTTATCCTCCGAGTCTTTTTGATCGCATGCAGACATTTTGGGATCTATATAGCAGTGATTTTTCTCATATCTAAATCATAATATACGATGTTAAGGTGGGTTCACATCAGGAACTTTTCGTATAGAACTTGTGTTCCGAACATGTTCCTTCACGTTTCATAAAAATGAATGAATACTATACATGTATAGAACAAAGTTCCTTGTATCGCTAGACGAACGAGAACAATTTTTATTCTGCAACTTGCTCATGCACACATTGACTCAAGGGCGGCATTCTTTAAAAAAGGAAGTGAGAAAATGTATTTGGGATCCTCAAAAAAAGAATTTTAGAGAAGGAACGCATGCAAAAATTGCTTCTGTCCTGAAAGCTGAGATTGAAGTGGAAAAAAGATGCATAACTTAAAATCGTAGCACAACAAGGAACTGACGAAAATAAATAAACAAGTAAAGAACCTCAGGATGAGACATGTAAATACCTTCCGAGCGGGGGGGGGGGGGTTATCCACCACCTGCGTTTTGTTTATTTCCTCTAATTTTCATCCACAATAACAGCACATGCCGCAGCTGCACAGAGCAAGAAAGTTTTCTCAATGTTGAAACTGGCTTGCAATACAAATGTTAACCCTCTTCATTTGTTTTGCCACTTTATAGACATGCTCATGAAGATGTTCAAAAGCTTCTGCTATGTGTTTCAGCCCAATTCATCGATCCTCCAAAATTATATAATGTACAGCACCTACATTTTCTAGAGTAGATCTAGAAACGGATCTTCTAGCATGACGTTCATCTTTGACTCCCGTTCTTGTTCTTCTTCTTCTTTTCCGCAGCTGAATTTTTTATGGTGGGTTACGAAAGACAATATTTTTCAATGTATCCACCATATTCGCATATATTTTCTTGGCGTACAAGCCTTTCAAAAATGAAACACTTTACCACCAAATGATACTATTCAATTTTTTCTCAAAATTCAAATTCTTCTGTTTACTTTTAAAATGTACAGTATAAGATCAGCTACTCTTGCGATCACCAAAATTGGAGAAACTATTCACAAAACAATATGCTTATTGTCATGGTAACCGTTTTAGGTTCTGTTGATGGGAAGGGTTCAAGGTTACGAACTTACCAATTTAAAAGTCTAGTTTTTTTTTTTTTTTGAGTAGTGTTTAACGCCCGTTTTTACTACTGAGGCACCACAGGCGGTGGACACTGGTGATACATGAGAGATGAAATGATTAATTGGGAAAGGATATTTTTTTTTTTTTTTTTTTTTTTTAAGGAAGGAAGCGTTCCAGGCCTTAGTTTAGGTACCTCCCCGGCATTTGCCAGTTATGAAGACTGAGGAAAACCTGGAAAAAACCCCAGTCAGGGAGGACGGTCCTGGCGGGATTCGAACCGCAGACCTCCCGCTCACGAGTCCGTGCCTTAACGACCTCGGCCACCCGTGGCGGTTAAAAGTCTAGTAATAACCATATTTCCTCGTAGACCCAAAATCGCCGGCTCAATCCCTACCAGTCATTGGATAGATTGGTTTTAAAAATCCTAAATATAGCTTCTTTCGGAAGGGAAGTAAACCCGTGATCCAACGTCGTAGATTTACGGCATGTAAAAGAATCTCAAGCCTGAAAGAAGAGGCCTCTGAGAAAAATTTATCTACTGTTTTACACCTTAAATTAAATGCGATGCCGATGACCTGAGATGTTAAAGAGCGTCCGTAAATAATTCAAATAAAAACAAATTAAGGTATTAAAGAGGTATAGTCTTGCTTTATTTGACGGCCTGTTGCTTTATTAAAAGTAAACAAACATTGCTGAATGATGGATGTCCATGTAATATGGTAACGTATTTTTGCATATACCATGATAATTAGTTTTTCGATACTATGTAACTTTTCTTTTGTTGTTATTGTGTGCCCACTTGTGCAGGCAGTTCTGGCTCTTCCTCTGCAATTATGGTAACAGTTGCTTTTGTTTCGGTGGCTAAAGTGGGAAATGTCTAATATAGTTGTTTCTTAAAAAAGTATTTTAAGTTCACACCAGCTCTACAGTATAACATAAATATATTATATATATTTTTCTTTTTCACAGGCATGGACAGTAGTTATATTTTTGACAACACTGTCTCAGCTAAGCTTTCCATCACAGGCCTTGCATAATCCTTCCCAACCAGGTGCTCTCAACTTGGAATTGCTGAAACACCGAACTAGACGGCAAGGTGAGGGTCAATATATACTGGAGTTTCTATGTGATACATCTTAAAGAACTATTGAAGGAAAAGTAACCCATCTCTGATTAGACACACATTATCTTTCATAATATGTTCATCCTCTGATTCAAGAAATATATCACTCTGTCTCCTAATTTTCCCCTTTCAATCCATTATTTTTTAAAAGTGATTTTTTATTGTTGCTTAGACTGCACCTGACAAATATTGCAGGTGTACGTTTGAATGGAATGAAATGAATGAGGCGCAAATGAGTTCAGAGCCCTTATCACCTTAACTCTTTCAGGCACAGAATTTTTTAAAAGAAATCTGCCTTTGCTGCACATGAACACAAATATATGAATAAATGAATTTAAATATATTTATCCAATTTAATTTAGTGGATAATCATACAGAATCAACATTTGCATACTATGTCTGTTCATTAAAGTTCATGACAGGTGGTACACCATAAAAAATTTATGAAAAGAAAGTGGTGTAATACATTTATGTATCTTATTTTTATAATGTATTGTAAATGAGTAAAACATAATGAAATTTTACTTTAAGAAACTTTGTTTTGTGTCACTTAGCTTTATTAAATTCCAAAACCACCATGTGCTTGTAGCTGAAGGAAAGTGCATTCTTTTGGACACTGAGAACTCTATACCTCCATTTTGTTACTAAGTAACTCAGCATTTTCTTTAGCTGCAATGTGTAGAGGAAAGTCTGAACTACTATAAATATGGCAGATATATGGTACAAATTCTTACCACCAAACCTGAAAGAGTTAAAGCTAAATGGCCATTAACCTCCTCAGGGTAAGAAGAAAAAACTCTGAATAAAATCTTACCCAGACAGCTTGACCTGACCTGGATTCAAACCCAGATCTCCAGATGAGTGGTCACAAATGCTATCATTAGACCACGGAGTTGGTCAATCCCTTATTTGTCATACCTTAAATGCAATCATTTGCTCCTCTTTAAACTTCCCTTTTCTTCACTGAACTTAATGCTGTATCTCAACATTATTTTGCTATTTTTCAATCTTTTCACAGGCTTGCCCTATAAGACTTCTTTCTTTGATTACTTCAACATGTTTACTTTATTTGTAATAGTCATAACTCACATTTGTTCTGTTCTAGAATATTTAACAGCATTCCACCAAAATTCATTTTTATGTGTAAAAGTTCATTGTCTGTTTTCTGCATAACTCTTCATACAATAATATACTTTTAATTGCCTTTTTTAATATTGAAAATATTCTTTTCATTCGATTCCCACAAAATTCAATGTTCAATGGGGAAGGAACTGGTGATGAACTCAGTGCATAGGATGTAGATTGTTCTTGTACACATAAAGTGTGGCAGACAAATTCAAGTGCTAAATGTAATATTTGACATGTTAAAAGAATCATAAAATATACAACAATATAGAATATTGCTAATCTTCAACTTAAAGATAAGTCATTTGCATTTGCATCAACTATTCATTATTTCAAAATATATGCTTGTACCCTACCATGAGATCAGTTTTGTTTTCCTCCAGATTGTTTTACCTATGGGCGATAGAACCACTCATTAGCCAGTTAGCGGGCCATCTGGGTCTTGGCGATTAGCAAGAAAGTAAATTAATAAAACAAACCAACCATACAACAATACACAATCCAATTTAAGAGGCTCATTATTTACCAAATTATGAAATGAGGTGTTGAAAATACTTGCCTTCATTTTCCACACATTTTTGGCATCTTTTTAGGAAATTATTCATCACTCACTGTAGTTCATTTTGAGAAATCTGGACAATTTCCTGACAAATATTGACTTTGAGTTCTTGTATGGGTGTGGGTTCTTCTTGTACATGGCATTTTTTAATTTACGCCAGAGCTGTTAAATTTAGAAGCTTTTTGCACAGACCAATACGAAATTCCGATTTGTGCAGGATGACAATTTTTAAAGGAATTTCTAAATGATTACCAAAGTCATGTAATCTTTCTTCAGCTAGAACCCCATGCTGCTTTTTTATTTCTTAGGCTGGATACTTCCAGTATCCTGAAACTAATTATACAGATTATGGAGCATCTACACTGCTTGAAACAGTCGAACTTCACAAGTGAACTGAGTTAACACATATGAATTGTGCATAAAGATGTGCTGTGCCATCGTAAACACACAAGGTATAATACACTTTATGTTAATACTATCGAATTAAGAAACAAACACCCATGAACAGTTGCACTATGACTGTGACAGTTAGCAAGGTCAACGGGTAAGCCAGCAGACTTGCTACCCCCTCGATGGCATTGCAAACAGTGGGAGCTCACTCACAGGAAAAACCATGTTATGGGGGAAAGCATCACTGATCGCAATGCATATTCTTAACCTATACGCAAATGACTGAAGCATAAATGTAATTTTATGTACATTACAGCTTATATAAAACATTTTAAATAATTACAGTCTTAACATCAAGTATTTAAAATACAAAACTTCCCTTAATAGCCAAAACATGGTGGAAGAATTCATTACGAAAAGTCAAGTTTCAAATTTAGCAAATTTCAAAGAAGAATTTTGTGGGTAAACTTGCTAAAGTATATCATCACAGATCAATGAAACACAAGTTACCACCCAGCCAGTTGATAGCCTCTACCAAAAGCAAGTCTGGAGTCCAAACTTAATGACTTATACCAGGCCAAGATCTGACTGCTATGTAATGACAAGCAAGCAGCAATTAAAGAAGTGCAAAACCATGGCATTACCTAGTGGTAAGAGATGGTAGAAGAATCTTAAAGATTTGAAAGGTAGGCAAGGTTCCTAACAGAGCAAGTACATGCACCAACTTAGTCGAGCAGCAAATAGCTACATACCGTTACAGACAAAACTGAATTCAGCATGCCATTTGTTCTTTTGTCTTATTTGGATACTGCTAATCCACTATTATATAATATTTAAGCAATTTTAATTCTATTTCCCAAAATTAGTTTTAATCTCATCATTTGTGTATACTATTGATTTTGAACATCTATGAAACATTTGCAATGTCCAGCACTACTATCACCTAACCTTCTGCATAGTCTGTTTGAAGCTAACAGATTCAAATGACCTGCCTGTAAGAAAGTAGTCTGCAGTTGCAGAAATTGCTTAGTATATTAAAATGTCAGACTACAGTAAGAAACACTTGATAAAAACTTGCACAAATGGAATGTTATCTCTTCATGTACCAAAATTATATATGAGCAATTGGCCAAATATTGTCATTTGGCTTAATTTTGCATTTATTTATGATATACACAAACATACCAAAATTTGTCCTTGAGCCCCTGCTGCTGCAGCAACACAGTAATAGTGTTTAATAGCTGTGGCATCACAAGTAATGGTACATGAGGTGCAATAATGGACTAAAAAAGGATTTTTCATAGGAAGAAAGTGTCCAGGCTTAAATTTAGAATACCTTTCTGAAATTTTTCATTACCGAGGATTGAGGAAAATCTGGGACAGTCCAGCTGGAATTTGAACTGCAGTTCTCTCATTCATGACTTAGCATCTCTGCTACCCACATCAGTGCAGCACGATGAGTTATTTGTATCCTATGTTCGGAACATCCTTACTCTATTGTTTTCAACTAGCATTCCAATTTTGATGAACTTATGTTTTGACTCAGAGAGCTTTTCCTAAGAATCATTAAAACACGTACAATTAAAAAAACAAAATCTTTAGAATTCAGTAGTTGATAATGTGTTGATTAAAAAGAAAATACAAAAAAGTTCACAAGTTTGCTTTATAGAAACAGTGTTATCCCATGTGATCAGTTTTTGCCTCCCAACCCCCCAAAGTGTTTTGTCTGAGTGAGCACGACACTTTTTGGTTGGTTAGTCGGCCAGCTGGGTCTTAGTGATTAGCAGGAGGGTAAAACTATAAAATAAAACAATCATACAACAATACACAAACCAATTATACAGGCTCATACTTATCAAATTATCAAATGGGGTGTTGAAACTGCCCACTTTCATTCTTCATACATTTTTGGCATCTCTTTGGAAAATTATTCATCCTTACTATAGTTCATTTTGGGAAATCCAGAAAATTTTCAAACAAATATTATCTTAAAGTTCCTGTATGGTGGGGGGAGGGTTGGGTCAACCGCAGCATTTTTATAATTTACCCCAGAGATAATAATTGGAGGCTGTTACATTTAGCAGCCTTGTTGCAAAATGAGATTCTCACCTGTTGTGGAAGACAATGAAAAGATTTTCTTGGGGAACTTACTAAACAATTACCAATGTCATGTAGACTTTCTTTGGAGAGAACCCTATTGTTTCTTAGGCTGGAAACTTCCAGTTTCCTGAAATTAATTATACAGATTATGGACTGTTTTATGATCTGGAGCATCTAAACCCATGAATCTTGTTCGAAACAGTCTTCCAACTTCACGAACTGAGTTAATACATATGAATCATATATAAAGTCATGCTATGCCATTTATACACATGATGCATAATACACTATATGTATAATGCTGTTGAATTAAGAAACAAACAATACAACACACATCCGGAAACAGCTGAGCTATGACTGCAGCAGTCAGCAAGATCAACAAGTAAACAATTAAGTTTGCTACCCCCCCATGGTGCAACAAATGAGTGGGTGCTCACTCATAGGAAAAACCCTGTGCCACAGGTTAAAGTATCACTGATTGCACTGTATAATACAATTAGCTTTATTACTTATTTGAGACAATACATAATTACAAGTTTTGCATCCATTCTTCCTCCCCTATATATTTTTATATAATGTAAATCTTATTAATGAATATCATTGTATGATTCAGTTGAACTACACACTCTTAAAGCTTCACTTACTTTTCATAAATGTATGGAACCGGTTTTGAGAACATTTTGTTCCCATCTTCAGCCATGCTAAGGTTCAACTGTCGGATCATTCGTTGATGCAGAATTTATTAAATAAAAAAGAATATGTTCCGATCCCATCAGACCCATTGAAAAGGTGTGTTAATTCCATCAATGAGGTTCTGAAAACATGTACAGTCATTCCAAAAGAAACAATATTTAAAATAAAACACAGCAACCCTAAAATAGCTAGGTTATATGGTTTACCAAAAATTCACAAGACTGGAAATGGTATGCGCCCCATCATTAACAACATCAATACTCCCTCTTACTATTTAGCAAAATGGTTAGCTAATAGATTCAAGGCATTACCAAAATTTCAAACCAGGAGCATAAATAATTCATATCAGTTAATAGAAAAAATTAAAGACATAAAATTGCACCCCTCTGACACTCTTATATCTTTCGATGTAGAATCTCTGTTTCCTAGCATACCAAAAGAAAAACTCCTGATTTATCTACATGATTGGCTAAAAACAAGTGGAATTAATGATATACACATAAAAGAATACATCAAACTGACAGAAATTTGCATAAACCAAGCCTTTTTCACTTTTAAAAGAAAATTTTATAAACAACAAGCAGGACTTACAATGGGCAGCCCCTTATCTCCATTTCTAGCTAACCTCTTCATGAGTAGATTTGAAACACACATCAACACAGCGTTTCCATTCATATTTAAGGTATGGTACAGATATGTGGATGATATATTTGCCATAGTTGACAAAAAACTCATTGATGATGCCTTAAAACTTCTAAATATTCAAGATAAAAACATTTCATTTATATACGAAATAGGAACAGATAACATGCTGCCATTCCTGGATATTAAAATAATGAAATGCCAAGAAAAACTTAAATTTGGAATATACAGAAAGAATACACATGCAGATAATCACATCAAAGCTGACAGTTTAAACCCTACAGCACACAAACATGCAGTAATTAACAGTTTAACACACCGGCTAGTTAACCTACAAATTAGCAAAGAAGAATATTTTAAAGAATACAAACAAATAGAAGAAACAGCAGTTAAAAATGGTTTTAAAAAAGAACTAGTACATAAAAAGGTGCAGAAATTCAAGAGACAAAAACATATCAAAGAAACCACAACACTTTCAGCAAAAAAAGATAAAACTTATTTTTAAAAAATTCACATATCCATGGGCCACAAAAAAATTTCAGAATATTCTTAAAGATTTTAATATCAGGTTGGCACCGATTAATAGATTTAATGTTCAAAATTTGCTGATAGATAATGTTAATGACAGTATTCCACAAGAAGAAAAATCAGGTATTTACAAAATAAACTGTGCAGAATGTGAAAAAATCTACATATGGAAAACAAAGAGAAACATTGGCACACAGTTAAAGGAACATAAAGTACAAGCAAATAGAGAAATCAGCAGTAGTGTATCATTTTTGGACACAAAATCACGACATAATAAATAAAACAAAACTATTAAAATCAGTACAAGGACCTACGGAATTAGCAACCTGGGAGAAAATCTACATCTACAAATACAAAGACAGCATAATGAACTTCGACATTGTCGGGGATGAAAACATAAACTACAAGTTTATCACACTGCCACCAGAGCAGAATATACATTCCCACAGCTCAACGAATGATCCGACAGTTGAACCTTAGCATGGGTGAAGATGGGAACAAAATGTTCTCGAAACCGGTTCCATACATTTATGAAAAGTAAGTGAAGCTTTAAGAGTGTGTAGTTCAACTGAATCATACAATGGTATTCATTAATATGATTGGCTTCACTGTGTAAGTTCCAATTTACATTTAAGTAAATGTAAATCTTATTGCATTGCAATATTTATCAGTTTTCTTATTCCAAAATATTATATCTGTTCCACAAAAACTGGAAAATAGATAATGTATTAAATTAAGGTTTCTTTATACTGTTTCATTAATTATGAACATGATTAATAATGACAAATATTTTCCAGAACTTTTAAGAGATTTTAGCATGTTTTCTCCTTATAGATTAAATGTTTATAGTCAAATTTCAATAAAACTTATGACTTGCACAACAAAGAATGCATATAAAAATAAAAAAGAAATTAATCAGCAACTTTTTATTACTGCTATATCAGTTTGTGGTTGATTTGAGTACCAAATTACAAAATCTAATGCTCTCATTTAATTTTTAATTGCAGCAAATTTCCCTACGAGAACACAGAGTCTTGCAATGCATTACCTACCTCCAGATATTGATGATGGAAATGATGTTTCCTTGGCAGTAATTTCAGCAGAACAGCCACAGCAATCTAGCAGACATAACAGCTTCAACAGCCCTTTGAACTCGTACTTGCCACCAGCTACGAGAGGGCAAGAATCTCTCTCAAAGACCCATTTTGACAATGCCCACAGTGTCCAAACAGTTGATGACCAGAGCATTTCAAAGGCAAATGCAGATTCTTTTGATGATACATACGATAATGAGAACTCTTTCAGCTCTTATGGTGATACCAATGTACCATCATCAGATACTTACAGTCCAGGACAGAGTGCTAACGTAGAAGATCCTTACTCAGGAGGGAAGAAATCTGTAGGTTTTAGTGATCAGCCCCAACAATTCTATGGTGCACCAGTTCAAGGAGACATTACTGCTAGCTTTGATGACAATGTAGCAGTGGAATATTCTGGATCACTAGGTGGACCATCTAATGT
The DNA here is from genome assembly GCA_030762175.1 of Metallyticus violacea. Taxonomy (NCBI): domain Eukaryota; kingdom Metazoa; phylum Arthropoda; class Insecta; order Mantodea; family Metallyticidae; genus Metallyticus; species Metallyticus violacea. The sequence goes on from CM060845.1 coordinate 23,340,728, forward strand.
ATACCTTCCTGCTAATTCATATTCTGAAGGCCCCAGAAAAGCACCAGAACAGTTCACATCTACAGGTGAGGTAAGTGCCTCTAAATATAGTTTAGATGACCAAGACTATAATTATCAATCTGCTAATCCTGAAAAAGTTGGGCTCAACGATTTACAAGGCTATGTCAATGGTGATGGTAATGTTTATGATGAGCCCCAACATTATGGACATCCTTCCCAAGATTACAATAACCAAGCCATCACAAGCAGCTGCAACAATGAAAGTCCAGAGAGTGCTGCTAGGTACTATTTAAACCCAGCAAATGAAGACCCTGGGACTGAAAGCAATGGTTTTGGTGGTCCCAAAGGACCAGGAAAACCATCAAAGGGACCTGGGAAACCATCTGGAGGCTATGGAAAACCAACCACTGAAAACAATGGCTATGCTGGATCTGAAGGTTCTAGAAAGCCATCAAAAGGTCCAGGGAAATCATCTGGAAGTTATGGAAAACCAACTACTCTAAGTGGTGGATTTGTCGGTTCTGAAGGTCCTGGAAAATCATTCAAGGGTTCTGGAAAGTCAACTACTGAAAGCAATGTCTATACTACATTTGAAGGTCCTGAAAAACAATACAGAGCTTATGGAAAACCAATTACTGAAAGTGATGTATATGCTGGTTCTGTAGGTCCTGGAAAACCATCTGGAGGTTATGGAAAACCAACTACTGAAACTGGTGGATATGCTAGTTCTGTAGGACCTGGAAAACCATCCAAGGGTCCTGGGAAACCATCTGGAGGTTATGGAAAACCAACTACTGGTGGATTTGCTGGTTCTGAAGGTCCTGGAAAACCATCCAAGGGTCCTGGGAAACCATCTGGAGGTTATGGAAAACCAACTACTGTAAGTGGTGGGTTTGCTGGTTCTGAAGGTCCTGGAAAACCATCCAAAGGTCCTGGGAAACCATCTGGAGGTTATGGAAAACCAACTACTGTAAGTGGTGGGTTTGTTGGTTCTGAAGGTCCTGGAAAACCAACTACTGAAAGTGATGGATATGCTGGTTCTGTAGGACCTGGAAAACCATCCAAGGGTCCTGGGAAACCATCTGGAGGTTATGGAAAACCAACTACTGTAAGTGGTGGATTTGCTGGTTCTGAAGGTCCTGGAAAACCATCCAAGGGTCCTGGGAAACCATCTGGAGGTTATGGAAAACCAACTACTGTAAGTGGTGGGTTTGCTGGTTCTGAAGGTCCTGGGAAACCATCTGGAGGTTATGGAAAACCAACTACTGTAAGTGGTGGGTTTGCTGGTTCTGAAGGTCCTGGAAAACCATCTGGAGGTTATGGAAAACCAACTACTGAAAGTGATGGTTATGCTGGCTCTGTAGGTCCTGGAAAACCATCTGGAGGTTATGGAAAACCAACTACTGTAAGTGATGGTTATGCTGGCTCTGTAGATTCTGGAAAACCATCCAAGGGTCCTGGAAAACCATCTGGAGGTTATGGAAAACCAACTACTATAAGTGGTGGATTTGCTAGTTCTGAAGGTCCTGGAAAACCATCTGGGGGTTATGGAAAACCAACTACTGAAAATGGTGGATTTGCTGGTTCTGAAGGTCCTGGAAAACTACCCAAGGGTCCTGGGAAACCATCTGGGAGTTATGGAAAACCAACCACTGAAAGTAGCGGATTTGCTGGTTCTGAAGGTCCTGGAAAACCATCCAAGGGTCCTGGAAAACCAACCACTGAAAATGGTGGATTTGCTGGTTTTGAAGGATCTGGAAAACCATCTGGAAGCTTTGGTAAACCAAACACTGGAGGTGGTGGATATGCTGGTTCTAAAGGTCCTGGAAAACCAGCAACTGGAAGCAAGGGCCCTGGTAATGATGGGAAACCTACTACTGAGGTTAATGGCTACATATATGAGAAACCCGCTCTGAGTAACAATGATTTTATTATACCAGATGATTCTGGGAGCACGATTGCCATTAATGAACCCAATAGCTACAGTGACTATGGTGTTTCTGGACATCCATTTGGATTACCATATGTTGCACCTGCTACTGAAGTTAAGAATGCCTATACTACCTACAGCAGTTCTGTAAATAATAGACAACAGTCTGTGTACAGCAGTTCCAAAGCCTCTGCACATCCTTCAAGCAGAATAAAAAGTAGAGCTCGTTCTAATATAGAACCCCATGGTCAGAAGAATGTTGAGAGCAGTGGCTATACCTATATCAGAGCAACCACTCCCTTATTGCCAAGTATTGCCAAAGTACCTGAAGTTCCAAGAAAGCCTTCAGAAAATTCTGAATCTACTGGTTATACTTTCCAAGCCTCTGATTCTGAGCAACCAATTAGCTATAATAATGGCTATATACACATCAAAAGTCATTCATTGAATGGTTATGAAGAGTCTAACAACAGTGAATACAGTACCTCTCAGAGCTTCCAACAACCTTCTGACATTTATAGGGAATCTGCTAATGATGCAAAAACCTTTGTCCCTTCCTCTGAAAATTATCAAGAAAGCAGTAGAGTTCCTGATACTTCTATAGAATACAACAGAAAATTGAATAATGGCTACAGTGGCTCTGGGAGTCCTCCTGGCAGAACAGTTACTGAGAGCAACGGCTATGTTTACACCAAAGGACTTTCTCCTATCTTGCATGATGAGCCTTTACAGTACAGTAGCCCTGTTACTTCTGAATCTTCCTCTGACAACTCTTGGAAACCCATAAGTTACAGTAGGGTTTATACCAACAATCCTTCAAGTAATGCAAAAACAGCAACAGATATTAATGGACCAACACTACACAGCACCCATGGTGTTTCTACAAGAACTAATGTGGAATCTGGTGAATCTGGAAAATTCTCAAATGCTATCAGAAATTCTGGTTGTGGTGAAATCTCATGCTTTCTGCCTATTCAGAATGTAAACAGTTATGATGATTTACAAGATACTTATATACCTCCTGTTACTAACACAGATACATTTGGAAATGACCAGAGTTCATTAGCACATCAGGCACATGAAGCAAATGGTGTCTCAGCAGTAAATAAAGTGCAAGAAACTCCTGTTAATGTTGTAAATTATTTTCCATTAAATGTACAGTATGCGCCTTCTACAACTTCTTCAGAGGATGCAGATGAGGATGGTTATGATGTACAGGAAAACTCTGAGGAAGCACATACTGGCGATGGTTTTGTTAAGCAGCCATCAGTACTTACAGATACCAGTAAGCCCTTTTCTCTCTATGGAGTACCATCTCATTCTGCAGCAGCTGCTGAGACAGAAAATCCTTCACCTATTAAACTTTACCCAAATGTTGACAGCACCAATAGTTTTACTACTACAAGGCCAAAGGGTGCCTTTAGCTATTTTGAGGGTTATACCTATTAGTTCATAGTTTTGTTATTAAAGACACTGTGTGAGTCAGTTATTACTTATTAACTCTTTGTTTATACATTTGTTATTTACACCAATAAAACTGTTGAACTATACTTGTTGTTTTGATATTCCTCTGACTTTTTCTGTTAGCATCTGATGGTTCTCAGAATTTATTGTGGTAAGTTCTAATATTCTCTCTATTCTAGGAGATTATAAAAGTAAGAATGACTGAAAAAATAAGACAAACTAAAGCTGAAGAATACAATTAATTAACAGAAATTTGCATCAAACAATTTTTTTTCTTTCAATGAAAAATTTTACACACTCACATACACAAAATCCACATAAGAAATGAAAAATTGTACATAAAATGCTTTGTAGGGATTTAAAATGGGGTAACATTAGCAAATGAGGAAGATGTGACAGCAAGAGGGGAGTAGTAGAAAGAATTATGAAATATTGCTGATCAGGGGATAGAATATTTTTACATTTTGTATTAATGCACAAGAAAATATTATAGAATGGAGCTTCTCAAATTTGGAAAATTTTAAATATTGATGAATTTTTTTCCCCTCTTAATGGCTTGGGTCCTTGATTATACAGCATTACACCATTAAATCTCTAGCTTTGAATTATTATATTTTTCTCTCTTAATGGCTTGGGTCCTTGATAATACAGCATTACTCCATTAAATCTCTAGTTTTGTAATATCGATCAATTACACTGCTACACTTCATGGATGTGCAATGTATGGGTTACCTATTCAGGAATTGATGACTCTCTCTCTCTCAACAGTGCTTTGCATTACGAACTTCATCATTTGCATCACTTTGCAGTCTCCTGCACATTTCTCATTAGACCTATTTTTTTTTAAACAATTCCTTGTTACCTATACAAATAATCAAACATGTTTGCATAAAAATACCTAAAATTAAATTTTACGAAAGTAAGTTTTTTTATGGAATAGATGGTATGTCTGTATATCTATTTCTTTCCTTGGTCCATTGTGCTTGTACTAGAGAATAAAAGTCTTAATCTCTGCAAATGGTTTATACTAGTAACATTTAATACAGTCATACCATTTTTTTGGCTTGACCTTTTCTCCATCATATGAGGTAACAAGTTTCTTCAAATAGAAAACTGATCAAAACATTTACTGCAATAAATTTGTTCAACTTGCTACTGGATATTACTAGTATGAGGTTACTTTTGAAACTGAGGACAATGAAACATTAATTTGACTGCTAACTCAACCTATATATATAGTCAAATTCTCTCCATTCATGCATGCATTGTTAACAACACTGAATGCTTGAAGCAAATGAAACAAAAATGAATAAATAAGGCTTGAATATGAAAAATGCAGACGAATTTGAGGATTTTCAAAAATGTATGTGGCTGGCTGCATAAGTGATGCATAAATGCATGGCACTCCAGCATCTAATAAATGTTATCCATCTTCACTTGAAGATTATGCTAGAGGCAGGGATGATCCTGATCCAAAGCAGGTGTTTTTCCTGGCAGTCATGCTGTTATGCTTGGTAATCATCCAGAATGCTGCAACAGCTACCCTATTTGGCCAATTGGCAGTCTTCATTATGGAAACTTTCCATGGCTTTTGGAATATTCTCATTTCTAAATTATTTTGATGAACTTCAATTAAACTATGGCTCAAATGGGTCTTTATGTCTTGATAGGATATTTCTCTTTATATTATTTATTCTTCTTTTAGCTAATTTGATCAGATTTCTGTTGCTCAGAATTTGGTAATGTTCTTATATTCACTTTAGGGTAATTCTTTTACCGTTATTTAATGTGTTTTAATTTCTGGTATGAGGTCAGTAATTTCTCTATGTGTAGCAGTTTTTGTTAAGATTATTGTTGATTTAGGTAAATGCTAAAGTGTATGTTTCATAATTAAAATTTGATGACCGTAAATTTTGCCTTTATGCCATTCAACCTCAATATTCTCTGCATCAACTGTGGTAAAAGTTAAATGAGGTAGTTTACCCCAATGAAACTTCATTGCTAATATTGAGCAATTAGTTAGAACTGTTTGAACAAAATGGTAGTATATTTCAATTTTCTTGACAGGATTGACAAATTAATGTACCTTAATTATTTAAATAGAGACTAGGTCAAATTGATGTTATTATGGAAAGAGGAATCCATTCGAATATGGGGATAGAAACTTGAAGAAAGATTTCACTTGTCCAAAGAAACCATGTGGTGATTAGTGTATGAAATGAATGAAAGATTGGAATTTCCTACAAAAAGAAATAGTGCCAATTATAGCTTCTCGGGTGATCAGCTGTGTCAATTCGATAAATGTCAAGCTTTCCGCCATTATAGACTCCATGCCTTCATCAGAAACTACTGACAATGGTGAAAAATGTTGCTGATATACTCAGGGGGTAGTGCGTGGAGCTAGCTGGGTCCTGGCCAATAAGCGAGTGACAGCCTGTGATTGGACCTCTTGGCTGCTGTAGGTTATGCTACCTGGATTGGAATTTTCTGCGTGGTCCGCCAACTGCAACGGTATGTCATGACTATTCTTAATGGTGTGCTTGATAGCTGAAGTCCAAGCAAAGCTTAGTTGATGTCCGGAGTCTCTACGAAATTTAATGGATGCAATTTGATCTGTACGGCCTTTTTAATACGTCAATCAAAGTATTTGCTGGTATGATCCAAAATCGACTTATTTCACTGCTTATCACTAGTTCCTGATGAAGGCCATGGAATCTACAATTGCCGAAAGCTCAACTTTTATCAAATTGACACTAGTGATCACCCGAGAAGGTATAATTTGTAATATACACTGTGAAAGCTTCAAGTCTTACAGAAATAATACCATTTCACTTATGAACAGAATTTTAGCTGTTGCTACTTCAAGATTATTTTAAAATGTTAACATTTTTAGATTCCTTAAATTATAAACTTGTCTTTTTTTTCTAGATGATTGTTTATTCTTCCAGTATAAACTGGTACAGTATGAAGTTTATGTATCATCATATCTACCCATTATTAGGATCTCCTTTAAGATCCTATACTATAGCAAGCATTTATTTCATTTTGCAATCAACCAGAATTTTTCCGAGGATTACTGTAACCAAAATGGACATCCACACCATGTTGTTCTTTATTTTAAAGTTCTTTGACCTTCAAAGCCTTATTTTATTGTTTTCTTTTGAATAAGTCAATGCAGGTCTGTTAAAAATGTATTTAAGCTTTCAAAATTCTGTGTCAAAGAATGCTGCAACAAAAAGTAAGTAGCACTGATTAGCTCTAATCTTGATAGGATACCTCCTGATTGCTAGTTTAAGTTGAGTTCCATGTTACTATCTTTGCAACAGATGGTGTGCTATCATGAGCAGTTTATTATTAAATTTATAGTGAAACTTTGCAAATTCTTTATCGAGACTCGTGAGATGATGAAAGAAGCTTATGGAGATAGCTGCTTTAAGTCATACTCATTCTAGTATAAGCAGCTTAAAGCTGTCAGAAGCCTGTAGTTGATGACCTGAGCCCCAGATGCCCATTGACATCAACCGCTAATGCTCAAGTAGCCAGAAATAATGAGATCATCTCTGAAAATTGATGCATGAATGTTCAAGAAATTGCTGAAGAGTATAACATTTCTGTGAGATTGTGTTATGTAATCCTAACAGAAAAGCTGGGTTTGCATCCTGTTACAGCAAAGTTTGTACCTCAGCTGTTGACACAAAAACAGAAAGACAACAGCATTACGATCTGTCAGGAGCCCTTGCATGCAACTTTTATGAGTAAAATGAGTGCAGGATATTCACTGGTGATGAAACATGAGTCTATGGTTATGATATTGAGATAAAAGTTCATTCATCACAATGGGTTAGAAAATCTTCAAGATCAAAAAAAACTTATCCAGATAGTTCAAATGTTAAAGTGTCATTTAGAGTGTTGTTCATCACAACAGAAGGTTGTTGCTAGAAGGTTAAGCTATGAATCATTGCTGCTTAAGATGTCTTCAAGAACTCTCAAAGAAAATTTGAGAAAGAAGAGGCTTGGACTGTGGAAAGACAATTCATGAATCCTGCTACACAATAATGCATCAGTGTATTCATCATCATTGCTTATTTCCAAAATTGAATTCCTTGATGAAGGGATTAAGATTCAACTCGATTTAGGAAATACAAAATTTGCAGATAGAACTTATGCAAACGAAAATGCTTATTGGGACTGTTTCATAAGCTCACAAGCCATTGGGAGGGATGTATTAATAGAGGAGAGATTACTTCAAGTGAGACAAAGCTCAGTAAGATGCAGGTAGTTTAAATTTTTAAAAGTTTAAATGTTTGGTTATTTTTTGACCAGACATTGTACCAATAGCCAAGACCACCACCATCCTACATAAAATATTTTCCATTTGTGAAAAGACTTGAGTTTCTTCGTTTGTTTGTTATTTATTCTTGAATATAATTGTGACTTTATATGAAAAATAGTAGTGGGAAAAGATTAGCTGAATTAGCACTGCTACAAAATCAAGGTAAATTCTACAATTTCCTAATTTTTCACAGACTGCTGCTCATATAGCATGCACTTTGGAAGTGATAAATCCTTATAGGCATATATATTGGGTGTCCCAATCTCTACATCCTCAAATATTTTCCAAATGAAACAAGATGTGAAAAATCTAGTTGTGAAGGAAAATATTCATGTCAAGAGCTCACACAATGAGAGGGTATGCACAATCAAGGAAATTAAAAATAATCATTTTCAACTAGGTTGCATTTTTTTTAAATGGAACATATATGTTTTTTCCAGTGAACCAAAAACTGAAGGTCTAATTAGTGATAACAGAGTTGGTTTCACTGTTCTAAACTGCATACCTTATGAAATAGGTAAACTTTTAAAGTGCGACAATGAATATACTGTTTCTCATATTATATAAAGAGTGTAGTACTGTACACAGAGCATAGGTTGCTTGCAATGTCTGTACTAAAAGCATGCAGTAAACAAACTATTATCAGTCTGCTCAGTATACTAGTGCCTCCTGATCTGGTTGGCTGTACTGCTGTCAGTGTCAAACACTTTGTGGTTCTGTTCTCAGCTAATGCATACTTCCTGTATTGATATTTGTAGCAGTTGCAAGATGATAATGCATTCTTAAGTAATATTTTGTTACGGATGAAGCTTCATTCACAAATCATGGTAATGTGAATTTGAGGAGCATGCACTACTGGTCGATGCAAAGCCCCACTGACTTTGTGAGGTTGCTCATCAACGACAGTGGAGTGCAATGTTTGGTGAGATATCATTGCTAACTGCCTTGTAGGTCCCTATTTTTATCACGAAATACGAGGGTGGTCTGAAAAGTTTACGACCTAATAAAGATACAAGACATTTTTTCAGAATTTTTTTTTATTTTTCAACATAGTCTCCTTGTAACTCTACGCACTTCTCCCAGCTATGCTCCCATCTCTGTAACCCGTCCAAATAGTACTCGGTGCTTTTCTCTGCAAAATAATTGTTCACGAAGGTGATTGCCTCTTCATTTGATGAAAATCTCTGTCCTCCGTGCGCAATTTTCAGATGAGGGAACAAAAAGAAGTCGCTTGGGGCTAGATCTGGTGAGTAAGGCGGATGGTCAAGCAGTTCAAACTGTAATTCATGGATTTTCGCCATTGCAACCGCTGAGGTGTGAGACGGTGCGTTGTCTTGGTGAAAAGGATTTTCTTTTTCTGCAAATGTGGCCGTTTTTCCGTAAGTTCTGCCTTCAGCTTGTCAAGTAATGATGCGTAGTATGCTCCTGTAACGGTTTATCCTCTTTGAAGATAATCGATTAAATAACTCCATGACTATCCAAAAAAAACAGTCGCCATCACTTTCCCAGCCGAAAAAACAGTTTTTGCTTTTTTTGGAGCCGGTTTCCCCTTTGCAGTCCACTGTTTGGACTGTATTTTTGTTTCGGCCGTATAATGGTGTATCCAAGTTTCATCTACAGTAATTAATCGGCGCCAAAACTCGGATTTATTGCGCCTAAACTGCGCCAACAGAGCATTGGAAATGTGCATTCGAACACGTTTTTGGTCTAACGTGAGCAAACGCGGCACCCAACGCGCGGACAGCTTTCTCATGTCTAAATGTTGATTTAATATGTGACAAACACGTTCTTTTGACATGTTCACAGCCTCTGTTATCTCTCTCACTTTAATTCGGCGGTCGTCTAGCACCATTTGGTGAACTTTGGCGATGTTTTCGTCGGTAGTTGCAGTTTTTGGACGTTCCGAACGTTCATCGTCTCCTAAGCTCTTACGGCCACGTTTAAATTTAGCTGCCCAAAATTTCACGGTGGTAAATGATGGTGCAGAGTCCCCATACACAGAATCCAACTCATCTTTGATTTGCGTAGGCGTATTGCCTTTCAAAAACAAATATTTAATGACAGCTAGATACTCGATTTTGTCCATTTTCATAAAAACACATCAACTCACTCAAACGACTGTTACATAACTGAGCATCCAAAATGGCTGAAACTTTGATGAGTAACTGTCAACAGATGAACAACGAAATTCAATAGCTTTTATTTACGAGTGCTGCCATCTTCATGTTGAGGTCGAAAATTTTTAGACCACCCTCGTATTAAACAGATGGCAATACACATCATTTCTGCAAGACAGTCCTCATGGAGGATGTGGATTTGGAAACATGTCTATCAATGTGGTTCCAGTATGATGGGTGTCCTGCACACTTCCCCCTGTTTCCACAGAAATTGTTGCAAAGTTTACAAAATGGTGGACAGCCAGTTTGGTGCCTGCTTAGATGCCATTAGACTACTTTCTCTGGGGCAGAGTGAAAGATAGAGTGAATCAGGATCTTCCGACACTAGAGAATGAAACAGCATATTACTGCATGTGTGCGGCAATATCTGTAGAAACACTACAATCTGTGCAACACTCCACTTTTCATCATCTCCACAAGTGTATTGATGCAAACAATGGTCACTGAACATCTGCTGAAGCGACACAGGATCATCAGATAAGAGATTCCTGATTATTTGTGCTTTGTAAGTGCATTTTCTGTGATGGATATAATTTACAAACATGAAGTTTCTTTGAGCTATAGGCAACTAACAATTTTATTTAGGAAAGTAAAGCCAATTCTGTTATCACTAATTGAATCTATAATATTCAGTTTGCTAGAAAAAAGCATATATTCCATTTAAAAAATCTAACTATGAGTAGAAAGCGATATTTTTTTAATTTTCTGGATTGTGTATATCCTCCCATTGTGAGCCTTTGGCAAGGGTACATTCCTGCTCAACTACATTTTTCATATTTTGTTTCATTTGAAAAATTTTTGAGGTCCCAGAGTTAGGTAAGACATCCAGTATAATCTAAATATAGTAATTAAAACAATATCCAGAAAAATAAACAAAACTATACTGTGAGCAAAACATAAAAACACTCGTGGAATTTCCTACTCGTAGGTTAACAATGCTAAGATCATACGCTACGGGAGAATTTAACACTATGATTTTGTGATACTTTTAATGCTCACCAAGGCATGGCACTATGCATAATAATGATGCATCAAACATTAGTGACTTTCTATCCTTAATGTATTTATTTTCCATCAAGGGAAGAACAAAGTTCTGTAATGGATGAAATCTAACAAATAATTGAATTTCTGGGCATTGTGGGAACTGTAGGCTGTGCTTACATCAGAATTCAGTCTCCTAGGAGAGACAATGCACAGCACTACTACACCAAAAAATTGTATTTTCTATTGAGTGCCAAACCATTCGTGACCTTAATTTAATAATAATAATAATAACAACAACAACAACAACTATCATCATCAATATAACGAAATGGCTGGGATCTGTGCATGACAGTAACAAATTTCAAAACTGCAGTCATGGAGCACAAGAATATGGTGAAATTCAGAGATACTCTAACTCAGCTGTTATACCATTGCTGGCCTGTTGGTTGGATTTGAGTTAGTAGGCCTTCAGATGAACTTGAATACTGAGCATTTTGCTTCAAGGACGTTAAAATTCATTAAATGTTGCTTGTATTTTCTAAGTTAACTCCCTCCTTATTGTCCAGTTCTTTTGGCTGTTGGACTGCTTTTAATAACTTCACCTTCTTCTCCATCTCATGTTTTTTATTCCAAAAATGCGCTCCCATTACCATTTTTTTTATTTGCTTATATTCAATATTTCTCCAATGTTCCTTGAATCTGGTACCTGGAATATAGGAAAATCTTTAGATTTCATTCACTGCACAATATGAAAATGTGGTGTCATTATGTAGAACACTTGAAGTTCCAAATGCTGTAAAAATATCCAAAAGTATCTGAACCATTTCTTTAGCAGTATTCATTTTTAATGGCTGCAGCTGTGAAAATTAAGTCACCTGATTTTGGTAGATCCTGGCGCTTGCATGTTGATAAGATTCACCTGGCATCTAGCATTTGTTTCAGAATAAATCACAGGCTAATTACAAGTCCTTTTTGGGTTTTTTATTCTGGCACAATACGCATAAGTTAAGGAACAACATAATTGCTTCACCTGTCAATCTCTTTATAGTTCTTTGACACACTTCTTTCATCCATCTGGAAAAATGTTTAAGTCAAAGGACAAATGGTTATATTTGGACAGTTATTAGATGACAAAACAGCACTGCACTGAATAAAAAGACTACGATACATCTCTGAGGAATTTTATTCATTGCTTGCTATAATTTACATAAACAGGGGGAAAAAAAAATCACTGGACAATACTAAAATTTACTTGCTAATAGGGCAAATAATGATCATCCTGGAAGTAACGAAGTTCTGCTGTTTAATCTTCAGTATATTCAAAAGGTTCTGGGGGTTCTGGCTCTTTTTCCTCATCAGGTTTCGGTCCAAAAGCTGAAATAAACAAATGAAGCATTGTTACATCTCTAAGACATAATTCAATACATTGCACTGCAAAATTTGGAGCCAAAACTGAATACCTACCTGCTACAGGTTCTACTAGTTCCTCAGCTATACCTGGTTTTACATGTCTCACCATTATTATACCTCCAATAGTCAGATCTTTCAATGGTGCATAACTGCTGCCTTCGACTTGCTGCAGGACTTTCATCTGTAAACACACTATTAAGTTAATATTGTTCGGTTAAAGAGCAAAATGACATTTAACATTACCCTAAGTAAAATATATGCAAACCTGTTGCTTCATAACTCGTCCTGGGTTGCTAATAATCTCAAAATTTGGTTCAGGTTCTTTTTTGGCTTCTTCCTCTTTTGTTGAAGTGCCAGGTTTCTTCTCTGCTGTGGATGTTGATGGCTTCTTTTCTTCCTTTTCCTTCTTATCTTCCTTTTCCTTTTTCTCCTTTTTTTCCTCTTTCTTGTCCTTTGTTTCATCCTTTTCCTCATCCTGAAAACAAATTATTCAAATGTTAATTTTTTATGAATTAATGAAATGAAACATTCTGCTCAGTTTATAAATTGTAGTTTGCTTACCACTTCCATCTTATCAGAGTCTTTCATTCTCCTCTCAGCTTCTCGGCGGCGAGCTCTGGCAGCAATACTGAGAACTGCTGTTGTCACTTTCTCCCTCTCCTCGCGCTTCTTTTCTTCAAGTGGGGGTGGATATGCAAACATGGAAGGACGTGCATTTGAACGGAACTCCAGTTTTGGCATCTGAAACACACAGAAATTCAATATAAACTGGAGGGTCATTAAGTTCTTGTGTTGCTGAAATGGTACAAACAGAATAGAAAGTAAAAATACCACCACTGTATGGTAATGGTAGCAATTGCACTTCTCATGCAGAGGGTTTGGGTTCGATTTCCCTCATTCTTAAGGTGATTGTCTGGGAAGCTAAGGCCTCAAACTAATCTGAACTCAATGGGTCAAACTAACTCATCATATCAAATGGTACAATTGATCTCAAGATCACAGTGATATGATCACATATAAAAAGAATAAACAAACAGATATCTTTTAAAACAAAAATCATGTAACTGCTCATGCAGACTGCCAAATTCCTTTGCAATGATGAATGAAACCATCTGATGATAGGACAGGATCATCCTGGAGTCCATAAGCAAATAAAATTACCTGGATTACCTTTACAGGTTAAGAAGAGTGAACAAATCTTATTTTTGTAACATGCACTAACAGATAACAAAACTTAAAACAACCAGGTGACATGCATATGTAGATATAAAAAAATTAAACCAACAAACTTTGAGAGCTTGCACAGGACAACAAAACAAGCATTTTTTTTATGCCATATTTTACTCCGGGACATTATTTTTTAAGGACATCACATCTTAAGTATTTGCCTTGACAGAGTTAAAAAATATTCACTTTATTGTACAAAAGTTTCAAAGTTGTCTCTATTGATTTCTACACAAAGTTTACATTAGGACTTTCTCACAATGTAAAATTCTGTAGGACTGTCTAATGATCCCAGCTGCTACAACTATCGTAGTCAGTAGATCATCTTCTGTTTCACCTGGGGTCTTATAAAAATAAGATTATGCAAAATGTTCCAGAGAAAACAACTCACGAGATTGGGGGATTCATACAGGACCACCTCCCCCAATCCACTTCCTTGGAAATCATTGATTTAAGCACATAAAAACCATGTCTATTAGCTCTTTCCAGGTATATTGCTCAATGTTAGTAAACATTGTAAACATTGGGTCAAGATGTACAACAAAATGCAAACTCTGTGCAGTAAATACATTTGAAGAACACATATGCCATCTAGTGGTTTGTAAAAGCCTCTTAGGAAAATACTTTGATACTTTTAAACTATTTTTTGTTTGTTTTTTTTTCCATCCTGTATAAGTAGCAGGGAAAGAAAAAAGGAAAGAAGAGTTGTTGTTGTTGTTGTTCTTCTTCTTCTTCTTCTTCTTCCTCCTCCTTCTCTTCTTCTTCTTTTCCTCCACCTCCTCCCTCTTCTTCTTCTTCTTCTTCTTCTTCTTCTTCTTCTTCTTCTTCTTCCTTTTCAAGGATTGGGTTTATCCCATTTCCCACCAAATGTATTTAATTCTTTAAATGAATCTTTGCATCTAATTGTGATATATCTGTCCGGCTATTTCCAGCTGTTTTGAGTTGTATAGTTTTCAGGTGAGTGGGCTATCAACCCAACTGCACAACCCCAAACCTGGAGAACCAGATGATTGGTAATCGAAGTTTTCTTCCTCTAGTCTTTGGTGAGCCAGCATCTATCTGCAAGGCAGCGACTTTCTTTTAACTTTTGGGGCTTTAGTTCCCCAAGGTGTAACTTCCCCTATCTGTTCTTTCACTTTAAAAACAAATTGTTGACAGACTGGTTGGACTACTCACACTGGCAGTCACTTGGTAGGCTATTTGCAATGTCAAGACTTTGGGCAATGGGGTCACTGCACCCCCCCCCCCTTTTAAAGGAAATACTGAGATAATCCATTTGGAAAAGGGAAAAAGAATCACACACAAAAAAGTACTCTTCATTAAGTCAACATGCCACTCCACACACTGCCAGTCACAATGACAAAAGTGGATGAACAGAACTTAAGACTGATTTCTCATTCACTCTATTTCCTTCTGTTCAGCTCCTTGAATGTTTCTTCTGTTTCTAAACTTAAGCATTTATCTCAGCATGAAGAAATTTCATTTGAAGATGTTACTGATGCCATCAATGACTATTTACAGAATTTGACAAAACCTATTCTTCTGACGGGATAAATAAATAGGCAATATATTGTGTTATCCTGCACTGTTTCCCAAGTCACGGTAGCCATTAACAAGGTTGCTATCGTTGATGTCGGCAAAGGACCGCCCAAAATCTGGAAACCTAAAGCCTCAGAGGGTTCTTTCAACCGAGAAAAAAGATCGAAATCACCGGCGAGTATGGAGGATGTTCCAACACCTTCCAATGCCCCTGCTCAACAACTGGGTCACCGTGTCTGTCACGCGATAACGGCAGTTATCATGCAAGATGCAGCTTGGTGTGTTCCTCACGAAGTGCAGATGTTGCAAAGCATAGCCGGTCGCAGGCAATGCTGGAGGAAACGTTGGTGGGCCAAATCTGCTGACTCCTCCATGCTTGCACGAAACGTGTTGACCCATGGTGCAACAGTCCGATAAGGTAACGCATCGCTGTCACACGCTTCCTGCAACTCGTCATTTGGATTTCTTTTTATCCAAGAACGCTCTTCGAGGTTTGTAAATATGCTTTAGAGCATCTCACACAACGTTAATTCAACCTACTTAAAGCATCACAACCACTCGCTTTACCGACTGTTTTCGGCACTGCATACCTCTACTAGTTCGACTTTCAATATCCAGAACCTTTCCGCGGAGAAGCTTGTGCATACTCGCCTCCCAAGTGTTATCACTACTTCATTTACAGCCCATTTACCCCAAAATCATTTACTCACTAAACATATAATTTTTGTTTCCATAATGTGAATCTTACCTTCAGCTGTGCATTCAAAGCAATGAGACAAGTTGGCGTGAAGGCCAATGCAAGACAGTGTGCCAACGGAAACCAATACCAGTATTGGGTGAACACAAGAACCCCGACTACTGCCAGCATGTTGGTGTGCCCAGTACGTGATTGCAGCGAAACTGTCACATTTCGACCACCTGAAACATACATGTTACAATTTTAAGTTTTTCTACTATTGCATCAACTTTAATTTAATTGACTTAGTAACTAGCATGAGAAATGATATGCCAGAGGCCATAAAAAGAGTTTCTATGTAAAATGGGACAATTTAAAACCATTTCTTATAAATTGAGACATTACACTTTCCAGGATGAATTCCGCATTATGTCATTGGGCAAGTATTTTCACCCTCACGTGGCCAATAACCCAGAAGTTTTGACTCAGCATTTTTACGACGAGGACTTATTTTATGATATAAATATATTTATTACAATTATTAAATAAGAACTCACCAGGTTTAAGCAATTTTAATTATATTGTGGCTATTTAGTTATAAAATTTGACATTTTGTTCAGTTTTACGGTTTACCTGTACTTTTAACAGATATAGAGATGATTAATAGCACAGTTTCACATTTTTACTTAAAATATTTGGGCTATTCATAGAAATACAATTATAACAAAATTACAAATTACTGATATATCTAGATGAGTGTATAAGGAAAAACAAAATATTTTATGGGTGATGAAATAAATATTTCCATTACAGTGTATTCCTTGCATTCTTGTACCATGAAATAAACATTTTAGATTAACTAAAACGACTCAGGAGCGGAACATTTGGATCAACCCTCATATCTGTATGCTGTCTTCAAAGGCATATCACTGGTTGTTCGACATCCTTTCAGCCACTTTTCATCCTGCATATTGTCATGCGTTCATGATGCAGAATATACATAAGAGAGCATATGGTAAGATATACCAAAAGACAATCTAAATGTGAAGGTGAAATGAATACAATTAAACAATCAATACAGAAAATAAATGAAAAATGATGTCTTATTTAACAAACTCACAGCGCACTCCATTCTTCTGAGGTGTGTAGTTTTCAGAGTTAGACATATAACCTAACAAATATAAAAACTATTCTTAAAGAAGTCTGTAAAACGACTCATTGCTTAAGAACTCTAAAGCACTCACCTGCATCGATGATACCCTGAGCCAAAATAGCTCCAAATTTCGCCATGACGTCTTCATGCTTGTCAACTATTACCTTTGCATAAAGAGCTCGGAAATCCTTAACCTGCAAGAGTAGGGAATGGACAGTAAAAACAACTTTGCAATTATCGGAGCAACATAGTTAAAGCATGCAATGGAAGAAAAAATATCACCTTGGGGCAGGTGTGCTCCGTCTGTTGGATGAGAATCATTGCCGAAGCAATCAAAGCTCCTTGTCGTACAAAGTTAACTGGATCATTTGTCATCGGATCCAATAGCGCGATTGCCTCCTGGAAATAAAAAATTGAGCAGATACAGTAAATGCAATGTGCGGATATATCATTCTTTCATAATAAGTAAATAAACCCAAAATTGAAACAAAAGTTACCAGATTTTATCAGCAATTCTATTAAGATGTCAACCAGCTTTTGCCTTGTTGATGAGAGCTCAACATTTGCAGAAAGCAGGAAATATGCTACTAAACTTCAGTGAAAATAGCGCAAGAAGAATGCACATGCCCCTTGTATTTGCTGAAGAAGAGAGTGGAAAGTGTAATTCAATAGTCCTCCGAGTGTTCGAAAATTAAAAATAGGATGAATTGTTCACATGCCACACACACAAAAAGATTCATTCGGTGACTGCAGTTGAATGTGGACTCCTTTAAAGGGTTATTGTAGGAGTATCCAATAATCTCATTATATGAAAATACTGTATTTATTTTTTATGAGCCATGCTTTACATAAAACAGTTATCTGGGAGTAGGGCGTGGAAAACCTTCGCTTTCACGTTATCCATAACCAGCAAAAGGATTTGCAGTGAAAATGTTGACTGCACTATTGAATGGCCACTTGATAGGGCTCGATCTGCTCTTAGACCATTTAAATTTAACTTAAATTACGATTTTGTTGATTTAGCTGGAGCTGCTAGAGGGTACTCCACACAATTTTGCCAGTGCATTCGGTGGCAACATGATGGTCCGCCTGCGTACTTCTCTGAAGCGTGAGAACAGGTTTATTCACCTGATTTAACGGCTTCTTCTTACACCCCATAACACGTGTAATTTCTGCCTTGAGTTGAGGGATGGTTCGTGGATTGTTCACAAATGAACGCAAGATTAAAATTTGCTGCAAACTACTTTTTGGAATGTTAACTGTTGAGAAAGGCGGCGAATCGACTTCATTGGGTTGTAGCAACATTCTCTACACACAAATTACAATCGTTAATTGCAATACAGACAGATGACAGTCTGTTAAATTTCAGGTTCGCAATCTAACAAAAAAAAAAAAAAAAAAAAAAAAAACAATTGCAGAGCTTCCAGGTATAGTTTCCTACATGAAAATTGTTTCTATTCATAATCTCTAAGCTTCAGTAACGTTTTGTACTATACATTATGATGTCATATACGTTATATTCCTAAAATTAAGAGAAAGGATTTGAACTCTTCTGTGGTGAACTAAATCGTCCTCATTTAATTCCTATAAAGGCATTGAACTTTTTGTCATCTCATATATTATCAGTGTCCACCGCCTGTAGTGCCTCAGTAGTAAAAACAGGCGTTAAAAACGGCTTTAAATGTTGAATTTGATAATACTTATAGAAGTTTTGCACATATATAGCGATCAGCACAGTGAGATGGCATTTGAGTTCTCAGCATGCACACCAGCAGTTGCCGGTTTCCCATTCGCAGAAAATCAACGATTTCGTAATACATTATTAAACACAATGATACATTTACTTACTTCAATTAACGGCTAATCCTGATTTTTCAAATAGTTTCATATTCTGATAGAATTAAGTTATCTCGCGGTCGATGGCAGAACAACAGATGGTAGCCCTATCGTCCCTTTGCGCCACTTGCCAAGGAACTAAGGTATTCTTTGGATTGGATGAAAAGCTATGCTTACATTTTTCTTCAGCTCTTTCTATTGTTTTGCATCGCTCAATTTTTTACATTAAAATTTTTTTTCAGACACAAGACCGGGCTTACTAATGATAAAACAAAGCATCTCTCTGTGCATTGAAGTGTTCTTAATAATGCGAAAAGACTTGGCTTAAGGGACACTGGGAGTGCGTTTTTGACGAAGATCAGTCAAAAAATCGAAAACCTTTTTTTGCTGCAAATAGTTCCTTGAGTCTTTGGTGGTCCACAGAGAGTAAAACACAGAGTTTTTCTCAAAACTTCGTATTCACATACTTAAGATGCCCCACGCGTCACAGTTTTTGTTTAAATTCAATTACAATTTATCAGAATGTGCAGAAGTATCAATTGTAGCATTCTATAGACCAAAATACATGCTAACACCAATAATAATTTAAAAAATATTTTCTATGAAAAATGTATAATTTTAAAAATAAAACTTCTCACAATTTCTCACAATTCAATAATGAAATGTATTAAAATAATTTTGTATGCAAAATTTTATGTGGTTCAAAGCTCTAACTGTAAAAATGCCAAACAATTTTCTCAACTAATGAGCAGCGTGGGACATTTTGATTATGGGACATATTTAACGTAATAAAATGTATGAAATAATTTATAGCTCGCAAAGAATTTATCCAATTCGTGTGAAATTTGTTATATATGTTAATAGCAATGCAATTACGGTAAAGGTTTAAGAAAAATCCATACAAAAAAGTGCAACCTTGAAAATTCACTTTCAGTGTCCCTTAAGTATTGCACTACAATAAGCTCTCATTGTGATTCCTGTTCTCTAATGAGAGTCCGCATGGGAGGCATGAAGACGGTCTAAAGTCAAATTCCCTAATTATGTCGCAAACGGGCCAGACATGAGTCGAGCCTGCTCACCAATGCTCACTGCTACTTAGCATTGGAGAAGCGGAGGAAGGGAAATTCGCTTCGTGTATTTTCGTACTATGTCACTAACCGCTACATTTGATTTCGTTATGCATGTGCATTGTGCAGTTAAAATATTTATTCAACTTTCTTACATCACTATTAAATATCGACCGACCCTTCTTGCGACAGTGCCTAGTAGCGATCTCAACCACGCCTCTTCGGACTCTCAGGGTGATGTGATGCACTCCTCGCATCGTTACCGTAATGTCAATGGAACTAAATATTTAAAAACAGATCACAATAACAATATTATTTATTAATCCATCACTGTGGATACCTAAAGAGCTCCTTCTTTGATAAGATGCTTGTTGAAATTCCTCCATACTGTCATAAAAATTACTCTCAGATAAACCGAGGATATCTTGAAGGAAACACCTTCAACCGCACATGCGCATAAGACTCGTATGGCTTCTTTCCTCTCTCTGCGTTTCGCTCCGTAAAGAAACAGCCCAGGAAGCCAAGACAACAGTACGTGTTTCACGACCGCCTGTGTAATCCTGTATTTCGGCTATCTTCGTGTAGATCATAATACTGTTCAGTTTCTATGCTTGACAGGCCTTACCTTGAGATGCTTGTCTCTAACGTAGGACTTTTCTCAGGACGCTAGATAAAATTAGAGATATCTAACTTAGCAGGTACTTCAATACTTTGCCAAGGAATGCAGTTATAAGAGGCCTGCGTTGGTGATTTCGCGTACTCCATCCAGAATACAATATTCATCCTTCTTTGGCTTCTCCCTGTTTCTTCTTCGGTTCTGCAAATCTGTTCCTCTTTATTTTCTCGCTCTTTTCCTGTAGAGTACAGCAGTAATAAAACCGAATACGCCGCTAAGCTTAAGCAGTTACGTGTAGAGCAAGAGAGTTGTGTGAAATTGCACTCGTAAAAGCGAGCTATGTGTTGGGAGGGGGTTTACGTCCTACGTGACACAGGCCGCCGCCATTCTACACACGACTGTCCATTCTGTGCCTTCTTATTGCCAAACTGCGACAATTTTCGTTAAAGCACTCTCTCGGAAGATGACAGCACACCGCTTTAGAGATTTGCTCTTCCAGTGGATCTAAACGATCGTTCACGTTAAGGGAAACATGGTGCTCGTCTCATTACCAAGTTAAGTTGCACTGGGAACGGTCAATACTTTGATGGGTGCTCTCTCCGCATCAGCTGACCTTCTAGTTCAGAGAATGAGGTGACCAGAGCGGCAGACTTGTGTCATTTGCTCATCGAGTCCGTCAGACGATGCCAGTAAGAGCTGGACTACCGAGGACAACAACGAAAAAATAACAGTAAGCTGTGAGCAGGGAAACAAAAATTAAACAAAAAGGAAGATAAAAAGAAAGGTATAAAGATAATCAGGAAAGTAGAAGAGACACGAAGAAATCAAGCATGGAAAGCGAAGGAAAGAGAACACTTAAGAAAGGAAGACACTGAGGAAGCAAACGACAAAAAGAAAGCTGAAAATTACAGAGGAACGAAGAAAGGAAGAAAGAAAGAAAGAAAAGGATGAGGTACGGAAGAAAGTTGAACAAAAGCGGAAGTAAGATAGAAAAACAGAATAAAGGAAAAGATAAATTAAGAATTGTGGGAGATGAACAAAGCAAGTAACATAAGGAAGAAATTGAAGGAATAGGAAGAAAGGATGGGGTAAATGAGAAAGAAAAAAAAAAAAGAAAAAAAGAAAAGAAAAGAAAAAGAAAAGAAAAGAAAAAAAAACAAGATCGAACATAAGGAAGTAAGAAAGCAAATATTAAATTAAGTTAGGAACGACAAAGAATAAATGAAATAACGATAAAGGTGGAGAAAAAAGGATAAAGGTGAAGAAAAAAGAAGGGTAGAAGGAATGAAAAAATAAACAAAAGGAGAAAATGAATTATGAGAGGAAGACATAAAGAAGCGAATGAGTAAGGAGGGATAGAAAGAACAACAAGGCACGAAGGCTGGATTAAAAAAACAATTAAAGTTTGCAAAAGACGGAACGAGAGAGGAAAAAAAAAACACTATGGAAGAAAAAAACGGAAAGGATGAAATAAGGAACAGAGAAAGGAAAGAAGAGGAAGAGGAAGAAGAAGGAGAAGGAGAAGGAGAAGGAGAAGAAGAAGAAGAAGAAGAAGAAGAAATGAAGGGAAGGAGAAACTTATTGGGGAGGGGAGGGGAGGAAAGGGACAAAAGCAGGAACGAAAGAATACGTTAAGGAAGGGAGGAAATATGGAAGACCGCTATTGATCTTGCACACTGCTCGCTCTACACAATTTCACGCAGATGACGTTTCTTTTGTTTCGAAAGTCTGTTTTGTTTTATTTGTATTGCGTCATTCTCTCGGTAGACGTCTCTCGCTCGCCCTTATTCATCTTGTCATCTGCATAACCGGCACAAAGCGACGCACGTATTCTTCTTGTCCACTTTGTTCTCCATATTCTTTGCAAGACGCCCACTTCGTGTATTACATGGAAACAATAACAACGGTCAGTTTTTTTCTGCACCATTAAATAAATTCGTCCGCAGAGCTCTTCCAGCTCTAACTGGGTAATTCCCTTCTACAGCAAATGCGCTGTTTTGAGTTACTTCACTGTCATTTGTTTCAGTACAGTTTGTTTCGTTTACACCATGCGCCGCTAACATCGAATTTAACGCAT
The DNA here is from genome assembly GCA_030762175.1 of Metallyticus violacea. NCBI lineage: Eukaryota > Metazoa > Arthropoda > Insecta > Mantodea > Metallyticidae > Metallyticus > Metallyticus violacea. The sequence goes on from CM060845.1 coordinate 23,363,214, forward strand.
GCGCATAACTCAGTCCGGTTATTACGCGCAGCATTCTGTTTATGGGCACCCGGTAGTCCAAAAATTTGGAGCAAAAAAAAGTTTTTTGATCTTGGTCATTCATTATAATTCAGATTTTCATATTTAAAAAGATTCTTCATTTATATCTCTACGATATTTTAAGTGCGTTAATTATTTATTTTAAAAATATGTAATTTGTTGGTGGGTGTGTCATCTTTTAACTTCGTACCCATTTTTCCGTAAGTTTTTTTCTTACATACTTTTAATTTTCCTCAACTTCTACTCGACCGAGAGCTTTCAAAATTTCGGAATTGTTCTTCTAGTACCTCTGCATAGTTTACCATGACCATTTACACAATAGATAGATAAAAAATAAATAAAATATGCATTGCAATGTATAAATATGTAAAACATGTTGTGTACAAAGATTTTTTTAAAGTAAAAAATGGTTTATAAAAAAATGTTAAAACGAAACCAATATATGTTACTATATGTCATAAAAATTGAAAGTCCCAGAATAGATTCTAAGAAAAAGAAAACTAAATTTTAATAATTTAACATTGCTAGGATAGGATATATCGGGTCCCCGACGCGTAACTGAAAAGCAACCTTATGAGAATTATAACTGTGAAAATTATATTTGAAATCTATGAAATCTCATATTTGAATAGGAATGTCCTACAATATTTTGAATCCCTCGTTTCATTCATAAAAGAAGAAGAAGTAGAAGAAGATAAAAGAAATACGAACTTCTATTTAGAATTGAAAGTTTTTAATTGAAAAAACATTTGAAGAAAACGTTATTGAAAAACAAATTTAAGAACACGTTTTTTTTAAAAAAAATTATATTTATAAAGAAATAGAAATTAAATGTAATAAGTAAAGTACAGAATTAAAATACTTTGACTCTTGAGGTTCATTTTCATATATTTCCAACTGCTTTATGGATTACAGTATTAAAATATAAGAAATATAAAAATGTACTGCATATATTTAGGTTTTGCTTATTCATTTCTTTTATTGGGTGGGAAATTATATTTTACAGATTTAGTAAACATTTTTCTTCCAAAAAGTGTTTGGGAGTATGCCAACTGTACAGTTACAAATAAAACAGTTGTATGCAGGTATTTTAAAATAAATGAAACAAAATAGAAATGTGTATAAATTTAATTGACTTTCCTTCAGTGCCACTGTAACCATATGACAAATTAATTTCAAACTTGGACTACACAATCAAACTCTTCATATATTACACGTATAACAGTAATAAAATTTAAACTGAAAAACGCCAATTCGAGGCTGAAAGGGTTAAAATATTCTTTTCAAAATTTTGACAGCATTTTAGGTTAGAATTGGAAAAAATTGAGGTTTGTTGCTTCTCACCCCCCCCCCCCATTCACATGATTTGAATGTTCCGTCCCTAATCAAGATACCCGTATGTTCAAAGGAATAGCTACAGCGGTTGTACCCATGAAAAGGTTTGTGAAAATCTCTTCAAATCTCCATCGATCCTACCTACTAGGCAGTGAAAATGAATGAATGAATATGTCCGCTAACACTCTAGCGGCTGCATTTTTTTTTCCTGAGCGAAAAAGTTAAGAAACTATGCATCCAGTTCGTTAACAAGCAAATTGGACCATTGGGGGTAGTTTTTTTTTGATTGATTTATTTATGGACGGTTCTTTAACATCTCAGGTCATCAGCGTCCCATTCAACTCAGGGCGTGAAACGGCCGATAAATTTTGCTCATAGGCCTCTCTTTCAGGCTTGAGGTTCTTTTTCGTGCCGTAAATGTACGACACAGGACCCACGGGTTTACTTCCCTTCCGAAGGAAGCCATACTTAGGATTTTTACGCCCGAAAAAAATCCATCGGTCCTGGCCGGGTTCGAACCCGCGATCTTGGATGTAGGAGGCAAATAAGTGAGGGTAGGGACTTACCTGAAACCCAATATATAACAATCGTTCTAGCGGCACTCAGTACATACCATTTAAATAAAATAAAAATAGTTTCTGAAAATCAGAGAAATCGGACCATTAGAAGTACGAGTTTGCCAGAAATCCAAAATTTAAAACTCGCTCTAACGGCAATAATATTTGTTTTTTTTTTTTTCACAACAAAACTTGGCATATATCATTTAAATAAAAGAACAAAAATTGTTTTCGAAAATTTGGGAAACTTGAAAACCGAAATTTAAAAAGCTCGCTAGCGATTAATTTTCTCTCGATTGTTTCAAAATATAAGGACAATTTAACTCAGCATATAAACTTTATTTATGGAGATGAACAAGTTTTACATTTAACAAAAGCATTCTCATGAAGATAGCAAATGTAAAATATTAATCTAATATGTGATTGAGATTTATATTTGTATTTAAGAGCGTTTTGTAATAACCTTCAGAAAACATTTGCGTTATATGTTTTTACTGCAATACAACTTAAATTAAATTTCAAAGCAATGAAAATCGATGGAACGTTCGATTGAATATTGTTGGTTGTGTATATTTTCTCTGTACATTGTATATGTTTTTAAACAGCAATGTTTTACTGACACATATAAACTTCTTCTTCTTAAATACTAAAATTAAATCGAAACTTTGTGTTATTTTTCTCTATTTTAGTGAATGTAAAGATGCTACTAAGGACTTTGTTCATAAACATGGTTACATTTAAAATGTTTCAAAAATTCCCACACTGCTAGAATTCTAATTTTGTTCCCCTCAATTTTAAAAATTAGAGAATTTCATTATAGATATTTATTTTCAAGTGGTTTTCAAGGGAAAAAACAATAATTATAGTTCAGTTTTTTACTAGTTATCTTTAGAGTTTATCACGCTAATTAACATACACAATATCTTATTTCATTAATTAATACGGCCATAATTCGGATGTTATATTCTTTTTTAAAGTTATTCTACTTGCTGAGGAATTCGCTTAGTTTACGCAACTCCCATGACGGACTTCCTCCCCCGCATAAAAACTGCGCACTTGTTTCATATAATAGAAATGTAATCAGATTTGTATTTAGCTTAGTTTTGTGTTACAGGTGTAAATACTCAAATATGTATGGGGTAGTCTTTTTATTATTATTTTAGCCGCTACAGTTTCGTTATGCCAAATTTATATTTCTATAACTACACTGAAAATCATTTTGAGAAGAAATAAGCAGAACATATAACTAATACTGTCAACAAACTCCGAAAGAAGCAGGAAAAAGACTAATAGGTAGACTGACAGGCTGAGAGAATGCAATGAACTGAGACATTTACCAGAACGAATATGCGGGGAAAGGAAGAACAAAGTTTAAAATACGCTAACTTGTGATTGCGTGCCTTCCATAGCAAACAGTAGCTCAGTTCTCTGAAAGTTCGTCTACAGAAAGCAAAATGCAAAGAATTGGCAGCAAGCAAACTGTACATTTGTGAAGTTAAAGTTTGAATAAAACAGTGCTTGTAGCTGAGTAGGCTGCAAGTGCGCCAGCACTGACACTGCGTTACTCTGACTTCTGGTCATTATGTCCCTCAAGCTACCGGGTGTAACAATAAGGCACACACACTTCTCACGCGCAGAAGAAGAAAATATGTTATATTGAACATGGGTCCGGAAACGCTTTATTTCAATGTTAGAACTCATTTTCTACAACTCTTCATGTACACTAATCATGGGAAACACATAGGAACACAATGTACCAGCACACCATGAAACTCTTTCTTACATTAAATGTGGCGTTTGAATGTTCAAAATGCTCTCCGCTAGCACTGATACACGCATCAACCCGCCGACGCATTAGATCCCGGCATAAGGCAATTGCGGCTAATATCAGTAATGACAGCATTTGTCCAGTGGCAATTGGTAACATAAATAATTAAACCATTTAGAAAAATCATAAATATATAAATGAAAAACCATGTTAAAGATGAAAGTCATCAATTTGTAGATTACTTAATGATTTACTCTCGTATTGCTCTTTGTTGATCTCAACTATCTTGAATGATCGTCAAAACGCACTCGTTGTATATGTCTTCAACTTCATCTGGCATTCGATACACAAGGGCTTTCAAATGCCCCCACAAATAACAGTCTAGCGGGCTTAGGTCCGGAGAGCGTGGAGGCCAAAGAATTGGTCCACCTCTACCAATCTGTCACGGAAGCTAATATTTAGAAGCTAACGGAGATTTACACTGAAACGAAGAGGAGCTCTATCGCAATGGTAAAGACACCATCTTCTAGCAGAACAGGTAGAGCATTCAGTCACCAACAATGGCCGCCCTTACATTGAATTACAGAAAATCTTTGTTGATGACGTGATTCAAAAGCTGCTTTAGGATTCACGTCATCCCAAACCATGAGGGCATTTTGAACATTTCATGCAAGAAAGAGTTTCTTGTGGCATGTTGGTACGTTCTGTTCCTGTGTGTTTCCCGTGATTAATGTTTTATGAAGAGTTGCAGAAAATGAGTTCTAACATGCAAATAGTGTATCCGGACCCATGTCCACATAACATATTTTCTTCTTCTAACGTTTGAGCAATGTGTCCTGAAAGTTTCCTCTTACCATATTCTCACACCCGGTATAAGGAAGATTGATATGAAGAAATGACCAGCAATATCCATAAACTTTCTTGGAAACAATTTATCTCCAAATTTACTTGTTAACGAACTAATCTGGAAGCGTTAATTTATGCAACCCCCATTATTTGCTGAATAGATAAATGCACGCTAAATGCTACCGCAGAAATATGTTGACTTTTTCGAGATTACACAGGGGCATGTGCGTCACCAGTTAAGTTGACGGTGTTCAAGTTACGGGCACGTTTTCTCTTCGTCAATTTTTAGTTTGAGAATGTAAGTTATTTTGTGTCTATATGAAGCCTTAAGTGCTAAGGTTTTTGATATGCCTAGCCATGAGCTTCATGTACATTTGGATGTGTAGAATTGTTCTGCAATTATGGCTTCATGGGAGGTCAGCAAACCACCACCCTGAGAGCTTCGAGTCTTAGACAGCAAGTGTCAACCCCTCAAAAACTGATCATTAACGCTTACTCTGATATGTTGAGCTCCCATCCGTACACACACCCACTTATTTTGGCAACGCCGTTACACGCAGGGATAGACTGATATTTACGTCATTAAGTTTTGCGTCCAGTAGGTGATACGAGGGTCACTAGTTTAGTATTGGCCATCCCTAGGGAAAACATTATTGCTGGGTCGAACTTGTTAAAGTCGTTGCTTTTGCCATGGTAGCAGCTGCGTTGTGCCATTCAGAGAAAGCAGCAAAAAGAAAAACTGCAATAATAATTAAAATTCATCCTACTGGACAAAAGACTATCAACAAAAAGTAAAAATTGTCAAAATTGTATGATTCCTAAACATGGGTGCCAGATGTGTTCCCTCACTTTCAAAGATAAAAGAATGCTGACCGCCTACGTGATCTATGGGCAGCCTTTGCGACTATTCGGAGTTATTTTCTTACTCTGAGAAGGTGAATTCCATATATCTTTAAGGCACCAAGGACTCCGAGATCATTTGCTCAATCAATAATTCATTTCATTTCATTCACAACTACAGATTTACGCCTACAGTATTCACGTCCAATCTACAGACCTCATAGAAGACCAATGCAGACAAAATAACAATAACATAAATAAAAATAAAACCTACAAGTTTGCCAGGAGAAAATGACAATAGAAACGTCGATAGCAGATCGGCACAAACTGCGGAACAATTGAGGTCTGGTAGCAAGAATATACACCCTTGTAGCGACGATGTGGGGATTCCAGGAGTGTGGTTGTCCTAAAATTTGGTGGTCATTTTTACTGAAGGCAAGCAATGGACACGTAGGAATGAATGGAATATTAGGAAAGGCCGTAAAATACTCCTAACTGTAGTTCAAAACTGTGAAGATTATTAATATATAAGGGCTAGTCAAAAAAAAAAAAAAAAGACAGAATTTATTTTAACATGTGGAATACACTAGACTCGGTCCAGATTGGTGTGGTCTTTTTCAAAGTATTCTCCGTTGAGTTGAAGACACTTTGTCCAACGCGTCTGCCAGTCCTGGAAGCCATCTTTCGACCTCTTCTTCAAAACCACGCCAGACTTTTTCACGAAGGCCTTAGAAGTACAAAAACGCTCCCCCCTTAGCTCCTTTTTCAGACATGGAAAGAGATAAAAGTCACAGGGGGCTAAGTTTGGGGAATATTGAGGGATGGGAATACATCGAAGTTAATTGCACACTTCCACTCGCACCATCTTGGGACGCATCTCGCACAAACGCGTCTCATGTTCAAGTGATAACGCAGAATCGAAAATGTACTGTCATGGGAAATGTGTAACATGTCTGCAAGTCTGTCAATTGTTATTCGTCCGTTTTCATGAACAATGACGTCAGTTGTGTTAATCAAGGTTTCGTTTACTGCTGGACCACCTTGCGTTGTTATTGCAACACTGTTCCCCTTAAATTCCTTGAACCATCAAAGTGATGTGGATTGTGGCAGAACATCATCACCATATGCCTGCTGCAACCATCTGTAAACTTCCTGTCGGATTTCTGCAAACTAAAGCAAAACTTCACCATAGCATATTGCTCTTCACGAATCAACTCCATTTTGTATGAAACTGACGTAGTTTGCTCATCCCCGCGCGAGCGAACTTCTGTTTTTGTCCATCAATCAGGGCTGATCCGTTTTCACCATACAACACATTATTTCACCAATGTTTCTTTGCTGTGCCGATAAAAAAATTAAAAAAAAATAAATAAAATGCCAGTCTTTGTTGACTAGCCCTCGTAGATGGCGGTAGTCTACCGTTCTTAAAAAGTAGTTTAAGTACCAGGTTTAGCTCACACTGCGATAGCAAGAGACTCTTACCCTAAGAGAATCGCCAGGCATATTTATTTATTCTTCTTAACTGCTATGACTTTTAAAGAGAAACATATTAAACTAAAGGATATTTAGTCCCATCTTGTTGTGCACGGTAAGTATTATTACTGGGTTTGGCTTATGTAGCATTAAATCCGGAACAAACATCACGAATGACCCGTATGCAGCATCCAATACGTCCCTACGAGCAGTTGACTCAAACCTTTGTGCTATCGACACAAGAGTGCTCTACTGTTAAACGAACAATAAAGAAACTTTTCTTTTTTCCCTTAACAGAAGCGGCGTAAAAAAAGGAAAGTCTATGTTTTGCAAGACAAAAGAAGGCAGTCTTGTTAAGTCGCTTTGCGGAAGTTGAAATATTGGAAGAGAGAAAAGCAAGTGGAGGAAGAAAATGAAACAATAACCACTCTCATCAACATTGACATAATGTTACATTGTACGCAAGGAAACCTTTTCTAAGGGATTCGAAACTTGGTATCGAATTGTACTCACCTTGAGGCCTGTTCCAGCGCAAGCGATGCCGAGGGCCATAGCTGCTCCATACCTCACGTGGGGATTGTAGGACTCTGCTAGCAAGGACACCACGCTGGGACACTGTTCCGGTGTCCTGCAATGAATATCCATTAATTACCACACTGACATTTAAAACAAGCTCTGTACAATGATCATGCATAACAAACATTCATCATTACACTGGTATACATTCATCCCCATCAATTTACAAGTATTAGACCTAAGACCCTTTTCGCGTTATGAATCTTTCGAATATAGTTACATTTAACACCTTCAGATGTCAGAGGGAAAGGTGATCAACCCACTTCCCAAGTCATCTAAGATGCACTGCCATAATTAATATATACAAGAACAACCCATGTTGTATTAAACACCTTCCATTACAAGTTCCTGGTGTTACTTTCACTAAACGGATATAAGCTTAATAAAAAAGAAAAGAAGTAACACTGTAATGTTGATTTACTTCGAACTATAAATTACTGTAATAAACCGTATAACTGCAACAAACCAAATTAATAAATCAATGTTAACAGCACGGACCGCATTTCCGCCATTTTGTCTACTATCGATAGCTACATTGAGGTCTGGTTAATGTAGACGGTCTTGACTCGCCTTAGTGAGGAAGAAGGACACAACAGGATCTTTGCTGAATGAGCTGGCAAGCTTTGCAATCCTGCTTGACAAATGTGGTAGAAGAAATGACCCATCTGCAGCAATCAGCTAAAAATAATTATACTCCTTCTGCTCATGTCAAAGAGGCAAAAAGATTAACGAAATTGAAAATTACTCTTGTTGCCGAATTGAACAGTGAGATAAGCGGAAATGAGTTATATATGATTATTGCCTTTCATAGTGCGCCTTTCTCGCATTCTAAACATCACATGGTTCACATACGGGGCCTGATTATTTAAAAGCATAACATTTGGACGTCACATAACCCACATGTTTGCATTAATTACCCCTGCATGCAGATCGATACAAACAACAGAAGCTTATTCAGGAATGCATCGAACTCATAAATGATCATTTTCAACAAGACCGTCCAACTTGTCACCCCCAGTCAAGTCTCTCTACTGTACATTCAAAAAGTAGTTCCATATTCTTAGCTGCCATCAAACCGAAAAGATCATACCTTTGCTTTTGGGGGGGGGGGGCCAACATGCCTTTTACTCATCCTCATAATTTGAATGATTTTTCTCAAGGTAGTCCCTATTGGACGTCCCAGCATTTCTTCCAGCCTTCAAAGATATGCTGAAAACAGTTTTGTGACAAATCCTTCAAAATCGCCTCCGCCGCCTTCACTACGGCTTCTGACGGAAAATGCCTCCCATGAAAGTGTTTTTTTCAATTTGGGGAAAAAAGAAAACGTCCCAGCTAGTTCTAAACTATAGGAGAGTGAGGGACTTCACGCTGATTTCTGTGAGATATTCAGCAACAACATTTGCTATGTGTGGTCGTGCATTGTCATGGTGCAGCATGCAGCTTGTTGCATGGAAATGTAGCCTATTGTGTGATTAGCCTCGCAGAGGTTGTGTGTGTGTGTGTGTGTGTGTGTGTGTGTGTGTGTGTGTGTTTTTTTTTTTTAAACGATACAGGGCTTTTTACAGAGAGCTTTGCTGTTTTCTCTCAGAATGAAATGATGTTAGCCAAGTTTCACCAGCAGTGATTATATTTTAAAGAAACTCCGCCATTTTCCTCAAAAATCAGCTTCAACTACATGCAAACCTACACAGGAACGAGAATCGGCAATCTTGGAACGCACTGAACACAAACACTTCTTATGTGAGCTATTTAGTTAGCCAATCTATGAGTTGCCATCAGTGAACTTTTCAGAATTTCTGAGTGTTATTCGACGATCCTTTCTCATAATGACAAAAGCGGTATTAATGTTTTCTTCCGTTAGAGCATAAACTGAAGCGGTGGGTCCACCTTCCTTTGCTTGTCTTCCCGCTTTAAACACATCTTCGAGCTATGCTACAGGGAACAACAAACTTTGTATAAACCTCCAGTCTCTTGCACAGGCCTCAGCTGAAGATTTGTTGAGACGAAAGCAGCAGAACTTCAACAGCAGCATATTCGTCGCTTGTCACCTCCATTTTGCTTTAGGCTGAACTGAACATTCCTCCCAAAGGCGGGAACCGGAAGTGACAACAATGAAACTAGTGCCACCTGTACATTACGCAATTAAGCAAACAAAATATTGCAAAGTTAAACTTTAGCAACTGAAAAAGAAGCTTGATCATTCTTCATCGTATTAGTAGTAGTATTAAACTACTGCCCTCGTATTAGTAGTTTAAACGCCACTCGTTTTATAAGAATCGCTCTGTATTCCAATTGGTGATCCTACATTACGCTATGCACATGCGCAAAGCACTTCAGTTGATTACAGAAAATGCTAATGTATTGAATTATGGTATCATGTGTTGTTTTTTGAGGCTACCGTTGGGTGGCCCATGAAATTGACGCATGCGCGTTACTCACGCTAGAACAAATTGCCGTAACTGGCTGACCGGTCCATATGCGTGAATATTAGATCGTAAACTCATATCTATTATGACCTCGTGCATAAAGGAGATGGAAAATTGTGTTTACACTACCGTGAGAGATGGAAGTCACAACAGAATTGCAGCTTATTGATGTAAATAGTTTTGCAAAGCTGACATCGTATTCGATAATTGCTCCCTACAAGCGTGGGATAGAAAAACAAGCTATGAAGACATTACAGCCATTTGGAATTAGCGGTACGTGTGTCAATAGTACCATAAAACTATTCGAGGAAACCTATAGAGTTCACGATAGTTCAGGACACAATGTTTGTGAACTAGAAGCAAACTGTCGGAATCCCAATTCACAGAAACTCTTCTTGTAAACAAAAAATAACGGTTTGGTGAGAAGTTGTCTGTAGGCCATTATGTGCCGGGTGAGTCATCCCATCCTGCGGACTGGTAACTAGGCAACCGGCTTTTTACAGTCGGAGGGAAATGCAGGTGCTCTCACCAGACAGCACATAAGGGAGTTTACCTTTATCTACTGTGTATATATTGCTCTAGAACTACTACTCTTTTATCTTTCTTTTATGTATAAGAATATCTACAAAGAGTAAAATATCATTCATTGCCTTATGTTTGTCATTACACATTAAAGGTGTCGGTCCTGATGGTCTAGTGGTATCCATACTTGCCTCCTAAACCTAAGATAGCCGGTTCGAACCCGGCCAGGACCGGTGGATTTTCTCGGGCGTAAAAATCTTAAGTATGGCTTCCTTCGGAAGGAAAGTAAAGCCGTGGGTCCCGTGTCGTACATTTACGGCACGAAAAAGAACTTCAAGCTTAAAAGAGAGGCCTCTTGAGTAAAATTTGTCGGCCGTTTCACGCCCTGAGTTGAATGGGACGTTGATGACCTGAGATGTTAAAGAGCGTTAAATCAATCAAAATTATAGTAATTTGTGATTAATTTACACAATTAGTATTTTGCATTAATAAATATCACAGAATAAGCATTATTTCTCTCTTCCGTGAAAGAGAGAGAGAGAAACATATACTTTCATGGGCCGCATCCTCATTGCTCGCGCCAAATGGGTCGAAATCGATACGATGCAGGAGACAGTGTTTACGGGATAGTCGGTAAAACGCCGGGGTTGTATAACTTCCCAATCCGTAAAATGAGAAGAGACACCCTGTATATACAGAGTGAGACATTGAATAAAATTGCCATTTTTGTGAATAGGAGAAAATTCTTTAGACAAAAGTTGCTTGGCTTGGAGGTGGACATAATGTGGAGATGTCTAGGAGACATGAAAGTTCATTGCGTTATTTTAAACGGCTTGACATGCTTTATTATTTACCTTTTAATAATGCGTTTGAAGATGCACATAATATATACGTTAAAACAATAATGATCAATACTTTATGTCAAAAACAGTTTAACTGATTTACTTCAAAGTGTTCAAAAGTGTGACCTTGAGAGTTAAAACCTGCTGAAAAGTGATAAATTCTTCACCCAATTGTAAACCGCAGATGGTAAGCATTTCTTTATGAATATTCCTCGATTTCATACCCTTTAAAAAAATCGTGCTGCAGAGCACACTGCTCCAGGGTAAGACACTCTCTCAGAGGATTCACCATCTTGCAATCGTTCTTCCACTATTGTTAACATCGATGTTTCGAGTCGAATGTCACCAGTTGCCATTGGACAAGTGCCTCGTTCAAACATGTAGTAAATCACATCAATTTGTAGCTTACTTAATGACTTATCTTCGTATTTCTCTTACCTGATCTTCAACTTGATCGTCAAAACACAGTCGTTGTGTAAGTCTTCAAACTTACTATTAAAAGGCAAATAATAAAACATACAATTCCATTTAAAATAATCAAGTTGAAAGTTGGCTCTAATATTTCCTCAACTCCACCTGTTGCGGCTCTCTAAATTTCAGCTCACCGATCCACATTTCCTTTTCTATCTTTAAGTTTATATTGTCAAATTATGCAAGTCAAGGCCTACACTGCATTGAAGGTTTCGGTGAGCTGAAATTTAGAGAGCCGCAACATGTGGAGTTGAAGAAATATTAGAGCCAACTTTCAACTTTATTTGAAATGGATTTGTATGTTTTATTATTTGCCTTTTAATAGTGAGTTTGAAGACGTACTGGCGTCTCCCAGTACGCAACTGAGCTCTGTCGGCCCGTAACTGAAATAACCTCATTGTATAATATTCCAATTTAAATTTTGACCTCACTGGCCATTTCGCTCGTTTTTCTATTGAAATCGTAGAATAATGGCATTCAATGGCTTGATTTAATTCATTAAGAATATTTTGCAGATTTTCTTGTCAAAAATTAGAACTTAACTTAATTATAACTGTTGTTACAAGAACCTCGCCACTAAAATGTTACTTAATATTACACATATTAAACTTTCCTATACAGACGTGGTCAATGTCGAATGGAATCAGTTGTTTAATGGGAGGCTATCAAAATGACACATACACGAAAATAAATAAAAAATAAAAAGGTCATCCCCAGATTCCACGCAATGATCGGAGAACTTCGAGGACCCTCGTAAACGCTGTATTCACAAGTGCATGCAGCAACTGGCACACTGCAGTGGGCACTGCGCCTGTAAACAACGTAATGGCCACAATCATAAGCATCCGGAGTAGCCATGGTCGCGCGGTTTAGAAGTCATTGTTCTTCTGCGTAAGCTCCAGGGTTCAAAACCGAAACAAACATTTTTGTTTTACTTTTTATCATTGGTTTATAAGTGTATATGTTGCCTTGATATCATATCATATTTTAATGTATCATTTGAGTTTTATGGCATTACCTATGCACACACAAAAACGTAATCGCACACTATAACGTATTCTTTACAAATAACTAAATAAATACATGAACAGATATGCTAAAGGGAAATACACAGAAATAAACACAAATTAATATCGGGTGTAAAAACCCTCAGCATATATAACTGCCCTCAATCTTCGGGGCATAGATAAGAGAGGCTACAGCATCCCAGGCTTCTTGAATTTGTGCCCATAAGCCATCTTTTGCCCTTCATGCATGCAAGGAGATTGCTGGCCAGCACATTGCATTTATATAGAACAATAATGTGTGTGTGTGTGTGTGTGTGTGTGTGCGCGCGCGCGAGTGTTTTAACATTAAAACTTGCACTGTATATGAAACAATATTACAAAACTAATTTGTCATACTATATTACAAATGTTCATTTATAAAAGGCTTCCTGCCGAGGGGCGAACCTTCCTTCACTTTTAATCACGGCATTACTGCACACTCTGCCACAGAGCTAACGGAGCATACATACTAGAGAGCGTCTTTAGTGCATGACATATAACACAAATGCTGCAGTGGCTACACACTTTGCTGGTTACCTTGTGAACCGTGCGCTGTAACGAGTAGGACTTGGACGAATTTTGTGTTCAAGAGCTGACTTTTTTATTTTTATTTTGTAAGGGTGTACATTATGATTCCCCTCTCCTTCTTGAAATATGAAAATCAAGAAGAGACCCTAGGCTTGTTTGCTCAATTATAAATTAATTGATTGCTTAAATAAAATAACTCCCCTCCACTTGGCTCCTGCTTAAACAAATGCAAGACGCTTTTCAGAGCAGACGAGAGCTGAGAGTCGCATCTTGCAGCACTTTACAAATCAAATGACTAAAGATAAACGACCGGTGTTAAGCACCACTCGGCAGCGATTTTTATAGTGTTTATACACGAAATGTTTGGGAGGACGGTCCAAGAATTCGCAACTCGAGAGGGAAAAAATCATTCGCGTTGTAGGAGCAGAGTGTACTTCCGGTTTATCGCGTGAGGGTCCTGTTTTGGACGTCAATGCCAGCTTTGTGAACAAACTGGAGGTGTTTGGTGTTGTTTCTCGAAGTGAAGGAGTGAGGGGAGACTCTGCCATCAATAAAGCTGCTATATAACCCTGCAGAATACAAAAAACTAACACATGTTACAGCTACAGACTTTGCTTCCCTATAACACTATTATTTAACGACTTTCATATTGTTTTTAATTTTCTCTCAAGAAAAAAAAGCATTACAAACAGCACAACCGTTAAAAGGTATCCAGGTGTTTGGATTACTCGGCGGCTAGAGCCAAGACATGAAGAGATTCTCAGAAAACGTGCCAGGTACAAGAGCAGTGCGACTGTCCAGAGTATCATAAATCATTGCATAACATTTAGATCTAATTTGTATTAAATTTAATTCAGTTAAGTGTCAGGTGTTACAAAATACCAGGTTTGTACGTAAAAACTATCCCGCAGACGCGATGCCTTTATTCTTGGCGATTGGACGTGTCGCGGCCGCCCGATATTGTACTTAACTTCTCTTCTAAAATTGTATATGACAATTTACCTCATAGAAGATGCTGGAAATTTCGTTCCCCTTCGGCTAAAAGATATTGTGTTGTAAAACACATTCTGATTGACAAGTTTAAGTTCAAGTTCGGCTATTGTAATGTTTCTGATTTTATTTGTGATATTTTCCTTTAGTTCCTCCAATGTGTGAGAGTTTGTTTTTATAAACTCTTTCAACTCCACAGGTAAAAAAATACACATATTAAATCTGGTGAGCGAGAGGACCATACACCAGCACTAATCGCTCTATCTTCAGACACTTCCTTAATTATATTCATGGACTTCGCTGCTTAAGAGCAGTTGCACAATCCTGTAGAAACCCCACATGATTTCTCTTCTTTTGTAAGCTACTGAAAAAAGGGGTCAAATGCCCCTTTTGTACTTTTCTGCATCTATTGTTGTCTCGTTAAAAATCAGACCGATAATACCCCTTGCGCTAACAGCACACAAAATTCAACTTTCCTATTATAAAGAGGGGTTTCCTGTACACGATGTGGGTTTTCGATACACCAGTAGCGATGTTTTGATTGTTCCCGTTCAGGTGAAACCAGGCCCCGTCTGAAAAGAACAGAATTGTTGGGTCATTAAACCTTCATTCTCAGATAACAAAACCACTCACAATAATGCACTATTGCTACTGGGTCCCTTGTTTTAAACAATGGACACGTGTACACGTACGGTTTGAGGTTTAAAATTTTTATGCTTATGTGCAGAACCCACTTAACTCCATCCCCTTTGTGTTAATTTCAGGAGTGATTTTGTCGGCGAACGTTCAAGGTTTGGATCTAATTGCTTTTCTGGAAGGAGACAACTGACCAGGGAAACTGGAAACGAAATTCTGCACGACGAGCTGATTCGTATTTGTGATAACATTTACTCTCGAAAATGAGCTCTAGAATCAACTGTCCCATCTTGGTGAAGATCAACTATTGCACTGCTTCGAGCGATGTTCTAGGACAGAACAGGAAGAGAGGCTTGTAGGGGAAAGAGTGGGGAGCGCCGCTCACAGCGACCGGATTCAAAACACTGCGCGTGCGGGGTAGTTTTTACGCGAAAGCTTTGTACTTTAACATTTTATTTCAAATAATTTCTTTAACTTTTAAAATGCATTAATTAAATTTGCCTATTCAATTATATTATTATTCAAACACTACAGAAATACAATATTTTACTTAAGAATCCTGACTGTAATTTGTTTTTGTTTTTAACTTAAAAAAAGGCCTTCAAAGAGATTTTACAGGAAATTATCGATATATTTAAACGGCTATAATCTTTAACTTATATTGCCGATTATTTCTTTCTTAATCTTTCTCATTCTTTGGGTACAATTTTTCATTTTCATTATAGCCTATTCTGCTTCTTTAGTTTTTTGGTTACTTTACAAAAAATCCAAGCAAAAGTAACTCCAAGCTGTAGGTCCTCAATAAAATGTTAAAAAACATCAACTTACTAATTAACAATTTAAACGCCATTTACACACGTATACATAAAACGTTTCGTTGCAAACTGTTTCTTGATCTACTTATCTTAAAAAATACAGTAACTATCTACAGAGTTTCAAAGCTGGTAGTTTTAGTGTGATAATGGTTTTAAATTTGCCCATACAAGGAAAGAATGTCCGCTGCTAATATTATTTCCTTTATTTTCTGCAATATATGCCATAACCTATATTGGCTTGTTTCTCACAAGGCAACTCTGTGCATCACCCACTTAGGTTTCTTCACAATCTTTCAAAGTTACCAACTGTGATATAGTTTTACTAAGTGCAATTTGGTGTAAGGGTGGAAATAGGCTGATACATTACCGTTAAGTTCGCTATTGCTACTCGTTAACTTAAACCAAAAGGGTTTACACCTTAAAGTAATCTTAAGTATTAATCCCTTGGTTAGCTTTAAGTTTAAGTTTATCGAGGATCCTTGTAATAAATAACAATTGCTTAGATTAGGTTAGGTTTCGCTTAAGAAATATGCTTTTAATTTAGCTTTACTCTCCTTCTGTGCGCTGCAATCTAGTGCTTTTTTTGATGTTGGTAACCAACCGTGACATTCCCACATTCACCACGCTCTGCCGCCATTTCCATCTTCTTGAACCGATTCCAGCTATAAAAGTTAACGTACTTTTTGCGTTTGTGAGTGGGGTTCCTAGCTTTCAATGTTTTCAGTTCATTTCTATGCTGCGCTTTTATGCAACTTTTTGCAACATTTTTCTGTCATTAGGCTTTATACCGATGCTTCTGCTGAACAGAGATCGTGAATACTTTAATATTTACACAACAGAGTGCCTCGTAAATTGAGCTCATATTCTAAAATTATACAACGAGTCTTTCGTATTTTAGACTTTCAATCGTTCTCTTCAAAATTAGTTCCGAAATGATACTACATATTTACTGGAGGGGTGTTTTACACTTTCAAACATCTTTTCAAAATTCTATAAAGTTTATCTACATGACATATTCATTACTTCAGCACTAAACTCTGGCTTGAAAACAGACAAAACTTTAAATTTTGTCACCTTTATAACGACAGGACTTTAGTCATAAATCTTGTCCGCTCATGAGGATTTTCCATACCCGCACTATGGCGCCTTTACTTCAATCGTTAATACAATCTTATGCTGGGATTGTTCTACCTCGGCTAAAACACCACTACATTGATACGTTTTAATTCGGTCACAGCGATTTCGGTAATGACTTTGTTGGCAAATGTTCAAGATTTGCACCAGTTTAGCCGAATTTTCCCTCTGTTGAAATTGTATATATTTACGTTTTAACTTCAAATTTGTGCATAATATTAAGAATTGCTGTTTGCATGGAAGCAATTCTTGACGTTAAGTTGTATAGTAGGGCTGTATTTTCATCTTCTAGCGAGTTTACTTCCGGCGGGCGTCTGCGGGTTTTTACGTGCCGCGACTCTGCACCACAGCGGAAGCAGGCAAGTTCATAGCCTTGCCCGTGACCTTGACAAGCTGTTGTACATGTAATTTAAAAACAAATAGTTTTCCTTGTTATAAAAATGTATAAAATAACGAAAACTACTAATAAATCGAAAGAAGGGCCTAAAAAGGAGAAATAGCATAAAATGTGTATATACACAACCAGCAACCAAGGCAGGGTTTCTGCACTGTCTCAACTCGGCAGCATTCTGGCGGTCGGTTCAACCTCGTACCGCGGTGAACAGGAGTCGGAAAATGCACAGCTATGACTGTGACGTAAGTACTAACACTTAACGACACATTTATATCATTATCAAGCAAGAAAATGCTGAAACTACCTCCATTTTCCATACATTTCTGGCATCGGCTCATGAAATTAACCATACCCTCTGAGAAAAGGAAGAAATTTCTTCACTAGTATTATTTTTCAGTTCATCTAACGTGTGGGGATTTCTTTTTCCTTTAATGCCCTTCAGAGGTAAAAATCTCAGTGCGTTAAATCCGGGGACCGAGGGGTCCATGTTAGTGAGACTCTTATCGTTGAATATTTCATGAATTGCATGCAAGGAGGCAAGATTATGTGCAGTCGCACAGTCCTGTTGGAAAGTCACGAACCTAAGTTCTTCAAAGATAATTCACAGAAAAAGGGTTGCAAAATATTCTGCACGTCTTATCACCATGGTTCTTTAAAAAGGCCTTATTACTCTCTCGCCGCTAATGTGCGCCGCACTCCTATCTTCTGGTCGTGAAGCAGGTTAGGTTTTCCTGAACTTGGTAGTTTTATGAATTAACATACCTAGGTGGAATCAAGATTCATTCCTAAAGAAAATTAGATGAGGGTCAATTTCTCCATCATTCACAAAATCTGCTCCTGGATGCCAGATCACCTGGTTTTACGCTTGCTGAGAAAGAAATGAAGTGATTTTTTTTTTTTAGTGGAACGTTTGAGAGCACGTCCAATGTTTTCTGTGAGTACTGTACATGGCCGTGTATGCATTTTAGCGGGAATTCTTCCCGTTTCACGAAATTTATTTACCAGTTTGTGAATCGATTTTTGAAGTTGAACATAGCGAATCTCTCTTGAAACAATCTCCGTACATCACGAGCCAATTCTGTACGCACGTACAAATCTAAATAAATACTCTTTGGGGAACAGAGTGCCTGAATTGATCCACACCAACGTAATCAATATACTGTATTACGCCGCCTAATGAATACTTAACACTCGTACACTATCACACAACACAAGAACATGTCCGTATGTTCCTAGATTTAAACTCGTACTGACCTCTCTCCAGTCTAGGTCTGCTTTCAAGCGTGGGAACGAAGAGGTCGGTTAATTGCACGTGGAGAGGTCCCGCGAGAGAAAAATCGTTGGGACGGGAGATGGGGTAACATTAGATATACTACTTTGGAGATATTTATGTAAGTTATTTTTGTGCTTTATTATTTTTTTTTTCATTTAACTTATTTATGTATTTCAAAAATGTTTTTCTAATTTTTCCGTTTTTCATTTTTTAGTATGCATGTATTGTTTGTTCCTTAACAGTTAAATACAGTTTGTGCAATTTCATATATTGCTTGGTATATTGCAAAAGCACATAGGGTGCCATGGGAGAGTAATATTTGTAACAGACGTATTTTATAAACAAAACTACTACTACTTTATTCATTTTGGACAATTTCTGTTTCAGTGAACTCATCTCCATTTTTCTGTTCCTGCACTTTAAAAAAATATGTGCTTAACATTCTCCTCATCTCACTAATTGGGCACTGTCCCTGCTCGAGATTTCTCATCAATCCCTTCAATTCTATACCCCTATTCTCAACCAGGAAATCTCCTCCTCTTTTCCTTATGACACAATTATTCATACACCATGTTCTCTCTTAATTTCCACATACATTTAAGCATATATAGCTTAGCTATCCTTACCATCTGCCAACACCTTCTTTGGAAATTACCTCTCTCTATCCAAATATCATCCAATCCATTTATCTGTATTTGTCCCCTATCTTTTTTACCATACAGCAATCAATCTTACTGTTATCTTGATATATCAAAAAATTAGTAAGAAGCAAATAGAGATGAGGCAAAAGAATCAACTTTTTCACGATTTGAAATGGGAGCAGCAACAGGCAAGAATCTATCATTCCCAATAACTAACAGTGTCTATAAACAGCTTAGTATCCCTTTAAGCAAGACGGCATAGGAGACTCGAGGATGACAAAGCCCTTAAAGATACCTGATATTGTCCTCTGGTGTGAGAGAAAACCACAACCAGGCAGCTGGGCTACACTTGTGCAGGTTAAGAAGAGTAGAGACGAAGGTGGTTCGCAGGCAACGCCTTGCAACGCTCCTCAGGCAAGACGCTGCTCTGTCGTTAATGAGAAACCCTCGTATTCTACTTGAGGACCTACCTCAGTTACAATTTTGGCCCACCAGGTGTAACCTGAAGATCGTTATGTGTGCCAGGGTTAGCGAAACAGCTGAAGCTCTTGCTCAACTCACAGGACAAAACCACGACCTTCCTGCAGATCTGACGATGTTATACATCAGTGAACAAACTATATGACCTGTTGTGAACGCAAGCATTGTTTCAGATTTCGGCACTTTAATAGGATGCAAATTAATCGTGCGTTTTTAAAGGCAAATATTCCTCCAAACACAGTCATACTTCGAGCAGTTTATAAGATATACATTTAAAAGTTGGTAACATTGTCTAGAATTATTTTATACGATTTTCATACTTATTACATTATCTTAGTAAGGTACGGAGTCAATTAAACCGACCTCACCTAATCTGACACTACAGAAGGTAAATAATGTTCTAACACTAAGAGCTATTTTTGACCTGTGCATATTATTTAAAACTTGGCCAATTTATTATTTATGCCTATTACTTACTCTTCCCGTACTCTGCCGTAGCCTAAATACTTAAAATATAACACTCTGCGAATTTTTAGTGAACTATTTTCCATGCATGCATCGACTTATGAAATTAACCGTTACCCTCTACATTAATTCATACTTGATAATGGTGAGTAAATGTACCTTCATACTTTAAAGATACAAACTATTCATTAAAACTTGCTATGAACCAAGTTCACGCCAGTCGCCTGTTATAATAACAAACCGTTCCCTTACTGAAGACTCCTCGTGGAGAGACTGTCGCAGTTTGCTGTTACGAGAGCAAGGTTTTTTTTTTTTTTTGTCTCTATGCTGTTATAACTCAGTAATTAAAAGACAAACATAACAGTGTTTTAATGATTGTAGTTCCAGTATCTTCTTGCTTGATAATGATAACTGTTAGTAATAACTTACGCTAAAATCAAAGCTGCGGACTTTCTAACTCCTAATCATCGCGACCGACCGGCCGTTGAGCGTGGAGCAGTCCGGAATTGGTAAAATCACTCTTTATAAAATTTTATCTACTCCCTCCTCCTCCTTTCTGTCTGCCACTTGATCTCTACTTCCCCCATTTAACAAGAGGGCCCGGGAGATATTTTTTTTCTCCTTCTTCAGCCTCTAAAATTCTTTCTCCGCACATATAGTAGAGCTTCTGGTACTCTCTCTGTCTGTTAGTTTGGTCATCCGCCATGCACCTAACCTAAACCCAGCTAGCTCATAATTGCTGATTTTGGCCGCTGTTTGGATGTAACGCCCCATCCCCCACTCGATTTTCAGGCCCGATTCTCCAGCAAAACTATTTCTCTACATTCCGAAAGTGTCAGCGGCCTATTCATGCTCCTCAGGCATTTATTAATTTCTCTTCAAGCCCCTGATCATTTTTTGATTATGTATATACACGTAGAATTAGGGGAAGGGAGTGAAAAACTGCAATTAATTAATTAAAATATTTCTACATCTAGACTGCAGGAGGGGGCGATTTTATGTTATTACAGGCTATTAATGTGCCAATATTTTCTACATACAAATTCCCCCCGGTTTAACGGCTTGCGATATTTATCTCTGGGGCATTACAAGAAAGGTAAAAGTGAAAAAAATCCTCAGACACACATTAGATAAACTGAAAAAAAAAAAAATAATATTCTTGAAGGAATTTCTTCCATTGCTTAGAGGGAACTGCAATATTATTATTAACAGCATATAAGTAAGGTTAATTTTACTGTAGTGAATTGCATTAAAATATTATCCCTAGAACACAGAAAAAATATACTATAACAACAACTCCATGGTGTAGAAATGTTAGGGGAACTTGAAGGAGACGGCAACTGGTGCAATCTTAGCGGGTTCAGTAGCGGATGCAGGCCAAAAATAACGCGTTGTACTAGAGATATGGCTCTGATTGTGTGTACACCTTTTCTCTATATAATATGTAATATCCCTTAAAACATAGTTTCAGAAAATGCACGAATTTTAAATACATTATACATTTTCATAAAACGTAATTCTGTGGTATTCATCTGCGGTTTTTCGACCATTGCCATACCCTCATCCTAGATGTAGTAAACGTTTCTGTACAAGTAACAGCTTTGAGTTCGTGTTTTTGAAATATCTGCCACAGAGCGTTGATGGAGCTTTTCAACTCATCAGTTGTAAATTTGCTCAGGAACACTTTCCTTCAGTTAGTCCCACAACTAGTAGCTACTCGGTTAATATCTGGCGATCTATGGAAAGGAATTCAAATTGCATGACCAAACTCGTAAGCCATTTTGGGTATGAAACCGCCTACAGGCTGCTAAAAATTGTGTCCAAATTCATAATAAGATTGAATAATCTCAATATAAGTTTGCAGAGGTAATTTCTTTCCACACATAGAAATTAATGAAATACACCGTGCATTTACGTTGAAAATACGTAATTCAACAACTATCAGAAATGAACTCGTTGCCATGATGATGCAAACATCCATATTTGTTGTAATGACCAAGAGCCAAATTTTCAAATATAATATGGAAAATTACGAAAAGCCTAGCAGTTAAATTTACTTCTCACTTCTGAAAAAGTATATACTTCAATTTTCTTATAGAAATACATTTTCAATGGGAAATTTCCAATTCAGAGAAACTTGTTGGCCTAATTATTTAGGGCTACTACTTTTAGATTGACCGCCTCTGAGATTAGTGGTAACGTTTGCTACTGTAATACGCAGGTACTGTATTCTATTCTCAATCGGGTCAAGTTGCCTGGGTAAGATTTTGTATTTTGTCGGAGTTTTTCCATGCTCTGAGAAGGTGAAAGCCAGATAGCTTTAAGACGCTAAAACTTAGACCTTATCTACGGCATCATATTCATCCCTATAGGCATTCATAGTTTAAATTTCCTGGTGCACCATAATCACCACGTAGCAGCGCCTTAGGACATCCCGGCCTCAGAAGTCCGCTACAATACCGGATATTAAGGGGAATGTCCACAAGTTCATGAGAGCTCGCCTGTTACTGAATGAAAAGAAAGTTTGTATAAATTACTACGGATTTCATTTGAATGATTAATCCATTTTATTTTGTTAAAAAAATTAGCTCAGATAACAATGACAATGCCATTTTGTTGTCACGAGGTCATTTGAATAAGTTTTTGAGTAAAACACCTTAAAATGTTCTGTAAATCCCTTTATGTGTATCAAAAGTCAGGTTTGCATTTACAGCAAATTTTATTATATTAAAACAAGTTTTAACAAAGAAAAGGGAAAATGTGAACATTTTCTACAAGTTTATGTTGTGTGTATTTTTCCCCTCCCAAAACGGGTGCTACTATTTCAACCAAAATGGCATAACTAAATTTTAGATATAATTGCGTTTCAGCATCGTAATTTATATTTACATTATCCTATCTATGCCTAAAATAAGCGAATTACATACCTCTATAAATGCGGCATAATATTATACATTTAAATCAGTTAGCCAAAGGGCTCGTATTTCCACGTATTGTTATCCACCGGTACATCAAAGGATTAGTACTGCCCGCTTCATATGATAATATTGACCCAGTAGCCATTAATACTGTCCCGAATTTCAACAACCAATTTGAACAAATTTAAAATCACGTGTTCATGCCATTTACTGTGGATTATGGAAAATGCATATAACTTATGCTAATTAAGATTTATAAGAAATTGAATAACGGAGAAACAAGAAAGCCGACTTTCGTTTTACAAACTTATCTTACACACTTCCACAGCCGTTTTTCAATTCGGTGGTTCACTTGGAAACGGTTGAAAAAGATGTTGCACAGTCCCATAGCGTGTTTATCATATCTAAATAAATTTCTGTTGCATTCATACCTTTCTTTACCGCACGATATTCCGTATTTGTCATTTTTTCCCGTACACACAGTTTGCACTGCAACAAACAGCTGTAGTTACTACGATTCTTGACAGTCCTTGTATTATTGCCGCAAGTTCCTATGGAAGATGGCAGAGTTCGTTAACTAAACCGCTTCGGAACTGCTGCTGCATTCTGTGGATCATTCCGAAAACTGTTCAAGTGGCCCTCATATAAACAAGTGAAAGAGAGTCTACTTACGAACCTATATGAACGCCTATTGTTACATTTTTGTTTATTTCTCTTGAGGGAAATTAAAAAAGGCTTTATTACAGCTGTTGTAACATTGTATCTATACTAATGCGTGGGATTTACGCCACTGCTATTTACATACAAGACTTACTTTTATATGCACATATTTTATTCGAATGTTTCTGAAAGTCAATGTCCCACACCCCAAAGCGACAGACGTCCTACGGTGGTTAACTGAAAAGTGCTCATTATCGCAGTGGCGGTGGATCGAACCCTGTGGCCGGCTGCAAGATCTGAAACGCAATTAGCATCTGGCCGAGGATTTTAATGAACCATCGGCAGCAGTTGGCTAACTAAAACTAAACGAAATTATTACCGGGCAATGCAATTAACATCATTATGACTGGCTATTGACATACTAAATGACATGCAGGCATCTCATATCCGGCAAATGGCTTTCCCGTGGTTTTACTCCGCTAATGCTCTCTTCGTTACGGTAGATAGCGCTCGCTTCTCCGTTAGCGATATCCGAAAACATTTACAGTGGAGGAAAAAAATAAAAATTAAATAAATAAATAAATAAAAGAAGAAGAATAAGAATAACACAATTTTCAGAATAAGGCAAACACATGCTTGCCTATCGTTAGTTAACAAGTGAAATTAAAATTTAGCTAATATTACAAACTTTGGGGCCGAGTTATAAGATCCTAGCCTGAAAGATATGGGTGCTTTCTTTGCTAAAGCCCACTGTGGTGTGACGCCATTATTATTTTATAAATCGTTACGATATCTTCTTACGCTCCCTATCTTCCAGCCCTTCGAGTCAGAGGCATTGGAGAACGAACACCGGATAGTAATAAAATGACACATCGAAGTCTAAATCCAATCCTCTCGGGCAATTCCAGATAAAATCGGAAATTTAGCTTACTATATATACTATATTTATATATCACTACAGATCGAACTGCTATCACACCTAGCATATAGGTCTTTTTTATTTTATTGATGTTTAATGCCTTTTTTAATTGCTGAGGCATCATAGGCGGTGAACACTGATGATACATGAAATAAAATTATAAATTGGGAAAGGATTTTGAAGCGTTTCAGGTTGAAGTTTAGGGTACCTCCCCGGCATTTGCCATTTATAAGGATGAGGAAAATTTGGAATAAGTTAGGGAGGACGGTCCTGGGGGAATCGACCGTAGACCTCCCGCTTATGAGTTCACGCCTTAATGACCTCGGCCAAGTGACGGTCCTGAAACTTCAGACTACCGCTTGTTTCGATCCAAGGCTCATTGAAGCGGTAGAAGTGACGGGTAACAAACCTCGCTGAAAGCTGACTCAAGACTAGGCATCTAATGACCTTTACTTTGAAGTTTAGTTTAATTTGTCAAACACATTTCAAATAAAGTTCTGCTTAAAAATGCATTATTTATGAAATAGTATCTATGATTTGTAGAAGTTTAATTCAATGACTAGGTCTTGAAGAAAGGTATGATACTTAAAAATTGCGCTGTTCGTTTCTTATAGTTTTCTTTAAAACGTGACCGCCATTTTGTGTTTTATATATAGTTTAAGCATTTTGCATATCGTTCATGTAAAATATATAAGAATGAAATAAAATATGTCAGTTAATGTTGTGGAAAAGGAAATCATTTTAGCTATATTTAAAAATGTAAAAGTTATAGTTTGATAAAAGAGTCCCCTGTATTTATTACAAGTAATCGATATTGCAAAAATTGATATATATATATATATATATATATATATACTGTTAATGGAGTAATAAAAACTTCTAAAAAGCATAAAAACTCATAAAAAACACTCAGAGTGCAATATAAAAAGGTTCACATAAACTTTCACATTAAAAACCGTAAAATTGAACACTAAAATCACACTATATTTCGAGCTGTGGCTAAAAATTCATTTTTATCACGTGACCAAGAGCCACAGCTCGAAATATAGTGTGATTTTAGTGTTCAATTTTACGGTTTTTAATGTGAAAGTTTATGTGAATCTTTTTATATTGCACTCTGAGTGTTTTTTATGAGTATATATATATATATATATATATATATATATATATTAACAGATTATTAAAGACTCAAGAGATACATTATACTGCATAACAACTTTGCATCCAACGATTTACTTTCACGAACTCAGCAATTCAAACATTGACAGCGAAAAGTGCTTGGATTGCGACGTGACGGTAGCTTTAGGATTTTCATAATGCAACACGTGGCTATTCCTGGGTCTTAAAATTGCATCGCGAGTAAAAAAGGCCTTGTTAAGGAACAGCATGAATTGTGTTGGAAATGTGGTCGACAATGCATGCCTCAAGAAAGTCATCCAGACTCAAGTCATGAACTCTTTTAGGTTGTCTACCCCTCAGCTTTCTAACTAAGCCAACATTTCAGCTAGTTTGCAGACCTGCAGCATACTATCTCAAAATGCTCTATATAACCTTAATATTCATATATCATTATATACACCACGGATTTGATATAGCCTGTTCCAACCTCACAATAAATTCTTCCATTTGGCTAGCAGTCTTCCAAATATTTCCTTTCCCGATTGTCTTATCTACTGCAATTTTTGGCAGAAATTTTATTTTCTATCCGGTTCACATGACATTTTTGGTGTTTATGGAATATATCTCTAATTTTAATCTCATATCTTCATTTATTATAAATACAAATTTCGTGCATCCTTTGGTTCTACTTAAATTTTTATTTTTGCACTTTATACTTGACTTCCTACTTTAGTTGTCGAAATTCAAAATTCAATGCTATACAGCAAGATAGGTGTTGCTACTGTTTTGTAACACATAATTCTGCTAGCTTTTCAGGTTTTATTTTTTAAAAGTTTATGAATGGTTCCGCATATTATTAAAAACTTCGCCAAATCATTATTTATGTCTATTACTTTCTTTTCCCGCATTCATACCGCAGCCTTCAATAACAATGCCAACATAACAACGCAAAAATTTTATGTGAAAAAAAAATGATTTTCTCTCTCTCTCACACACACACACACACACACATACAAAATTTTGGGAGGGAAGTGAAAAACTTCAATTAAAATAAAATTACTTATTAATTTCAATTGCATATATTTGAAACACTGCCTCCTTTCCAAAATATGGTACCGAAATACAACACATTTCAAACTGCTGTTTATAAACATGTAGGAGGAGTGCACTTGTGGTAAGTTTGTTATGTTTGATTTAGCACAAGATATTCACAATAAGATAAAAAAAAATAATCAATAAAATAAAATAGAATAAAATAAGAAATACCAGAAAAATACATATAAAATATAAAGAAATGCCATTAATGACTCACACAGCTGGATTCAGTCAATTTGTTTCCTCCCACTCCCTTCACGGTTATCAGTATTTTCAGATCTGAGTTGTCTCACTTTCATCAGAAATTTACCTAATCTCTCCTCTCCTTCATTACCTGCCAGCAAAGCCCAGCATGACCATCTCTCCCTGTTTGATTGTAAAGGAGTGCTGTAGATACTTTTCCTTCCATTCCTTCGTAACTTTACATTCTGCCAGAATGTGCCCCATGATCCCCCTTCTCACATAGAGCTCTCCTATTCGCCAGTCATCCGCCATGTCCCTAGTCTGAGCAACACGAGCCCCCGTCTAGTGCGTTTAGTCCCCTGTTTTGATGTACTGCTCCATCCCGCATTCTGATTTTAGCCCCGATTGTACATCCAACGAAATCAACATTCTGCGTTTCGCAATTAACTGCTGACTATCAATATCTCTAAAAAGGTTCCTAACCTTCCTCCATACGTTCTTTCCATTCCCCATGTTCCGCCATTCAAATGGAGTCTTGTTTGTAGTCCCTTTCTTAATTTGGATGCCCATCTTGTTCCCTCCCATCCCCAGCTGATCATAAGAGCACAATGCCCTAATTCAAGTTTGGTTTCCATGAATTATTCGCAGACAGCATTTCACTATTCTGATTTTACACTTAATGATATCTAGCAATTTAATTGGTTTTACATATGATACAGCTCTATTATGTATTTCAAAATATTAACTTAAGTTGAAGGCATTCTAATTGCAAAAGTCAGTTTTCATTTCGTTTAGTTCATCTGCATAGTATTTGGGCCTTTGCTTTCTTCTGTGAAATAATATCGACACACATCACTTGACTGTAAGTACTTTGCACAGTGACGAAGTAAAATGTTTTATCTGAAACTTAACTTGCTCCCTTTCCAGATTTCCTGGGCTGCAGCTGTAATTATAGAATGACATTACAACAATCAGCTGTCTGACGTTGTACCTTTGACTTTCTACTCCGACTTGACTATGTTAATGTTGTTATTGGACCTCTAATAAATCATCACTGCAGCTGACCAGTTGATTTCTGACCCAATGAGCTCTGTTAAACATTGGTTTGACTCCCTACAATACATTAATAGAAAGCCTAAGAAATGTCAATGCCGTATCACAGATCAGCACTTATGACCTCTGTAGTATTGCCCAATTAGTTTTGTGTGCATATACGACTTGCTCATAAAGCGCTACTTGAATATCGAAAAATGAGCTGACCGTAACCTTTTGCTTTTTATAACGGAGCTTTCAACACAAAACTTTGCTGTTTGCAGCTCAGAATCGAAATGATGGAGCCAAGTTTCATCAGCAGTGATTGCCTTTGAAAGAAACTCCTGTACATCATCTTCAAATGCAAGCAAACCTTCACATGATCGTCTTTTCGTCTCACATCTCATATGCAACTTTTCCAATGTGTGGGTAACATCTAGTGAAATTTTCAAATTTGTGAAAGTGTTCTAAGCGTCAATGGACGATCCTCTCTTACAAAGCAACAGCTATTTTAAGTTTTTTTTTTTAATGTTTTCTTCCGTTAAGAGCACAAATTCAGCCCCGGATTCATCTTCTTAATGAAATCGACTGCCTCTCCTCTTTAAACATTTTAATTCATCTTCGAACTGTTGAGACGAAAATATAATTTCAGAGTGGCATATTGTTCGTAACGTGTCATCTTCATTATACTATAGGCGGAACTGAACATATCTCAACTTGCACCCCTCTCAAAGGTGGAAAATTGAAGTGACAATAATGAAATTAAAATTACATGTACATTACATATTAAGCTAACAAAATATTGTAAAGTTAAATTTTAGCGCGAGAACTCATGCCTGTAAAAAGTTGTGGTTTTTCTTTACTGAACAACTCTCATATTTTATTAACTCAGTTTGCTGCATGATATCATTATATCGATTAAACAAAAACAGTGGCAATGGACACTTCCGTCTCACAATATTCATTTACGTTATTTGATAATTTTTCTTCGTACAATTTTTCTTGATACAAATATTATATAGGTTTCTTAAGATGTTTTAAGATACCCGTTTTAAACCGTATGCTCTAAAGTTTGATTTTGCTTACTCTATAAAGTCTATTTTTCACACATCAATGAATACGATACTGTTTTTCTCCATTAATATAAGGCTACAAGGATCAACGAAACTATTAGATTTGTTTTTAAAATGGCAGAATCAAACGAAAATAAACATTGTTTGTTAAAATCTCACTTTAAAAATAGTAAGAGCGAATAGTTTTACAATCAATCTTGAAATGAATGCGAAAAAGGAAATAGATTTATTTTCCATAGCTCTGGGAGCACTGCATTAGACAAAACAAACCTCAATTCAGCTGGTTACATTAAAGCGATAATAGCGGACAGAATCGCTGTTGATTTTGCTCACAGACGTAAAAGGTAATAAAGTTGGGGATGGACCACAGGTAGATGAATAACACGTACAAAGCCAGCTAAACCACAGCTATAAAACAAAAAGCGAAGGATTGTAAGAGCCGGTATGTAGGTCAAGAGGTCACCTCCAAGGCATTTTATTACAGACCGAGACTCGCTCCCAGACTTACAATTTATGCGTTATGTGCCGCGCAGACATTGTTTTGATGGAATGCAACAACTTAATGAGGTTATGGACAAAATAGCGGGGGGCTAATGGACCTTAAATGGTTAATTCACACTTCATAATTCAATATCTCTTGGTGCTGTTCCATTAATATTCCAACAGATGCAACCTATTGTACAGAATAACAGGAGAGTTAAAAAATGCCCAAATGCTGCGATGTGATTTTAATAAGAAAACAAAAGCAAAAACAAAAAACAAATTTACTAATGGCGGGCGCCAGCCTGCCATAACATTTTATCCCATTATGGAAACACGCTGCGCTGGCACACATAGAGGAAGGGGAAAATTACCTGCTAAATCCATTTACAAAATGTTGCACATGCTTGTAGGAGAATACTTGCACAGTTTATACTCTCGAAGTCAATGTGACTTGACCGAATATGCTGCCAGCTGTGCTGAACAAACCTCTTTTCCATTCATACGAAATTTCTTAATGTATATAAACTTTTTTTTTTTTTTTTTTAAATTGGGTTTAACTGCAAATGATTGAACTTTATCTCCCTAGGTGTTAAATCTTCCCCTCTGTGGGAGCAAACCGAGAATCTAGGTTCGGTGAGAACGCGTTTTTAAAAGGGATTTTGTGGGGAAGGGAAGGATAGGGCGAACTGCGCAATAAAAGGAACGTGGGGTTCACAGTAAGACAATAGAATGTAAAATTAGAGTGGTGAAATATTGGCTGCAAATTACTCTGGAAGATCAATTTACCTCAAGGAGCAGCTTAGATTGGAAGGGCCTTCAAAGTGAGAAAGGAGTTAGAAACAATTGCGTTGGGAAAATTTTGGATAGCAGGTCAAGGTGACGGGAGAACTGTGTAGAGGCAGGCCAGGAACCTCCTGAAGGATATAGACAGACAGCATACAATTGCGCCACGTGAGGAGAAGATCTCGTTGGAAGTGCAAACGGGAGTTAAAATCTGAGTGGGAGATGGAGCTATACACCAAAACAGGGACCAGATTCATAAGAGGTATTCGCAAGGTTAAGTAAGGCTTGGAGCATGACGGCAGATCAGAATCTCAGGTGAAAATGGACTGAGAATTTGTCCTTTATGTCGAGAGGAAGAATCATGGTCGCAGACCTAGCGAACTGTAGCAGCACTGAGGTGTAGAGAAGTACCTGCAGCCTTCCTTTACTGACTCTAACAGAGGGCAAGGGGCATGCTGAGCTCTGCTGGCTAGCAAATTCATGTAGAAGGTTGTATTCATTTATTCTACTGACAGGCAGAAGGGATTTTATGTTCTGGATGTTTACATTAAGCTAATATTATTACTGATGTGACGAGCTAAGGAATTGAGGTTAAATAGTATACCTGTCATTATTTCAAATTATAAGAAACTTTTAGAGAACGTGTTGCTATGAGTTATTGCACAAGTTGGGTAAGTTGTACTAAGCCTTTGTGCATAGTAGTTTTGCAGCCTAGCCTATCGTTAAGCGCACCCTTTCCTGTTAGGCTACAGTTTTTAATGTCGAATAACGCCCCCTTTGGTTAAGCCACTTCCGTTAAGAAGTCCTGTAGAACCGTCTAGAAGCTTTTGTGACGCAAGTTATCAATTTCGTTTGGAATACTCCAAGATTTAACCGGACACTGTAAGGGTATAAAACATAAGGGTGGCTCAGCGGAAATTGACAGATGTGTTGTCAGACTGGACCCACGCCGGCCGGAACCCGGACCGGACTTTGTACCAAGGCCACTCCTCGGCTTAGCTCAGTTACCATCGACCTTAAGATAAGTTGCAAGCCATGTTGGGACGTTCTCTCTTTAACTAATAAACTCAGTTATGCATAGTGTAAATGGTTTAAGTGCTCTACCTCTGAAGCTCCTTGCCCCTTACCATGTCCGACTAGGGTCGTGACGTTATGGATGGAGGCGCAGCTGTCAGATACTAGTCATGACATTATTATTATTACTATTATTATTATTATTATTATTATTATTATTATTATTATATCTACATTAAGAGATGGAGGTATGACTCATTTACTAATTTATTTAAGTAATGCACTTTTTGTGTATTATAAAAGGCACATACGCCGTGCGAAGGTTGCACAATTAATATCATGTATTTTGACTTGAATAAACACAATCATTCATTCATGTCTCACAACGGTGTTTCAGCTTCTGAAACCAGTCCTGATGGGCGTTTTTCGCAAATCTCTGCCCGCGACTTTTGTTTTATCTTCAATCGAATGAAATCCTCGTTCTTCCATCGTAAATTTCAAGACCGGGGAGGAAAAAGTCGAGCGAGTAAGGGGTGGGGAAGAACAGTCATCCTATTGGTTGCACAGAAGTCGCGAATGTGTATGTGAACCATCATGTTTGCAGAACTTGCCTCTCCTTTCCATCTCAAGTTATCCTGGAAATATCTGAGACTTCTTGGTAATATCAGGAATTCATAACTGAACCATCTGGGAAGAAGAAGAAATGCTGAAATGGGTCTCCCGATGAAGAAAAATTACAGTTTTACCGAAAAGCCAATCGTTGATTTTCATTGTCTTTCTAATTAATACAGTGCGAGGTTCTTCCTATCAGCGAATCCCTATCGTTTGACGCACCTTGCAGCGAATGGCAAGCCTAATCGCTTACTTGTGTTGACCTTGCGACTGTTCCAGTCGTAGCGCAGCTGTTCCCGGGTGTGCACTGTTTTTCGTTTCTTAATTCGACGGTATAAAATGCATTAAGCCTCGTGTGTTTACAACGGCACAGCGTGTCTTTATGTACGATTCACATTGATGAATCATCGGACAATTATTTTGGGCATGTAGTTGATTGTATTATTATAAAAATATTATACTAACGCTTTTCTTCGGAGAATTAACCGACAGGGAACATGATTATGGGTTTTGTTTTTCAAGAGGATTCTGTCACTGCTCACACTGCGAATATTTCCATGAGAGAAATTCATCTGTTTCCATAAGACAGTTGTTAGTAAGTGTTTGTGGTACCCTCGATTACCCGATTGGGTAAATTAAAAAAATGCCGTGTAAAAAGACGAACCCGCACACCATACATTAGCTCAATGATAATGCTCGTATGGAAAATGCTCAATTTCTCAAAATGAACTACAACGAATGATGGATAATTTCATAAAGAGATGCCAAAAATGTGTGGAGAATGAAGACGGGCAGTTTCAACGCCCCTTTGGTAACTTGGTGAGTAATGACCCTCAAATTGGTTTGTTTTATTGTTTCACCTTCCCACTAATCACAGAGACCCGGCTGGTCGGCTAACCGGATAGCGAGCGGCGTGCTCGCCCATAGGCAAAACACTACGGAAAATAAAAATGTATTACCGAATTATTTGGAACCGCACTTAACAGTGCATTATATAATATTCTTCTAAAGTCAGTTCTCAGATTCAAATGATTACTGCAAAACACAAACACCAATTGTTTTGTATAGAAATAGTTAAATATGGCAACCACCTGTTGTTCCATAAAAAATTGTCCTTTTTTCTTTTTCCCCCCCTTTCTTTTCTTTTCTTTCTTTCTTTCTTTTTTTTCGCTATAAACTGTATGACATCCGATATCTAGTGTTTCAGTTCACAGTAATAGCTCTAATAAGAAATATCCTTTCTTTGAGATAACTTCGTGATCAGCAATCAGCCGGATTCATGTCTAATGATCTAGGCGACCAACTGTTAGGAAAATGTTTAGTAACTATATGATTACCAATTGTGTTACTTAACATGTTTTTATTGTGTTTGCGTGAGGTGTAGAGTGGTCTTGCATAAACACAATGCTTTCGATATCATGATTCTGTAATGTTGGCATTAGAAAGTTTTGCAAAATTCGAAAATATGTGGCCGTTTACCGTTAGTTTTCATTTATCAATTTTTCATTACTTCACAGAAATAGGATCGTGGCATAAAACCACACCATACATTCTTTTCTTGGGTTCTTTTCTGCCCATATCCTGCAATGGCAAGTACTAGCACCTCCAATTAATTTAAAATGTATCCCATATGTCCAAGATTCTTTTTTATAGTCATTTAACGATATTTCACATCTACAAAGCGTAAGTGACTCAAATCTGATTATATTGCTCTTTGAGTTCAAAAAGCATTTTCATTGTATAGATTTTTTTTAATTGATTTATCTATGGACGCTCTTTAACATCTCAGGTCATCAGCGTCCCATTCAACCCAGGGCATGAAACGGCCGACAAATTTTGCTCACAGGCCTCTCTTTCAGGCTTGAGGTTCTTTTTCGTGCCGTAAATGTACGACACGGGACCCACGCCTTTACTTCCCTTCCGAAGGAAGCCATGCTTACGATTTTTACGCCCGAAAAAATCCATTGGTCCTGGCCGGGTTCGAACCCGCGTTCTTGGGTGTAGGAGGCAAATATGGTAACCACTACACCACCAGGACTGACATCATTGTATAGAGATAGAGCCGAAGCTGTCTATGCTTTTTGTGGAAATAAAGAAAACAGGCAGCAAATTCTACTGCACTGCCATATATACCGAAGAGTGGAGGCTGACTGCGCCGGGAGCTAAGTTTGCTAAGTCGAATAAGGATAGGTTAGCATGTTGAGATCTGTTTGCACATGAAGACAACTGACCAAAGCTTGGTTCGTTTCTATGCAAAGTGCGTGCAATTAGAAGCGCTATATTGGAGTAGACAGACTCCTTTGAGTATGAAAGTGTGTCTATGTGTATGTGCGCGTATATATTTAAGTGTTTGTGTTTAGGTGATAATTACTGTAAACGTATTTGATTTGAAGTGCAAACTTTTTTTTCTATAAGAGTCTGTGAAATGAATAGCATGTGCAGTCAAAATACCCATGAGAACGATGTTGCAGAAACAATGTTTGTAAATAATGAGCAATAAATACTCTTTACTGCTGCTACTTGAAAAAAAATCTCCAAGCCCGAAACCGAAATGTGTTCTCCGCTAGGCATCCAGTGACCAACTCACGGATACGGAAAGTAGTCAGGAAAAAAAAAAAAAAAAAAAAAAAAAAAGAAAGAAAAAAAAAGAAAAAAAAAGAAAAAGAAAAAGAAAAAAAAGAAAAAAAAAGAAAAAAAAAGAAAAAGGAATGAACCATGAGTTGGAATTAATATGTAGTGCAGCTACGTGCTCAAACCAATGAGATAATTCCATGGAAACAGGCGTCATACATGGGAAGAAAGGAAACGGAATTGCGAAGCGTAACATATAACGCCAATCGTTTGAAGAGGCAAAATGCTCATGAATGGTTTTTGCTGCCGTTGGCCCAATTTTGGATGGATGATGCTATTTCTGTTATGGATCCCCTTTCAAATGATAATGCATTTTCCAGGTGAAGTAGCAGATTCAGCTTAAGGCAATATCGTAACTTTCACAGCACAACTCTGGATTTAAATTTAGAGAAAAACTTTGTAGGAATGTTGTGCCTAGATAGCTTCATTTTCCAAAAACAATTTATCGTCAAATAATTATCTATTATCTAAAAAGATAAAAAATTTCCTTAATCAGAACTTCTGCTTACAATATGTTCTCTTCAAACGCAAATATAATACTCCATGTGTTGTGAACAATTCAAAGTCACCCAATGAGTAAAATAACATAAAATAAATATAATCTCATTATTTTAATGCTCCATCAAATTATATGAGTCGGTTTCATTGTTATAACTAACAAAGTTTGACGGCTTTAAAAAAATATTCCACGCCAGAAATTACTTTTTACATCTGCAACCAAGGAATGAAAACATCTCTATACATTCCGGCAACAGTTGCGCTCAAAATCCAATTATATAACAAATTTATGTTCTATTCATCTAAAATGAGATTAAACGACTCTCTTTGTTATGCATTGCGTTTACAAATCATTAGAATGAAAATAATTAAAACTAAAACTTAACGGGAAATTCGCAACACAACAGCCAGTGCCTGTCCTCATAGTGTTGATAATTACGAACCAGACGCGATATTAGAGAGAGATAATGTGAACCTGCCGGCTTTTGTTTTTGAGAAAACAATGCTTTAAATTAACAGGAGCCGATATTCAGGTTACAAGAAGACGCTCTAGAGACAGACGTGCCTGTTGGGGTTCAATGTAGCATTAAAATTACCCATCTCTGTTTTACCCGCTTACGCAAGCATTTGGATTTACAGTTTACAGCGTCATTGCTATTGATTTCAACGCTTTTCTTTGAACAAACTTAAAGGGATACACGCAGCTACAATCCATAACTACAGAATTATTCTGAGCTTTGAAATACGAGGTGGTAATGATAAATGTTTGCTCTAACACGAAAAAAGTTGCTATATCCCATAACAAATTTTTATAACGAGGGTTATAAAGTAATTCTGAACAGTACACATTTTTGTTTCAGTCTATACACCTTTTTTCTACAGTTAAATTAACGAAAACGTCCTAACTTTTAACATTTTTGTGGCTTCAGTTTTGGAAACCGGCGATAATTTTAATATGGGGAAAGGTAAATCAATTTAAAGCTAACTTAAAATTTCGAAACGTAAATTAGGGTTTTTCATATAGTGTGTTACCTTGCAGAGAAAATTCAATTTTTAAACAGCAATTTAGTACAGAGCCTTCGCTTGAACGCGTGGCCGGTTTAACGGGATTTGCTTGACACCGGGAAGCATGCTGTTTGCCGGAGGAGGCGGATATTCACAGTCCTTTATATTAAAGCGCATCGATTTCTACAACACACCAAACGCCAATTTTTTGGTTACTCAATGGCATACAAGGCCGGGTTTTTCTGTACTCCGGTATCTACTGTTTTGCGGCGCTACATGGCCTTGTAAATTAAACCATAATTCGTAAAAAAAAAAAAAAAAAAAAAAAAAAAAAAAAAAAAAAAAAAAACACCATTGCAGAAATACATTTCTGGAACTGCAGTTATCTTAATAGGGTTTTAAATGAAGCTCCTAATTTCTGCGCAAGCTTCCTTATATATATATATGAAATTCATTCTATTTTTTTTTCTCCACTGTCATTGAGTTTTTCCTCTGAGCACGGCGTTTTACTTTCGGTTTCTTATCAAGAACAGATCCTGTTTCCCTAAATATAATCACAAGATTATGAACAGTTTCTCTGTGAGGCATTCCAACATCAGGGAATCTGTCTCAGTTTTCTATATGAATTTGTCATCACATAGGAATCATACATGAAGATTCTGTGTGCTAAAGTATACGGACTTTTGGGCATTATAACAGCACTAACATACTATAACACTGAAACACGTGGTCTTACAGTCCTACTCCTGTGCAGCACAAAGACTTTGCGTCAGCACTTGGAGAGGCGGGAAAGTGGCGGGGGAACAGAACCGGTTAGAAACAGGGCAGGCAAAGCCTTGTTAAGTCGGCCACGCGTCCAAATAAAGATTCTGTATAATACATAAACAAAACCTAATCATAATAATAAACATAATTTTTATTTGAAATGTTATCTTATCAAAATACATTTAAAAACCACTGATTACCGTTGGTGTGAGTTTTTTTTAACATCATCCTAGCTATTCCTACTGAGAAATATGCGAACTAGCTCTTTAAAGCAAGAATCGTTTCGGAATGACTGCAATAAATTTAATTTATAAATACAAGGGTGGTTTTATAACAAATTTGGTACGATATTAAAGAAAACAGGCTCAGTCTTACAAAATGTTTTATTTTTCGACATAGTCAATGCTCAAAGCACTTGCTCCAATGTTTCTCCAGCTAGTGGTTTCCACGTGGAAGTATTTCTTCGAGGTCCTCAAAATACTCGTTTAACTTCCTATATGGTATCTTTATTTAGTTTAAATTTCCGTTCAGCACGGAAAGGTTTGAGTTTAGTTAACACATGGTAATACGAGGGAGCGAGATTAGGTGAATAGGGTAGATGCCAAGACATTTCACATCATAATTCGGCCAATTTGTCTTCAGCAACGCGGGTTGAATGCGTCAGTGCATTGTCACGGTGAAACAAGATTTTCATTTTGGTTATTTCCGGAAGTTTTCCCGCGACTATCGGTCTTCAGTCTCTCCAAATGCAAGCCATCACGACGGAACGCATTTCGCATTTTTCGGAGCCAGTTTTCGGTGTATAGTAATTCTGATGTTTGTATGCGCATTTGAATGCAAAGATAAAGTCACCACATTTTGATGTCTAAACTTACGAAACCCGGCGACATCAGCATTCAATGTGTTCTCCGTTCGTCACTCGGGCCACACTATGTTCGTGAATTTATCGTGAATCTCAGATCCTCTTGTGATATTACTTGTGATAATTTAGAAGAAATAGTTGATATTGTAACACAGTTGGGCTCAATTACCAAAATTTACCAACAGAGTGGGGAGATTTGCAAGGTATGCGTAAATTTTAGACCTTAATGGTATATGCATGATCGATTATTTTTAACAGAAACTGCACATATATTTTTAAACCAATAAAATCAGCAATTATTCACTAAAGAATTAAATATTACAAATTATAGGGTCGTCACTAAATTTACATGCTTGTCCTCCTCCTCCTCCTCCTTCTTTTACATAACTATATTCATACTTATCTAACCATCCTCTCTTCCTGCAAGCCACGAGTGATTTGCGACCCCAGTTGGCTAAATGCTGCGATTTTTTCGCTAACAATTTACATTTTCACCCACGTCCCTGATAGCTGCAATGCAGAAATATGACGAGCACTAACTGGATACAATTTCTCTGAATGTATATCTCGATTCGATTTGGATCGCCGTCGAGAGGTCGTAAAGGGAATACAAGTGCTAACGTAACATAGAGACCGTCTGGGAAAGCTGCCAACCATTTTTAAGTCCCGGCAAGCAAATGCAATTAGAGAGATTCAAATGCCATGAAGTGTAAGTGATGACAATGCAAATAAGACAAAAACCAGTGGTGTTTTAAAAGAGGTATTCATTCACTGACTTATAATTAGTTCTAAGAAGGGTAAAAATGTGTACGTTTCTATTAAAACTTCTCACACATGTAAGAAAAATCATGGAAATTTAAGAAATAGAATAAAACTTAAAAAGTTAATAGCTTCATATCGGTTGAAAATAATTTTAGGTTTTCGAAACTAAAATTTGAGAGCATTTTTTTTGAAAGCACAATTTTCACAGGGACAATTCTAAATTTATTTTTCAGAAAATAGAATTGTAAGCATGTTAGATAATTGTTTCTTCCAATACATAGCCTCCTTCTATAAAAATTTGTTCTGCAACATTTAAGGTAATGAAGGTTATATATAAACTCCCTGGAAAATGAATCATTCTAAACACTTCTTCTTTCGCTTTATTTAACCACCTCCGTTTTTAGGAATTACACCCTTGGGACCAACACATCGATGCCCGGATGAATCGCTGTCAGGGAGCTATTTGTACATGCTCATACGCACTAAGACTCTCTAATAAAAGGAAGGCAAATCCTATGCCAGGGCCTCCTCGTTGACATTACAAATACAGAAGGCGTAGTCACATACAGATGGAATAATGCAATGCGTGGTAGAGAAATACAAACGTGGCATTTTTCCTTTCTCAAAATAGGCTGAGGAAAACTACGAGACCGAGTAGTCATTATGGCACGAACGCGTGAGCGACAGGTCTGGAGTTCAATTCTTGACAGGACTGTCCTCCTTGACTGAGGTGTGCCGGCAGTGTATCTTAAATTTAGATCTGGAACGCTTCCTTCTTTAAAAAGGGAGGGGAGAGAGAAAATCATTTCCCAAATTATTCATTCATCTCGTATATCAGCAGTGTTCACCACCTGTGATTTCTCGGCATTAAACATTATTAAAAGGGGGGAAAAAAACCCCTCAATCAAGTTAGTCGCACGCAGGATTTGAACCTAGGATCTGTCGAATATGTGACCCAAGCGTTATCGTCTGAACCAACCAGCAATAATTTTCCGATGGACAATAGAATGAAAGGGTAAAAGCAAGAGGTAGGGGACTGTTGGGCCTCAATGTAGTATGGAAAAGAAAAGTGCCAAATACATAAACCCGAAACATATTTTTCCAGAAAAACAAACCTATTTAATTTAAGGGGATGCATCTATGAAAATAACTCATATCCATGGTTTTTATTCATATTATTTTAAATTTTGAGATTACCAGAATCATTTAGATTTTCGCGTTCCAACCAAATTTAATTCCTCTTTTAGTTGTAATTTTAGTGTGTTATAAGAAATACTCCACGCATTACAATTTTTATTATCAATGGGGCACACATTGGGTATTTATTCCATTTGAATGTAGATATAAAACATGGCACGTTTCATTTGTCTATGACGAACCTTTTTGGAGAAACAAAAATGTATGCATAAATTTATCATTTCTTTCAATTTTTTCATAACGGGAAATTTTAAAAGTATGTAACAATTATTGTATTTCATCTACAAGAGTTAAATTATGCCATCATAAAGGAGGGGGATCAGAATAAAAATTTAGCTATAGGGCACGCATTTTTCTTTTCTTCAGAATTTCCTGCCTCCATATAAAGGTACTTTAGCTACCTTTTTCTTTTTTAAGTTTTCTTTTAAACTTCCTCTTTACTATTTTATGTATAATTTAACAGTTCAATGCGCTTTAGTAGTCGCCTACTCCTAACATTACTAACTTTTTTACTTTCTAGACGTATTTTGTCTTTGTCTTTCAGTGACTTTCTCCCTAGCATTTAATGGACCTGACATTGCATATTAAGTCATTAACAGCTGCACTCACTCCAATTTGCAATTTTATTCTTGAAACAAAAACTTCTTTAAGACATCTGTTCCAAATTATGCTACGCAAACTTTAAATCGACAT
Organism: Metallyticus violacea; assembly: GCA_030762175.1. Classification (NCBI taxonomy): domain Eukaryota; kingdom Metazoa; phylum Arthropoda; class Insecta; order Mantodea; family Metallyticidae; genus Metallyticus; species Metallyticus violacea. The sequence goes on from CM060845.1 coordinate 23,403,615, forward strand.
TGTATTGTGCCTTAGTACACCTCTCTAGTAAATCATTATTAGCTAGTGTGGTAAACAGGCATTATTGCACACACAGCACTTGGTAAAAGAAAAATTTTCCTGTTCCCTTTATGCTTTGGAGGAATTTTAATCTTTGGCAATGATTGGATTAAAAAAATATCACCACTACTACTCAACTCTCAACTCTAGGACATTTGAAGTGCATTCTTCCGTCGTGTACAAGTTTTCTGAAAAGCCCAGATGTCTCTGAATTTTCCCACTCCTAATTTGAAACCTGCAATAAAGCCCCACAGTTTAAATGTGAAATTTTAACTTTGTTTTGCAGCATAAAGAAATTGATATAAGAGTCACGTCCACCCACACAAGTGCATTTAAATCGTGATGTAGCAATCATTTAAATCACGCGGAGGCACAACTGTTGGCGGATTGTGAAAGTAGAATATATAAAAATGCTATTTTAAAACAAACAAACATTCATTCAAAATTTGATCATACTTATCCAAACATTGCATATGCACCCCCTTAATGTGTGTTGCAATATTTTAACTCACACCTAAAAAGATAAGACGACTTTGTCACCAACTGAATTCGCCGCAATGCTACGGCAACTTCTCCGACACAGCTGTGTAGCGGGTTTGCATACACAAGCGGATTACTGACATCTGTACACAACCCTGAGACACGGGATTGTTTCATTAATGCGTTTTATGTGCCTTGAACTTGGATGTTGGCAGTATGAACCGTATTACTGGATCGGAAAGACAACGGCACATCCGGACTTCAAACGCTCCGATCCCTTTGTGTAAAGAACGCACAATTAACTGACGTATTCCAAATAAACGTAATTGGGAAAACAAACCGAGGCTGATTGCCGGAGCCGGACCGGATAATCGAGTGAGTCTCAAGACTGAGCTAGCCACTTCCTTTTACTTCTTCTTCAAGTGTATCAAATTCGTGACCTTCCACAACGGCGGTTTCTGATCTTCACATGTTTGCTCTTTTTAATTGCTGTGTTCTCTTCATCAAATTCTTCGTATAAAAATACACTTAACAGTAGGAGAGGTTTGACCGACACTCAACCTTTAGCGAAATAGGTTGTAAATTGTCACTGAATTTGTATAAGACTATCGCCATAGGCTAGCATTGCGTTCGCGCATGCCACGCGGTGAGCCCGAGTTGGAATCCCGGTTGGATTAGTTTCCTAGTTGAAGTTTTTCCCCCTATTTAAGACGAAAACCCGTTAAACTTATGCCCAAAGTTCTCCTTTATCCGAAATATCGTTCATCATCTGCTACATCAGATTTCAAGGTCGCAGTGTTTTAATTAAAAAGTAGTTAATAACGGCAAGTGTTAAAATAACCTTTAACGCTTGTAACATGTAATTCTATACACACCCCTTAATATCTACAGTATAAAAATGTGACTTCCTCGCTCTAAACGAAGCTAAAGTATGTACTTGAGCATGCGGCGATAAGCCGTTATTGATTACCTTCCAGCCTGGCATGGTTTCAGGGTTGCCAATTTATTTATGCAAATAAATTAGAAATCAGTTTAAACATTATGTAACATCAATAAATGCATGTCCTGATTTTGAAAACGCTATGAGGAGTATAAACATTACAAATATTTAATACATTATAAAATATGTAATTTGTAGCCACTTAAACAGAGGGGCATTCAAAAAGTTCTGCAAGGGGCGCCTTAAATTCAAGCTAACGACTGATTTCGAAAATTTTCCTCACAGTCCTTCAACGTACTCTCCATCTCCCTCCACACATAGTTCACATGGTGCAACCACTTGTCTAAAGCATTAGGTACTCAGGCTGAGATATTGTTAATACAGCTAAATTTATAGCTTTGCCAATAATGCAAGATTTTACTCGTAGAAACAACCAAAAGTCGCATGGTGCAAGGTCAGGACTGTAGGGTGGATGGTCAAGCACTGGACGTTAGCGACTTCCAGTTGTTCTGTGAAGAGATGCGTTGTCGTGCAAAAGCAACAGTTTTGAAGTTCCTGTCTTTAGACGACGACGACGACGACGACGCCGCCGCCATAGCTCTTCAATAAAGGATCCAATATATACGTGCCATAGTGTTCTCCATGTCATTTCTTCCGACTTACAGTCAATCAATCACTAATGGCTCTTCATAGTTGAAGAAAACGGTTAACATTCACTTTAGGGAACAAAAATCTTGTCGAAGAACAATTGGTCTTGAGTCATTTTCATTTATCCACTCGCAGTTCTGAGCTTTATTTAGGGCGATGTAGTAATAAAACGACTCTCATCACCAGTACATATATCTGTCAAACGTTTAGAACCGTTTGATGGCCACATGCTCAGCAGTTTCCTTGCACATTCCTTTCTCCTCTTCTTCTCTTCATTGGTTAGGGAATGTGGAACTCATTTTGCATAGATTTTTTTCCGCAACTTTAAATGTACTGTCAATGCTACCAACACAGATTATCTACTTACATACATGGTATTCAACAGTAAAATGTCGATCCCCCCTCCCCACCAAGTTCCTCATTCACAACTTCCCGAGGTCGCTCAGAGCGAGGGTTGTCTTTCAAAGTATCTCGCCCTTCTTCAAATCATCGAATCCATCTTGAAATTGTATCAAATGAACACACTTGATCTCCATAAACAGCCACAAAGCCCTGGTGTGGTGACTTTTTATTTTCTTCCCCCCCCCCCCCCCCGTTCTTTCTCCTAGGCGTATAGCGTGTGAAAATCGAATCTAAAGTTTCCTTTAGTAATATTCATGATTTTTCGCCAGCTATTGACACAGGACTCAACTCAACAGACTGTATGACAGTGATTATACAAGTTTAAACTTGCACTTATGCATATTTTGATAGCTTGAGGCCAATTGTTGCCAGCTGCGTTAGTTACATTTTTGTACCCATTATGGACAGGCGGTTGTAAACTTTTTGAATGCTACTCGTGCATTATTAATGGCCACATTCTGTAATGAACCAAAGCTGGTGCATTTGAGTAGAATGAGTTAAAATAATTATTTTTCAAAAAACTTTTTATACATCGTCTTTTGAAGCAGCGAAAAATGGGCTTGAGCGAACACGCTGAGACACACAATTCTAATATCGAGAAAATGAAAATACGAAGATTCAAGATAAAAGTGGATTACATTTTGCAGTTTTAAGCTTGTGTATACCTTAAAAATGCCAATAGTCAATTGCTTTAGATGTTTTATGACTCATTTTGTGGTTTCACATAGACTGCGGAATCTGCATATTTCCCTGCAGCCACCCCTGAATTTGATTACAAATTGCGTCTTAACAAGGTAGGTCTGTGGATTTGCATCCGTACTAGTTCGCTAATGATTATGCCGCCCTCAGTTGATTGTTTGTTGCATTATTACGATACTGCAGAAAAGTAACCTTATCGGTTTTCTGTATGAAATATGATACATTTTGCAACAAATTTAACACGGTGTTTAATATTATTATATCTTTGGAAGAGTTTTTAACTTCCGTACACGTCTTTATTACTTTCTGATGCTCATCAATAAGTATTAGATTGAACATTTTCCAATTATTTTTATTTTCACCAAAAATGCTGTGTATACAAAAAATCAAGAAAACGAAATTCACATGTAAAATGCACGTGAATGTACATAATTAAAAACATATTTTAAATGCTTTATTTATTGTCGCTAGAACTGCATTGGTCTTCTCGCAACGTCTGCAGATTGGACGTGAATTCTGTAGGGGGGAAGTCTGGAAATCGAACCCAGGACCTACAGATGAGTAGTCGCTAACGCCACCGAGGTGACCAATTTAATTTAATGTTCAACAGCATTTAACAGTCGACCAGTAAGCGTAATTTGTGGCGGGTAAAACCGCGATACCTGCCATATATTTCAGCAATTGCTATCCCCATTTTCATTTCTATCATCTAACGTAATGTATTCCGCCGAATGACAGGTGCGGCTTGATTAGAGTGCAGCATCAACAATTACTACGGTTAAGCCTAAGCCTCGCTGTAAGACTTCGTGAATATACATCAGATCTACAGCGATCTGTTTGCCACAGTACGTCAATCAATATAAACTACTTAGAAAGGGGAAAGAAAAAACAGAAAAACGTTTCTTCTTCTCATTTGCGATTCAGTTTTCTTTAATTTCAACGTGAACACTTTGAATGAACGTTTTGATTACACATATTAGACCTCACTTACTTATTTAATGTTAAGTCTGTACCCATTAGAACATAAGCGGTAGCCGTGTTTGCGACAATGAATACTACGCGAAGGAGGCTTAGGATAAGTTGTAAGATGCGTTATCACGTTTTTCTTTTTTATTTTCATAGTGTACAGAGTTTATTCCCGCCATTATATAGCATGAATTTTACTGTTGGTCATTAGAAATCTACTGCAGAAATGTGTCTGTCTTCTCGTTCGGTTGTTCCCTGCCGTCATTAGGATCCTTCAGGTCTGTGTGTTCGTCCTACTTGGATTCACTGATTTCATATTCATTTCGCTGTGGCCTTATTTCGTCCAACACAAGCATCAATTTCTAGGAATGGTACCCTGCACTCTGGGTATTTCACAGTTCTCCTGCTATCAAATTCAGACACCTGCTCGCATTGCTGTTCTATTTTCAAAAAGTCATGCTCGTTCCTTCTGAGAAAATGTGGGGTCATTGAACGCGTCTCTTATGGCTAGCAGTATTTTTTGTTTAAGTACTTCTTTTGCGTTCTTTTTCGAGTCACAATGCTTGGCAACACACTTTGTCCACCTGTCCATAATGTGAGGATGCCTTCAAGAAGAAAGATTTAACAAACTTTAAACCGTCTTAACTTATCATCTCCAAATTTCTATACTCTTTCAAGGCTCCATGTAAGTCTGGACGGGATGCTTATTTCAGATTTAATGCTACTATTGTATGCGCAGGTGTTATCGTGAAGCGTCAATGCTTACTTGGTCACCAGCAAGTCATTGTATTCATGATCAATCACAGTGTGCATTAGGCCAATGAAATTCCAAAACATAGTCAACATGACTTTTCCAGTCTTGACCGGTAATGACGGGTGCTTCCACTGCATGGGTTGTTTCCTACTCTCTGGTTCATAATGATGCACCCAAGACTCATTTCTTGTCACAATTCGATGGATAAAATAATACTCCTTTAGGAGAATCAAGGGAAAACCGCTCCTGACAAATTGTCTGCACTGCAGGCTTGTAATTATCGGATAGGTGCCTTGGGACCCATCTGACACACCCGAGATCATCGTGAATAAAACAGCATGCAGAGGCATGATCTATGTCGAATTCTACTAGTTTCTTTACTAGTCACGCATTCGCTTCTCTATCTGCTGTTTCGCTGCCTCGCTGCAACGCAAATTGGTCTTCTACTTTGGTATTCACCTCTGATGCTTAGTCTTCCGTTTGTAAGTCTTTATGCAAATTCATGGTCTCTTTCTCGACTTAAACAAGAGGAGCCTACAGATCGATTGACACGACCGTCTTAATATACCATATTGCTATTTGTGTCTCGAAATGATATTTTTTCTTGTGCATATATCTATATTTATTTAATAATTAATTAATAATCTCCCCTTCTTTGAGGGGTTTAATTTTATTCTAGGGAATTACCATTATCGGTAGTTGTGGAAAATTTACACTCGTCTTCTATAATGACATGTGTCGCGTTTGTATATTTTATTTATGTGCAATACTTTACGTTTTCTGATTGAAGACACTGAAAAAGTATGTTCATATTTGAGCCTAGGATCCCAATGGTTCAATCAACAGAATAATCTGGGCATAGCAAAACATTGTTTTCACTAAAATGTAGCAATAATAATAATAATAATAATAATAATAATAATAATAATAATAATAATAATAATAATAATAACTAAAATGATGATGATGATGATGATGCTATGGCACTACAGTTCACTACAGGGCCCCGACACGTCGCACGACCGTTGCGTCCTCTGCCTCCGTCTTCATTGACAGAGTGCAGCATTGCGGGTATGTGATCAGCAAACCGACAGCCCTGTCATCAGGAGACTGGATTGGCTCATTTCCAGACTTGCTAGCATAGTAAATTTGCAAATATGTACCGGTGATATCCACCAGTCAGCAGCCAGCAAAAAGTACCACTAGACCAACAAGGCGGTCACTGTGCTACAATGGCAAGACAAAAGAAGAGAGATAAATTATTTTAAAGCGGAGGGTGATAACGGTGCTAGAATCGGTTGACAACTTCGAAATCTGTTTCCCGTAAGTAATCTTCTCTCTGCAAGTGTATTTATTTTAAGCATCACTTTACCTAATTGCTTCAAATTCACGGAGGATCTGGGATACATCTTTCTCATGTTGCGTTCCATTTTTGTTAATAAAACAAAAGTTTTTATTAACCCTTCAAATGTCAAAACACCAGGAAAATTCAGGGAAAATTTGTATCTCAAGGAAAAAAAAAAAAATGAATATAACACTAGTTAAAGGTTTAAACAATTCGGTTATTAAATAACTAAATAGTTTCATTATAAAAGCAATACTTTTTACACTTATTTTTCCAAAAAAAATTCTATAAAATAATATTATAAACATTAGAACTGTAAGAATGTGTATGCTACAGCGAATACAAACCAAAGCGTTCTTTCATCTGAAGACATGACAACCTCAACCTCCAGTTTTTGCTCGGGGAGACTTCACCAAGTCGGTAGCCAGGGTATTTGCTTTTGCAGCGTTTACATTTTTTTACGCTTACCGAAACAGGTGAAGTTATCGCCACGACCGCGGGATTCATAAACTGAAGTGAGAGTTCAGCATCTCCAAATGAAGGTGGGGAGGCGAGGCGGACAGCTTTATGCGACTTTTATATTTCGTCTCCGAGAAGCAAGATGAATGGCGGCGTCAGGTTCTCTCAGAGAGCAGAGTATAGGAGTCGCTTGGGAATTCCTTACCACAGTAGAACTACAACCCTCGGGCACTTGCATATAACACCACTGAGAGTTCTTCTTAACTTCCCTCTTGCACATGCGATAACGGGATGTTATATCCAACTCTATCGCGTCTACAATTTCGCCCTCATCATAAGCTCCTAATCTATTCGTCCAGTTCAAAATGTGCATTACATTCATTGTCAGTAATTTGGAGGTTGTTGGTTAGTTCAATAAATTCGTAAAATTGTTACATAGACATATGAGTGTACAGCTAATTAATAGTTCATTTGATTGAGGCATGAACATCTAAACTGACTCTAGACTCACAAATATGAGCACAAAATAGAAAATGAAATAAAACTTTACAATTATAAAAACTATAAATTAATAATTTCCACAATAAAATAAAGTAATTGCACATTTCCGGCCCCAGGCCCTGGGGAATTGTTATTGTTAACATTAACAATAGGGAATTCGCACCAAGTGATAAACTCGGTGTCATGTGAAATAGTATGGGAGGGAATAGTTTGAGCCTTACAGACGGCTGCCGTTCTGCGGCTTCAGTACCGAACGGCAACGCATTCCAGGTAATACTGGAGCGATACGGAGCGATGTACAATCTTAAGCGGTAGTGTATATGAATATGAATATATACACTACCGCTAGTGTAAAGTGTACAATAAATGCAGGCGGAGAGAAAACATCGGTTTCGGAAAACAAGCAATCACACGCCTAAAATTAACTATGTTTTGTATCCCCTACATTATGGAGATACGAAAAGTACATCCTCAGTAAGAAATCCCCCATGATGTTATAAACTCTTTTAAAACAATTTTTAATTTGAATCAGAAACAACTATCTTCGACGAGCAACAAAAAATGGGACACGCTATATAACTTCTCCAAATCTAACAAAGAATTTGCTAAAACAAAATTGCAGTTCGCATTTTTCTTAGGTTCTTTTGGAGAAAAGATTAGGCTGCTAAGTCAACAGCTGAAGAAACATGTCAGGCAGAAGTGGAGGATGTTGTTCGTATGCGAACAGCATCGAACTGGTTCAACTGATTCAATGATGCAGATAACTAGCCTTGAAGATAAACAGCACTGTGGACGACCTTCAATTATTGAAAATGAAGTTCTGCGCACTGAAGTACAGTCACTTTCCAGTACTCGTGAACTGAGAAAAAGATATGGTGCCTCCAAAATAACTACACAACTCGACATGAAGTATAAAAGTCGAACAGTAAATCCGTAAGTACTTACCGAAAATTAGACCCAAGAAGAGTTTTTATTTATAAGCAGCTTTTTTTAACCAATTCTGGAAATGCATTATGAAATGCGATGAGTTGATGACAAATAGAACTTATTCCTTAATTCTAAGAAGAGAAAGCAATGGGATCCCATGGAGTGATTCGTTGAAATCATTATGAGCAAAAGGGGATACTTTGCGTTTGATGCAATTTCGAAAGTGTTGTCCGTTTCAAACTGGTCCCAAACGCTTCTGGAGTTGACGCCGAGTTATACTTGAGCAGAGTGTACGAAACTTTAAGATTGCACTACTGCCCATCGACAAAAATCCAAAAATTGTTGCCTCAGCCAGCATACTGTCCAGATATTGCGCCTTCTGATCCCATGAAAAAGGTAGGGCGGTTTCGATAATGTTGAGTTCAAGGACGGGTATCGTTAGCAAATTCGAATGCTGGTAGAGAGCTGGATGAAAACCGTCGAAAATTATGGACGATGTTTTGAAGAATAATTATTTGTTATTATCGGTTATATGGAAAACCTTCCTGGCCAACGCAGTGATGTTCATTGCAGTATGTTATTTTTTATGTAATTATATTAATTACTAGCTTGGGAATGTATTGATTGTTTATTTGCTTTCTGTATTGATAATTTAAAGTAAATACTTCTTTCATGTGCTTAAGAGCAACCATCCAGGAATTTTGGAGCCTTCTTTTTGTAAGCGTTTGCTTTTTCCTTAATCAGCCTGGGTGTTAACGGGAAGGGTTCAAATTGATATTAGTTGCACATTTTAATTTGCTGAAGTTTTCGCTAGCAAACATGTATTTCTTACTTTTTCTAACACGGGGCGTCGTAATAATGTCGCAAATTGACGTTTTATTTGACATTACATGAATAATTAATAAGACTGGTATTACAGAGCTTCCGTTAATGTTTTTGTACTTCCACAAACAGAATGTGTACGAGTACATTGTACCTTCAACGGGTGTCTTAAATTATCTTGGCACATTTCAAATATAGTTTTAAAGGACATTTATAATATATTAATGTCATTTAATATATAACAACTATACTTTCATTTATAGTTCTTGTTCTGCGTCTTTTCGAGACTTGACAGAGAACAAATGGTGCTAATGCATTTCAGTTTCACCACTAGCCCAACTCGCGTCGACATATGAAAAATGACCGAGGTTACGGAGGAACTTTCTGAAGTAGGTTTTATCATTTTTGTATGTTTGTGGAAACTTGAGTAGATTACGCTGAAACACAAACTGTGGGACAATTAGAGACCAAGAAGGAAGCCAATTCTCTCTTTCCAAAGAATGTCTTTCAGTATGCGAGAAGGATTTATAGCTGCGTTGATGAAGGACCTATCTGGAATCAAAATTGTCCAGCATGACTTCACATTGCGACATGTCCATCTACTGCAAGCAGAACGAAAAGACACATTTGCACACTCACGCCAACGCAGGTAAAAAGTTCATCTCACGTTTCATGAGCCCTGAATAGTTAAATATTATGAAGAAATCAGCTCAGAGAAAAAATAATCCTATGTAATGCTTCTGTATGAAACAAAATATTTTGCGCTCTAATTTTTTCTCCTATCATTTGAACAAAAACATCTTTAAATGCACAAAGTTTCCCCTACTGGCGTTCACTGACTTTGAAGTTACGAATACTACTTTGCAACACACGTTTCTGTAAAACGAATTAGTAATACAGCCACCAGTGGCCGAGGTCGTTAAGGCACAGGCTCGTGAGCTGGAGGTCTGGGGTTCCTTCCATTTCCGCCAAGACCGTCCTTTCTAGCTGAGATTTTCTTCCAGATTTTCTTCAATTCTCATAAATGGCAAATGCCGGGAAGAAACCCTAAATCCTTCCTTTTAAACAAAATACTTTCCCAGTTTATCATTCCATCTAATGTATCATCAATGTTCACCGCCTGATGCCCCAACAGTAAAAAGCGGCTTTCGATGACGTCATAGCTTACACACCAGTGGAAATAGACGTTTGCTTTCACAAACAACTGAAGCTGTGAGCTCCATAACAGCACAAGTCCATTTTTGGCAATATATGAACATACGATATAGTCCTAGTATATAGTACAGTGCGATCTGTGGTGATTTCCCCCTACGAGCGAGCCCCCATTTGTTTGTAGCAAGTGTACTTGCTTACTCATTGACCTTGCTGCCACAGTCATAGCGCAAGTTTCCGGGTGTGTGTTGAGTTGATCATCACCTAGTATGAGTGGCGCTATACTCTCGTTCACTAAGTCGCCTACAAGCAGATTAAACAGTAAAGGTGACAGAATGCAGCCGTCTTATTTCCCTCTCGCTCGGAAACTGCCCGATACTCTTATCTCTGTACAATTGCACAATGTCATAAATGGTCGGTAATATTCTTATCATTTTCACTGACATTCCCAGGTGGTTGAAGTTCACACAAATTTGGGCGATGCTGCTGCTTTCTGTTGCAACCATATCCGAAATTATTCATCACAAGATGAGTGAAAGGGGAAGGAGGCAGCATCCTGTGTACTGTAGAGGCTTGTCAGAGAGAAGCGTTGGAATCCAATGGCACAGTGGATGAAACCGTGGTTTTTTTTATTATGATTCTCTTTGAAAAAGAGCATTCAAGGAGTGATACAAACCAGGCGAAGCACCGCCGAGAACAACGATCACTCAGTTCACCCTGCAACAATGTTTTGCGGCTTCTGGGGTTCTCTTGAAAGAAAAGGATTACCAATGTGAATTGAGAGTAAAACACAATACTCTGCACAAATTGTATGGCGTCACTTGGCAGCTGTGACGAGAAATTGTATCGCGTTTGTCTGTTTCATGACAACGCTCCAGTTCACACGACTAATTGTTGCGAAAGCTAAAGCTACCGTCCAATCCCAGAACAATGACAACAATCTGGTCTGTTGCGTCACTCTGTGGAGTTCAATCTCGAGCAGTGGTTTAATGCACAAAACTGTAGGGAAGCGTTACCAGAACATATCAGAATCACTGCTGGAAAGAACAGATTTTGTATTTCCTAGACAAACGTAGAAGAAATGCAATAGCACTCTTTCGTTTCATCCCAACACATACTCGGAAAACATCTCTACCGGTTTGGGATTACGACGTCGCCAGCCGACTTTTTATTCAGTCAGAATGAAGATATGGATCGGCACAATTTCCAAAGATGTTCTGCTTCATGAGCTCCTCGGAAATAGATTAACACTGCGAAGTCAGAAAGAAAATATTGTGGCGTCATTGGTTCAGTGCTTTTGTAAAATAACGTATACATAATGTTCTATAAACAACACATTTTAAAGTTGTAACTGAAAGTTTTATGCCCAGAAAAAATGCGGTAATTTTTAAAGAGGTTTGCCTGAAATCGAACACTCACTATACAGTACAGTTCTGGCGCCCAGTAACTACAACTTCATTATATTAAAGAAAGATCTACAGCAAAATAAATTAATAATGATGATGCCATAATAAAACACTTTGTGTATAAACTTGTAGTATCTGAGTGAAAAGGAGTGAAACCAATGGAAATTACATTGGAAAATGACATAGTTTATTTAATTATGCCATCTGAAAAATTAACCAAGTTGAAACTGTTTGGAATTTACCTAACACAGGAGTAAAACACAACGTCGTGCTAGTCTCCTGACAGAATATGTCCTGTGACTCAGCATTACGCGCTATCATGAACTGCCGTTGTATTCATTATGTTAACATGCAACGTACTTTGTAATACACCTGCTGCAACCATTCGCACCGACCGGCTTCATGACGTTTCTCCACGTGAAGTCGATTAGTGTAATAAACAGGACCAGGTAAGAGTACCAGTAATTTAACACTGTGGCTGTCATAGAAGCCCCAAGCTTGATAAACAAACTCTAATTACTTACATGTCAACTAATTTTCTTGCGATAAAACTTTGTTGACCAGGTTTATGACATGTTCCAATAAGACGTGTTCCTGTTATTCTAATGGAATTGCTAGATACGAAACTGTGTGCTTGTGTGTATGTATCGATTCGAAGGTAATCATAGCATACGTATGTTACCTTTACAGTGTATAATACCTTGAGATGTGCAGAAAAAGTGTCTGCCGCCTTCCTTTACTGACTTTAACAGAGGGCAAGGATGAGGAGCAGGTAGGCAAATTCATACCGAAGGTGAGACAGTTCAGGTCTGAAATGGCTGAAAACCTGGGGGGGGGGGGACTAAATTGAATTAACAAATGTGTGTATAGATGATATTGCATTCACTTGTTCTACTGACAAGAGGGAAGGGATACTATGTTCTGGATTTTTAAGCTATTATTATTATTGTTATTATTATTATTATTATAACTACGTCAAGCAATGGAGGTATGACTTATTTAAGTAAAGAATGTTTTGTGCATTACGAAAGGCACGCACCCGAACGAAGGTTGCATAGTTAATATCATATGTGTTAATTTGAATAAATAAACTCATTCATTCGTTTATTCATTAATAATACCTTTTGTTTGTAAACGGACGGCATTAGCACGAATTGCCGTAAGGATCATGTTGCGAGTTATAATTATTTGTGTACTTGTACACATGCCACAACAAAAGTCCATTACAATTGCTAGAGAACAGAAAACATAAAACATATAGCCTGAGCGCGTGCATAACTTCACAAGGTTATGAAAATAATAACATTTCTTCAGCTTGTTCTTCAACTTGGCAGAGATTTTCGAAATATCTGCGACATCACCTGACACTATCCGACTGAGCGGAATTACGCGCAAATCTCTTGCGTCACTACCTCGGCACGTCAAAATAACAAAAACAAAACCTCATTACGTAAGCTCGTTTATCAACAAAACGTTGCTTGGTACCTTTAGCCAATCAAACCACAAGAACTCGTGATGATGGTGCGGTCAATACTTCTTACCCTCTGCCGCTGTTAAGAATACTTTAATGAAACCCAAAGTTCCGCAGATGTCGCGGCAACACGTCAGTAGATGAAACTAAATAAAATAAAACATTTTCTAGCCGTCCAACGAAGATGCTTGTTACGTTGCCACAAACTGTTCCTTCGTCTATCTTCGACTTTAGATACAGGAACAACACTAGTAGGTTTATAATTTAAATTTCTTTTTCATGAAATGCCTAATTTAATAAGGTTATAAAAAGTAAGACATGGTTTCTGTGTTTCGAACCAATTTCTCTAAAACTAAATGCGGTAATGTCATGAATCGTATTTGGAAAGTACTGGGTGTAAATCCTTTGGGACAGACCATCCGCCTTTGGTTATTTCGTGGTTTCCCCACGTCTTTTAAGCGTATGCCAGGCGAAGGGGGCTGGTGCTTTGTGCGGCGTGGTTTGCGCTTCCCCAGCGTCTGGTGCGGAACCGACCCTAGTGAGGGATGGGGGCTACGCTGGCGTCGAAGTGCCCTATCTAGAATAATAGGCACAAATATTTTGCTTCTTAAGGCTTTCCGCACAAATCTATTAAGTTTATTTAAGAATATAAATGTTTTATTTTTCTTATTTTTATTTTATTTCATATGTTTCATTCGTATGTCCTACATACCAGTCAACTGTAGCTAAGGAAAGATGGGTACTTTGCAGGGAAACACATTTGGAACATCATGAGATATCACGATGATTTTACGATATTGAATGATTTACCAATTAAAATATCGTGTAAAATGGCAAAAGGTATATAAACAATAAAAATCTATTAAGAGAGAAAATCCAACTGACAGAATGTAGGCTCCCCTAGAAAATCCCAGAGAATCAGAGAAAGGTATATACAAAAAGAGTCCGAAAAAAAAAAGGTACCACCCAAATTGAATAAGAAGGAGGCAGAATTAACGAACAAGAGGTCTTCGGGCGGAAAGGAAGCAGCAGGCCGAGAGCAAGAGGAGGAAAATATGAGGAATATATGGAGAAAGTAGAAGAAAAAGAAAGAAGCACAAAAGCTAAATGCACCAACGACCAATCCAAATCTATGATGAAAAAGTACAGATAAAAGTTGAAATGTACAAGAGTAAAAAGAGAAGAGAAAAGAAGGAAACTTCACAGTCAATATCAATGGTTATACATGTTGCTTGAAAACGATGCTCTTTTTGTATAATCACTGAAGTGATTTGGCTTGCCTGTTTGATCTTTCTGAAAACATAACACTAATTTTATTAGCTGTTATCCCAAGCAGGACCGCATCGAGAATAAAATTAAATAAAATACAATTGAAAACTATTATAACAATATAATGGGAACATTCACGAGAATAGGTTTCCTAGATCTCTAGTCGAATCGAAGCAGAGATTATAGGAATTAATAAAAATTAACGTAGGAGAGAGGAAAAAAATAATCAATTTAGTTTAGTTTTTGAGCATCATGCTTCAAAACTATCGATTTCATTCTGATTGGTGAATATGATATCAATGAGATGAACATTGGCTGAAAGGCGCTCGTGTGGAATTGTCAACGTTATATGCACACTCGGCGAGTGGAAGAACATCGATAAAGCATATACATTGATGGGAACGCAAAAGTAATATGTAAAAATGGACATTGGAATGTATTAAATTGGTTTTTGAACTTTAATGTAACTACACAATTTATTCATGCTGAAATTAAATATGGGATTCTAATACTTTTAAAAGTTTTTTTTAAAAGACTTCTGAAATCGTAAACATTTGAGCGAAACTATCAATCATAATTAAGGTAAACGCAGGCTGGGCGATAGATTAAGAATGGAGTAAAACGTTGCAGTCAAGCAACCGCTTTTAACTACCTGCAGTATATAGAGATTATTATTAATTTTTTAAATGTTTTATTTGCTGTCGCTTTGACTGCATTGGTCTTTCGCGACGTCTGTAATTGTGGACTGGGTGTACTATAGGTGTAAGTCTATAGGAAAGAAATGAAGTTAATTAATGATGGCACAAATGAGCTCAAGACTCCTTTGCGCCTTAAAGTTATTTGGCATTTACCTTCTCAGGTTAAAGAAAATCTTACCCAGACATCTTGACCTGACCTAGATTGGAACTCAGGACCTCCGAATTGGTCGCAAACGCTACCACCAGATCACGGCAGTCTTTAGAGATCTTTGTTATCTATTACAAGCCTGACTGATTAGAGGTTCATTCAGAAAGTTTTCAAAAGTGGCCAGATAGTTACAACTTGAAAGCTATTACATCTTCTCGAAGTACTCAATGCATCGTCCCATCCTCTGGAAGCACTGCTGACAATCGCTTTCAGCTATGGTATTCTGCAACAGCTCTTCAGCGCATGATCGGATTTCCACAGATGAGAAGAGCTTCAAGTTTGGACCGTAGGGAGGATGAGTGAACCACTGCACAGTAGTAATATAGGATCCGTCCAAGATCAAATACATTTACCAGACCTCAAGACGGAAATAAAACGGCGGCCATAGTCACCCGACTACAGCCAATAGCAAACACAAACTTTTACGCAGAGTCAGTTTACAAGATGACATTATTTATTATTAGAAAATATCTCGATGGTTTTTAAGAATCTGAAATTGTTTACGAACAACATGTCAACGAAATATAAACTTCTCCTCAGGTAAGCACAAATTTTTATAACATACACTAACTTCTAAGTTGTTGGGCAGCTTAGAACTAATTTTATAAATGGGATAGCATCATGTTTATCATCGTTTATTTTAATGAAAAGGACATATTCTTCCCTGGCAATAGTTACCTGTCTTGTCTTAACCTCATTTGCAAAGGGGTCAAAACATAACGTCCTGCTCACAACATTCAATGAAACCAGCTTTACACGTTCTTCCGGAGCTTTCCTTTCATTGCTCCCTCACTATCACATATGATGGTAGATTAGCGAAAATTGCACAAGGAAAATGTCCTCTCTAACCATTTTGGTACCAAATGTTTAATACACACTACACTTTCATCATTAACTTCAAAACTTGCATGGTGTATACTGTTTATACATCCCTCCTTTAATTACTGCTCTTTAGCAAATGTAAATATGGTATGGAGTGCGCTGCCATAATTAAGAAACACAAGAGCAACCCAGGTTGTACTAACACTTTCTATTATACAAGTTCCTGTGATTTCATTAAATCAATATTAACGGAACAAAAACTAAAGAATTTCCACTATTTTGAGTACTATCGATACCTACATTAGGGGTCTGGTAAATACAGTCAGTCTTGATCCATCTCAGTTTGTTTATGGTAGCTTTTCTGGAACTTATTCCAAAATTAAATCAAGAGCAACTGTTTTTAATGCTACTTTGCTTTATTTATCCAGTGGTATTGTTGCCTTTTGCTCTCGATATGTAGTCAGCGTGGCAAAATGTTGCTAACTCGAAGCTTTTTGAGACACTCTTTCTAAACAATCTCTAGCAATGACTCGAAGCTTCTTCCGCCACTGTCGTGAAGGGCTTTCCATTTCTCTTTTGTCTTTGCAAGATGATCGGCTCTTGTTAAATTCCACAAATCAATTAAAAATTGGCTGTACGAAAATGGATAAAAGCTTGCGTACGCTATGTTTGATTAAAACTGATTTCAAATCATAGTAAACCATCGCTCGGAAATGTTTTCGTTCCACTTTCATTTTGGTAAGTAAACTGTTTTCACCCTGTTGCACTTCAATTCTCGCTGTTAAGTGTGCTGGGCGGGGAACAAGGATGCTACAGTTCTTATCCTTCTATCTTAAAATGCTTACCCAGGTCTATAAACACTCCGAGTGACCTTTGTAACCTTTTTTTTGACTGATGAAAGACTTGGTATGTAGGGATCACTATAAATTAAATGACGAGTTAAAAGTGACGATGCAGAATAAGCTCTCGCTCCAAAAGAAAAGAAAAACACTTTACTACAAATATTTGTACGCCTTTTGGACCGATATAAGAGGTGCATACGAACGAGATTTAGAAAGTTTCCGGAGTGAGTAAACTATTTATAAAATGCGTAAATACGAAATGCCACGCGGTATTTCATATTTTTATCTTTCAAGCACCTTTAACTTCCTCCAGCTGCAACCCGTGCAGTACCAACAATGTGCCTTAAAAGAAACAAAAGTGCCAGTAATTTAGTGTCGCGCAATAGAGCTGGGATTTCCTTGCAATGATTTATTTCGATTTTAAACGCAGCTTAAACCAGGAACAGTGCCTTGAGAAACTTTAACAGGCTTTAGGGAACCTTGTTCTTTCACGTGTAACAGTCCAATTGTTTTGCGGAATTTAAGTGGAGTCGAATATCTTTAAAGATGAAGAGAGCAGCAGAACACAAGACCCTAATAAGTATTTAGAGCAATGGTTCATACAAGTCAAATGTGGGCAAAGAAAGGGGAAATTCGCTTTGTGTATATTCATTTTCTTCACAATCGCTCACCGCAACATTAAATTTATTTATATATGCGCATTGTGCAGTTCTATTCCGATAATTAACTGTAATATACTTTTGACATCAATAATATGTTCAGACCGGAACATAGATCGACTGACCCTGCTTATGACGTATAGAACCAGAGCAGCATACAACGTTACATGCCATTCGGTTATCTTTGTGCATTCACCTCCTCCACCGGCTACGGCTCAGTTTATAATTTTGAAACCCTTGATCTTGAGATTTCCGTTTTAGAGGTACTCCATATTAGGTTGAGAAGTGTCTAAAAATGTCACATGATTATTTAAGGGTAAGGACGATTTCTTCTCAAGCTCAATGAAGGTAAGAAAGTCGGTCGAGGGAAATGGTTCCACAAAATACCCCAAAAATACAATAACGGCGACTGGCCGTGCTTTGATCACAACAGGCATTTATCAGTATTATCCGGAAATAAAACAATCCGTCATCAGTTTGGATCTTTCCAGACGCCCACTCCTAATGAAAATTAAATGGTTGCGACATTCTTCTGCATTCATGGTCATGTAGCAACAATTCCCTTAGAAGATCACTTGTTACCACAGAGAATTTGCCTCCCGAAAGTTTTCCAAAATACTTGTTGTACCATATCGGAATGCCACACATGACTTCCTGGAGAATATCCTTGTGAAGCCCTGATTTGGTACTCTTATGATTTCTTGCTATTCCCTTTGGTGAAGAACCGACTACGGCGGAAACGATTTTCAAGCCTAGAAGATGCTGTAGGAGCATACCATGAGGAACTCAGCACCAGGCCATAATAAGTAGTTGCAGTGCTTCCAGTCTTGATTCTGAAGGATAGAGGCTGCGGGAGAAGATGTAGCACAAAGTTTGAAGTTATCATTAGTATGTGGCCCATAGAAGGTATCGGGTTGGGACTTTATTGTAGGTAGCCCCATGCTTTGAGTCGATTCAGGCTGATGGCCTAACCTTGAGGAAGAATAAATGTGACCCATATCCGGAAACGATTAACAACATCGAAACTGAGTAGGTAGAAGAAATAACCACCAGCAGAAGAAAACAAATTGGCAGACCACTGTACTCTTCTGTAGGGAAGTACCACACAAAGGCTATACGACAAGAGTTGAAGAACATCATCAGAACACGGAACATCTGATAAAGAAGCAATTACTAATGAAAGACTTGAGATTGGCTGATGTCATCCAGAATGCCGAGCGACAGCTGAAGTGCATATAGCTGAAGATGAATGCACTTGCACGCTGAATATTATAAAAATCAAATCGGAACATTTTAATATATAATTAAATATTTATAAAAATATATCGCATTGTACAATGTTGCGTATAGTTAAATTTAAATTACTATTGGTTACCAGTAGTTGTAGTATGTTGTTCAAGTTGTTGTAGTACTGGTTACGTAAAATTGTTGAAATTTTAGTTAATCTAGTTATTTAGAAAAGTAGATCTGTACATTTAATTAATTAAAAATCAACATAAAATGTAAAATAGAACAATAACGAAAGAAACTGGAATAATACGTTCTGATATAGGTTCCAGATATCAGAGTGCATTGCAGGCGTTAAAAAAATACTAATAAATAAATAAACAAAATAAAAACCGGAAACTTTCTGTGTCCCTCGTAAAGAGCACTGAGGAGCGAGCTATAGATTGATCTACTTCAGTTGCACTTGTTTATAAAGCAAATCAATACGTAACAAGTTAGTACGTTCCAATCCTTAGCACATCATTAGCGTACGGGCATTTACTGCAGATGATTCTTAAATACCTCATTATAATGATAAGGGGTGTGTTCTGACCACTGTTGTGTCTAATTGTATAATTATTATTTAATTTTCTTTATCGTTTCTAAGACTTTTGGACACTTAGCCCTTGGGGGGGGGGGGAGTGAGATCTGCAGTGACCTATTTCGCTAAAAAAATTGTCACAAAATTTTTTTTAATAGTTGCACGAGAAGTTTTTATTAACACTTTATAGTTTGTAGTTCCGCCAGGAAAGGGTTTCTTCCTTTACGAGCTGTGGAAACGATTTTACGAGGGGCGAAAGTCTCCCCTTCCCCGTAGCCCCAGCCCTGGTGGTGCTTCGTTATATTGGAAGGGCTGTGAACATACCAGTCACAACTTTATTCGCCAAGAGTATCGATGTAATGGAACTTTTCCCTATTTTCAACAAAGTGGAGGCTGCAAGTAAAAGCTTGTATTTCGGGAACCAACATGTCCATTAAAGGATTTTGACTTCAGTTTCCATTAGAATGGCATCTTCTGCTGATTGGAAGACCAACTCAAGATGGCTACTTCCGCGCTGTTGCCCCGGCCAAAGTAAACAAGTTCACTTGATCGTAGTTTAGTGAAACTAGGAAGTCCACCATTTCCGTTTGCTATAATTACATTCGCTCAATGTAAATGTCTGGAGTGCCAGATGTGGCCGTTGTACGTGGGATGCTGCTAACCTGTCTCATTGTTACACAGACAATTCACTGAAACACAGAACTCACACATGATATACTCTAAAAGGTAAGAACGACACGGCTCTAACATACAAGAATTATATCCTGTATCCAACCTCATTTTCTAGAGAATTCATGCCATTTTATTAGTGAAACACTCCAATCCTTTAAATGTTCTTACTTTGACAATAGCAAGCTTTTGTGAGTTCTTTAGAATATTTATGTCATTAACATTTTTTACAAAATTCCATTACTCATAACATCAGTATTCGATAAGACAAACTTTCTATTTAACACAAAATTAGTAAATTGCAGGCATGAAAACTTTCTGAATTTCCCTATCCCACTTGCAAGCTTGTCACCTTATTGTTTTGCCCGTATTACGCTATAAGTTATAACAAGCACATAATCCCCGTACCCTTCACCAACGAATAACTTTCTTGACTTTGTTTATCTACGTACGCTCAAGTCATCAGCGTCACATTCAACTCAGGGCGTAAAGCGGCGATTAATTTTGCTCAGAGGCCTCTTCTTTCAGGCATGAGGTTCTTTTACGGAATCCGAAAACAATTTCCTGGCGACCTTGAGTCTACGAGGCAAGTATGGTTACAACTGGACCAGCAAGACCGACCCAACGAATAGCGTCCAATCACAGAAGTTGGTTCAAAATCACGTTAGTTTCCTAAAAAATAGAATATCTTCTGCGAGCTAAAGCTTCACAGCAGTAAGCAATATGATGAACAGTTGCAGGGCTCTTCCCTAAGTGCTCGCAGCTGAAATCGCCTCGAAACAAACCCACTGTATTAAGATGCCTTTTCTTCAAGTCCATTTATGGAAAAGGATCATCGAGCTCTTCAAAGAAACGTCAAACTGTGGGGGTCATGAGAGAGGTGAGTTGCTATGAAGATACGGTTAATAGTAAAACAAGGCAAGGTGAAATACTGGTTTAGGGAGACTGTTCCACACTTCGCGCTAAATGCTATAGACACCAGATGCAAAAAAATAGCACCAAGTTTTGGGCTGTAGAAGTGGAAAGAGCACTCAGAGAATGTCAACGAGGTAATGCAAATAACAAACATATGGAAGAAGATTAGAACAAGGGTAAAGATTATCAGTATGCAGAAAATTGAGGCAGAATGTAACACGAAAGTCTCCTTTAAATTAACTGGGGTTAAAGAGGTACATATGCTCGTTCTAGGGAGAAGAACAAGATTAGGAAGGTTTGAAGGTTAAAAAAATAACGGTAGGAGAACCTGTCCACCTTTGTGGAAGGGATGAAGAATGGGTACATATTCTGACAGAATCTACCGATAAGGAACACCAGAAAAAAAAAAAAAAAAAAAAAAAAAACAACAAAAAAAAAAAACAACAACAACAACAACAACAACACACACACACACACAAACGCTATTTTCTGAAACTTTTTCAGGAAATTAAAAGGACAATTGACATACTGGGACCTGTTTGCGAACCACACTAATGTGTTGAACATGGACATTTTCCTAGTCAAAGTGCGCGAAGCTAGAGACAATTATTTTCTGGTTAGAATGGAATAATTATAAATAATTAATATGTTTTCATTCATGTATCTGTAAATATCGTTCTTCCCATTTTATTGTTTGTTTATTATTATTATTATTATTATTATTATTATTATTATTATTATTTGCTCATCTTTCTAAATGTGTTTCATACTTAAATATGTACGGTCTCCGACTCAATCATAGAATATATCTGAAATGCGCATATAGAATTTTATAACAATAAAGATACTACCATTACTACTTCTTAAAAAAGATGAGCCTGCTTATTTCTTTTGTAATGTTTACTTTGATGTAAGACGTGATTGAACTACATTGATTTATGAGTTTTGTTATAATTTAAAACTGTAAACATACTCCATTGTACTGTTATAACCAGTCAAAACACATTCTAATCTTACAGATTTGTCCTATCTTATTTCATGTAAAAATGTATGCTATTAACTTAATAAGCAATGATCTCAGGAATTGACACATTCATTGTTATATTTCGTTTATTCTTGGTATGAATGTAAAGTAATGCTGTATTGTTAAAAAAATTCTTGAACATGTTGATCCTAGTGGTGTAGCGGTAAACATACTTGCCTTCTAAACCCAAGATCGCGGGTTCAAACCCGGCCAGGATCGGTGGATTTTTTTCGGACGTAAATATCCTAAGTATGGCTTCCTTCTGAAGGGAAGTAAAGCCGTGGGTACCGTCTCGTATATTTACGGCACGAAAAAGAACGTCAAGCCTGAAAGAAGAGGCCTCTGAGCAAAATTTGTCGGCCGTTTCGCGCCCTGAATTGAATGGGACGCTGATGACCTGAGATATTAAAGAGCGTCCGTAAATAAATAAAAAACAACAACATACTTGAACATAGTTGTTAGCAGTCATCCGCACTCGTATTACAATAACAGATGCGACCACCGCCGGCTTAATGGACGATGACCGATCAAGATACTCTTATTGCCAACCTTTTGTAAGCGTGGGAAGAATTATTCTGTACTGGATATATAGGCAGTGTATTATGTACTCGGTTCATACCAACAGTCTACTTTAGCAATTATATTTTTCCTGTTTTACTGGAACGGTCATTAATTTCCCTAAAACGTAACTGTTTACTGTTATAGAAGTAACTGTTCTTAATTTCCATTATTACGGTTCATTTACAAAAGTTTGTAAAGATTTTAAATTTTGTGTATTTATATGTTATATTATATTCTGGCGTTTCAAGTAATGTGCGGTAATTTTTAAATGTCTATTAAAAAATACAGGGTGTCCACACGAAAGTTCCTAATCTTAAATTCTCATTTTAAGAAAACTATTAGTCCTAGATATTTGTAATTTACGGTTTCGTGTAAAGCAACTCAAGATGCACTTCTTTGTAAACTCAATTAGTAGCTCTCAAAATATACAGTTGATAAATCAATCTCAATCCATGTGCGCACTAGCATGTTTGGAGTGCCTGAGTTGATGACTGTCACAATTTTCTGGTGAGGATCAGCAAAATCACGCGGACCCACTCTTTCACTTAACCCCACAAGAAGAAACACAGAGGCGATAAGTTTGGAGATTGCGGTCGTCAAGAAATGAATTCATCGCGTCCTATCCATTGTTGTGGGAACGTTCTGTCCAAAAACATACGAACGTCTACACGCCAGTTGCAAAGGGACTTGTTGATTTGATTTATTTACAGACGCTCTTTAACATCTCAGGTCATCAGCGTCCCATTCAATTCAAGGCGTGAAACAGCCGACAAATTTTGCTCAGAGGCCTCTCTTTCAGGCTTGACGTTCTTTTACATGCCGTAAATGTACGACACGGGACCCACGGCTTTATTTCCTTTCCAAAGGAAACCATACTTAGGATTTTTACGCCCGAAAAAAATCCATCGGTCCTGGCCAGGTTTGAACCCGCGATCCTGGGTCTACGAGGCAAGAATGGTACCACAGGTTGCAAAGGGAGGAGCTGTGGTACAGCAAGCTGCTCAAGAATGTCAAGATAAAGACGCCATTTATAATTTTCTCCACGAATAAAAACAGTTCGATAATTGTGTCACGCCTCAAGGTATACCGTACATTTATTTTTTCGTTGTCTCTGACATGTTCGCGAACACCGTGGGAACTGAAAACTTTTTCAGTTGCTTTACAAGCTGCAGCAATCACCAAATCTCTAGGACTAATAGTTTCCTTAAAATAAGAATGTGAAATCAGAGAAGTTTCATTGGACACTGTGTATTATAGTTACATCATGTCCTTGAATACTGAAATTCGTCAATATTTTGATTCAGATGTTTGATATATTCTTGTACTTATTTATTTCCTGAAATAACGCTTACATTCAGATAAGCTGTAATTTATGAAATAACACTTTTTCCAGAGTATTTTTCTGGTTTTGTCCTCTTTGTGAATAACAATGGATATTTTGTGATAATTTATAAAGTATATTATTACACATAAAATATTAGTTAAACGGAATAGTTTACCTAAGTTACACGCTCCTCTGTGACAGTATTAATTACTTTAAACGAAATAACATGTAGCATTAGGTCATTCATTTGGTAATAATATCAAAGCGTATCCAACTATGTGATCTATAATATTAAATAAAAACTCTCAAAACATGTATAAAGAATCCATACTAAATAAAACTTTATACGCTCTTGATAGATGTAAGTGAATGCCGCCACTGAACTGCACCGCCGCAGGTGCAAGTTTTGTGATTGCTCCGCAACTCGAGACGTTGTAGTGCCTTAAATAAGCATTCCTTTATATTGCGGGGTAGAAAAGCCCAGAAAGCTGACGTCGCAGGGTAGTGCGTTGGCGGACACTGGCTTAGACGGCGCACTTATTGCTATCAGACGCCACGTTACTCCGAATAAATTTCACTGCACATCCGTTCAACACCCACGAAAGCAGAACATTATTTTCCTTCTCTCATTTTACTGTTGAACATAATATTTATATTTTCTCCACAAGAAATCTTAAAACTTGCGACTAAAAAGTAAACAAGAGAGACTATCATACATTGGTGACTGTCATCTGATTGCACGATTATGTAAACGAGTCCCTTTAATGGTTTGTGCAACATGAATCTAACGTTTCCATGACTTCAGGATGTTTTTCAGTTTGATAATTGACAGTAGACTTTTACGTTCAAGAAAACTGTAACCCTGTTACCACGAAGAAGAATCACGAAGCCTGGAAACAGCTGATGAACATGATGTTCTCCATATTTTGGTCATGTACGCATCTTTTAACACTATTTTCTTTTGATGCCGGAGACAGCAGGTGTATACCTAGGTAACGAAATGCTATAAACTTGGCAGCAAACTTAATTATCAGAGACAAGGCTTGAAAATTGAGTTAAATGTGCGAGGAAGTGAAAATGAACAAAACGCTGCTACAAAGGCGAAGGGAAGAAGCAGCAATAGCAATGCCCGACTGGAAATAACCCCAAAAATGAGAAAATTAGGATGATATTTTAAGTTGCTCTGTGCCAATCCGAAATAATGATATATTAATTAGAAAGTTAGATGTAACTAACTTGCAAGAAGAGGAATCTTGGAAATAAAGTGCCTTTTTTGTAAAAACTGGAATAATTAAGTCTTAAAAACTTCTCAAGTGCAATACAAGTCTTTCAACAAACACGTAGACTCTCATTATATACTTCTATCGGCACCAATGGTTGTAAAATTTAGATTTTTTCTTAATAAAGTCACTAGGAATGTCGTGAAAGTGACCATAAATTAACATTTCAATTCATGTTCAATATTTCCCCAGGGAGCGGCACATTCTGATGAAACTTTGTACAGCTATTCACACGCCATAAAAGCTAATTATTAGTCGATACAATAAAAAGAACTCACTGCTATTGCGAATAAAGTTTTTCGCAAATTAACCGAAGAAAAACATGACTTTTTTAAAATGAATATTTTAAATTCATTTCCACAAAGTTAAATGATGCTAAATTAATTTATTTATTGATGATCTTTAACATTTCAAGTCATTAGCGTCCCATATAGGCCTGAAACGGCCGATATTTTGTTTAGAGACCTCTTCTTCCAAGCTCGAGGCTCTTTTACGTGCCCTGAATCTACGACACATGAGCCACGGGTTTGCTTCCCTTCCAAGGAAGATACACTTAGGATTTTATAACATAAAAATCGATTTACCTAATTGGATTGAACCCAGGATCTTAGGTCTACGAGGCAAGTATGGTTATCTCTAGGACCGACGGGAAATGATACAATTGAACCATTAGATTTTAACAAGAAATACTTTAAATGCGACCTGATTCCCGATTTAAATAATAAACCAACTATGAATAAAAGTTATATGATTGATAGTTTTAGAACTATGATACCTGTTATAACCAGGACCTGCGTTTGGATGACCTTGAACAAAGCAAAATGCTACCAAAAGTTACTAGGATGTTGTCAGAATTCCGCACTAGCCACATCAATTTCCCGGTCGGCAGCCAGCATCATACCGCCCGGGAGGACAACATTGTGTGACCTGAGCAGCTAGCTATTAAGAACACCATGAAGGAAGCTTCATAGTGACGCAACTTTAATTAAACTCATAGCACTCCTAATACGTCTGAGAAATGTTACAAGTTCTATCCTCATACATCCTGCATTATGGAGTTCCATGCACATTACACTTGGTGACTCCGCGATTGGGCTTGCCAGAGAATTTTACAAACATCCTGAAGTTGGGCTGCATGAGCGGAATGTCCTGCTGAAATAGTATAGCTCTCTGTTTCTGTCAAAATTATAGCAGAACAGATTGGAGAAGTTCTGGATGTACTGTATAAACACCAGGGGCGAACGATCATTGGAGTGTCTACGGAGTTGGTACCGTACACACTGTGAAAGATGGCGCTTACCAGAGCCCTATTCCACATTACAGGTGTATTAGTTAAGTTCTTGTAACTTTCTGTTTGATGAAAGAAGTATCACACCTGTTAAGTATTAGATAAAAGTTACAAGTGAGGTTATATATGAGCAAGATGGAGTAAGAGCATACCTTGAATTACGTTTAATCCACCCCTTAGTAATAAATTAATATTTTTAATATAAGAACGGATTATTTTGTTCCTCCTAATTGGGTCTCGTATTTTTTCTCAGATATATGACAATTTAAATATTTAATTATGCATCTATCAATATTCAAGCATAATAATCCACTTTGAGACGGCCGTCCCATACGGCTACATGTAGGAGCTTCAATTTCAGACTCGAGAGACGGCAGGAGAATCAAGCTTTGCGATTGGTCTAGGTCATTTGTTTTATAGTTCATTTATATTTGTTCACACTGCTTAACAATCACGTTCTGATTAGAAGCAGAAAAAAAAAAACGGGGAAAATTGCGTCAGAAGAGATTATTTTAAAAGAGAATCAAGAATGAAAACAAATTATATTCGTGGCATGTAGCAACAACCTTAAAAAATATGCATTTGAAAAAGAAACGTAAATATCATTCATAAACTTTAGTCTAATTGCACTTAACCTTATTTTTTGTTATACATAAATACTTTTTAATATTTCTTGACATATATATTCCTACTCATCATTATAATCATATTTGCTAATGCTTTCCACATTTAGCTCAATTGACTCCCAAAATCATGAAAAGGATATTACATTTTGCGCTAGTATTTGAAGTTACCAATATCCGTAAACTTATGGATAAATGAATAGAAATTACCAGTGCCTCACTACTACCTAATACTTCTGTGGAACAGAACAACGAAAATTCACCCCCCTAAGTATGGAGTAGTAAAGTACAAGTGTAGCAGAAACTTTTGTGAAATACAATTTTATTAATTACTACAAATTACAAGTTCATACACTTGTAATGTGTCAGACCATACTTTTATGAAACGGGGCCCAAACCAACGCAGAACATGTACACGATCATAATTAGTCCCAATGGTCTTGTCAGTGAACACAACGCTTCGCCTGTCTTCCCTCTAGGTGCTACTTTCTCGACACCACTCGAGGTGGGCTGCGTGCATGCCTAATGGAACGCGTGATCGTAAATCAGTTTCAACTCCTTGAGCGACATTACGTCTAATCCGCTATGGCAGCACGGTCTTGGTGTCGCTGACTTACGGAAGCACGTTTACGGGTATATAGTTTCCTCTGAGCAGCGGTGCCAACTGCCGCTTCCAACGTGTTCCGCAATTCTTCGGTATGTCACTAATCGGCATCGTTCAAACTCAGTTAATTATACAAATGAGGCTCGTGCTTGAATGTCCACTGAGCACAGTACAGCGCTTCCTCCTGTACAGATGATCAAACGTTAACACACATCAGAGTGCTCTGACCATGGCCGAGATCATTAAGGCGAGGACTCGTGAGCGGGAGGTCTGGGGCTCGAATCCCGCCAAGACCGTCCTCCCTGATTGAGTTTTTTTCCAGGTTTTCCTCAGTCCTCATAAACGGCAATTGCCGAGGAGATACCCTAAACTTAGGCCTGGAACGTTTCCTTCCTTAAATAATCCTTTCCCAATATTTCATCTCATGTGTCATCGGTGTCCACCGCCTGTAACGCCTCAATAGTAAAAACGGGCGTTAAACACTACTCAAAAAAAAAAAAAAGTACTTTGACGGTTCCAATTGCACTTCGAAGTCTTCCACAGTGCTGCGCTCTGTATCACTTGATGTGCCGACCTCCAGTAACGTATTTTGTGAATGTGGTCTTTCCCATTCACTACCTTCATGGCGATCTTTTTTCGTTTTCCAGTAGTGTGCACATCTCTTCGGTCATTCAGACTATTTTGTTGTTTTGGTAATTCCGCCATTTTTGATTTCCGTGCTATGTATACCTAACCATATGGTAACATTGCATCATAGTTTAAATATTCCCACTTATTTTCAAAACTTAGTGCAATAAATTTATTTAAATTGCATACTGTAACGCACAGAAATATTTAAACATGTTTATGTGCGAATTTTCTAGTTACAGTTAGACGACTTTTAAAGCATCGTGGGCACTACAATTATCCTACCTCTACAAAGCATTACAAATAATTTAAGTCGATAATGCTGCAAAGCAGCCAAAGGATTTCCCTCATTGCTTTTCAGCTCATTTGAAAACGCTCTCAAAAAGGTTGTACGTGACGAATAAAAGTTATTGGCCTTTTATCACAAGATGCTTTAAATTATTCCGCAATTAAGGGAAATGTCAGATGTCTACAGACGACACTTTTGCAGCATCGCCAAGTTAACAAGATTCACTCCCCCCAAAAAAAAAGATTATAAAGGAAAACGATTACATCTGAACATATAATGAGCAGAGAGGCGTTGCAGTTTATGTCAGAGATTGTAGTTATTGCTTTCTGCCGCCTTTAACAGTATACGACTATCACGCAATCGAATTCGAACAAGTTCCGACCGTCCATAAATGAATTTTCTTTCAACTCGTACTTTAACCAATTTACTTCTAATAGGCAGGTTATTATTTTTACACTTCATAAAACATATCGAAATATTAACAAGTGTTACAACATATGATAGAAATTCAATTACATTAAGAACCAAAATAGGAACATAAAATTTATAAGGGTTGCTCACACGAAACTAAACTTTCCAAACTTAGTGTTGTTGCTTAATACATTTGTTTTGTTGGATAACATTGTGCGTTAGGAAGAAGTTGATATTGTTTGAAAAAGTGCTTTGATTTAATGTGCAAAAACACGCTTATTGGTATGGTAACCAACTTGGATTTGTCCAAACATGACCAGCGAGTACATAGTAAATTCTTGAACGCAGATGATATTAAAGGAGCTGAAATATATTGTCGGTTGGAGTTTGTGTAGTCCTCTGACAAGATAAATAGACAGAAATGATAGGGAATGAGGGGGGGATGACTTTTGACCAATCACAGCCGGATTACGGTGTGAAATTATCGAAAAAAAAGTATCAAATCCGTTTTATCACGCGACGTGCATTTGTCTTCGTTAGTGTAGTCAACACTATGCCTCCACTATGTAATTCCAGAGTACGCATCACTGACCACTTTTCTGTATTTTGAATAATTATAAATTTAACTAACTTAATGTGTATTCACTGAAGCAATGTTTTTGTGTGTTCAGCTAAATAGTCTGAAATTATTTTGTAAATTATGCAACAATACCTACTTAAGCAAACATATATCTTAATAAGCACGTTGTTCAGAATGGTAAATGTTATCTCTATTTTGTTTTTCTCGGTTGGTATTAGTAAATAGAAAAATAGCGATTGTAATTATTCGATTTTCATCTATTTCATTCTCCCAGTTTTTGAATAGGTAGGAATTCCGAAGTATGATGTTTTATACACATTTTAATAATTCGTGCGCGAATTCAAATATATATTACTTTTAATCTTATTGTATTCAGGAAATAGTCCCAAACTCATATTTGGCTCTTCTCTATTGGCATTACTGACAATCGACATTCATCTATTGCTAGATGGCTTGAAAAGGTTAAGTATTCATAATACAAAAATACAATTATTAAATTTTTTAAACTAAGTTTAGGGGAATTATATATAAGTTCTTAATCTATCCGTGAAATAGCCCTAATAAATATTACTGGAGGGTCTGAGCTTTCCAATAAATTCATTCACTAATTTAGCAAATTTATCTCAGACCCTCTTGAGATATCACCTGTGATAAGCATGTAGTAGCACAAGATTCAGAAGATTGATTTCAAAAGGCTATAATATAAATTTGGAATGAAATGTGATCTTAAACTGTCAACTTCGAAAACAAAGACAATGGCATTCCAGGGAAAATACCAATGCAAAGCAAAAATAAGCAGACCAAAATCAATCATGACATCAGAAATTATCAAGTGCACGACATGGTTCTGGAGGATGGCCGATTAAAGGTGTCCGAAACCTCTGATGATTTGGGCCTTTAAGAGCAAAGCGTATTTCACATTTTGAGGGAATAATTGTGCTTGATAAAATTATTGGCAAGATGGGCGCCGCGACTGCTGATTCAGGATCAAAAGCGAATCAGAGTGCAATCTCTCAGCGAAGTTTTCAGAGAGATTCCGCCGACCTTATGTGATCAAAAACATGGGTGCACACCTGAAACGATCCGACAGTTTAAAGAATGGAAGTATCACGACAACTTCAATCACTGGAGCGAATTGTGCTAACCTTTTGGACTACTGAAGACTAAAAATACGCGAAGAAAGGCCGGGTTTATCTAAGAAGAAAGTCGCCTTACAATCAATGAATTGGGGTATTATTTGCAGCCAAACCCGCCTTATTCCCATGACTTGTCTCCAACGAATTTCCATCTGTTTGATTAACTGAGAAAAGTCCTTCGTGCAAATAACTTTTCGTCCGATGAAGTGCTTAAATCATCAGTTGAGGCGAACTTGGTAGGCTTGCAGGAATCTGACTTTCGTGATGGGAGCATTGCTGGACAAAGTGCATTAGTGTCAAGGGAGACTAAGTTGAAAAATAAGAATACTTTTAAAAAGCTATTTCATTCCGAGAACTTTTCAAATAACACCCGTAGCTGTGATCTGTTATGTAGCGTCTTAGCTACCAAAGAAAACTCTTAAAGGCCTTGAGAATCCGTGAAAATGTGTTATTTGCTTAAAATTCATAGCTCGCAAAGCATTTATCCAATTTGAATGAACTTTGTATACATATTAATTTAACAGAAATGCGATAACAATAAAAAAAAACAGAAAAAAAATTCATACAAAAGTTCACTTCTAGTATACCTTTAACATATCAGGCTTGTCAATTTGCGAGGAAATGTAGGAGTATGCACTCATGACGCTTCAACGTTGCTGGAAATAAAACATTTCTGCAATGGTTATTAAAAAAAAGAAAAAAAAAAAGCAGATTACTTCAAGAAGTGTATAGGTCCCTTAAAAGCAGTTTAGTTACTTTTAGAACATTGCAGGAAGATATTTTTCACCAATAGCAACATTACAGCA
The DNA here is from genome assembly GCA_030762175.1 of Metallyticus violacea. NCBI lineage: Eukaryota > Metazoa > Arthropoda > Insecta > Mantodea > Metallyticidae > Metallyticus > Metallyticus violacea. The sequence goes on from CM060845.1 coordinate 23,435,068, forward strand.
GATCGATAGGTCGACCCTGATGGTTGGCCATTATCATTATATAGAAATTGTTGCAGATACCGCGCCCCGGGCTTCAATTTGCTCCCGACACTTTTCTCAGACAGAACGAGCAAAGATTTTTTAACGCTTAGATACGTTCCTTTGTTCGCCTCTCACGCCTCTTTTGTCGGAACTCGTAAATCACGGTGTGTGCCTCTTACCTTACCAATATTACAATTTAATATGCTCGTATGCTCTGTTAGTTCCTCCTTTAATACACTAATGCAGTCTGTCAGTTAAAAAATTGAACTGCGCTAAAACCCGCTTGATCCTAATCCACACATATCCGGGAAGCGTTCAAATTTTAATTATAATTTAATGGACACAGAATACACAAAAATAGAGGGCATTTGTGTAAGTCCCCCCCCCCCCATTGAGGACATCGGTTCGATAGTTTCTCGAATCCCTTCTATCGTCTGTTGGCTTAACTACTCTCGAACACATCAGCGATTACTTCACTTTATCCACAAACCCCTTCAAGAACGAAAATACGACACGACATCATCAAGACAATAGGAAGGAAAAAAAGAACATTCCACCTCCATTTTTGTATTAGCTGCTTCGTGTTCTGCAGAAGTGCACGTAACTCTACACCTTCCTCCTTCCTTGAGATAGCGTCTCCCCCCCCCCCCCAAGCACGAGGGTAACTATTTAATTTTCGGGATTTGAAGAAACTAGAGGAGATATGCTCCCTGTTAGCAGCACTGGAAAGAGGGTATCCTGTTTAGGGGTCATAGCGGAAGTTAGCATTGTTGCAGCTACAGTAAAATGTTACTTGTGCTCTACAATGAATGCGTCTTACGATTGTAAGTACGACCTCGGTTAACAAGAATGCCCGGAAAAATTACAGATAGCTCTCCCAAAATAAATTTATGTTCTTTTGTAACATTCGTAGAGTCCTTAATATTTTTTACATTTTGTTGCTATGTGATATTTATTTCTAGTTGAGATGAATTAACAAACAACATAAAATAAATAAATAAATAAAACGAATTGTCTATGTCGTTTATTTATGTCTAGAGGGATAAACTTACTACGTAATAATTTAAAAACGCAAGTCCCATTTAAAATTAAAATACAGGGCAATTTCGTCGATGTTCTTGTGCGCTGAGGGATGTAATTCTCGGCGCGTTGTCACCCGTCTTTAAGATCGTACTGCGTTTATAAACGCTCATATCTGACATTTCATCTGCATACTGTGCCTTTATTCTTCTGCATATTTTCAGGAGTTTTACTCCTTTCTTTGCAAGAAATTTAATAAAAATGATATGATCCACTTACATAAACTACTTCTTCACCCATATCTGCATAAAGATGAGAGAAACTAAGGTGATTGTACTCTTCTATAATTAGCGTATTTTGTGCATATTGCAAGCGAAGAACAATACTAGGCTTATGGGAAATTACAGTTTATCAGGAGAAGTGGCGGCGGAGGCAAACTGTTGAATATTCGTTGTGAAATGTAATTTGATAGTTTTAACAGAGCTTTTGAAAATTAAATTCAAACACAGTTCATCATCATTAAATGACAAGTTTTCTGCGTATAAACGTTGTAATATAATACAAATTAAAAAACAGACAGTATTTAATTTGTATATGTTATTCCACTTTAACGTAAAAAGGCTTTTAAATTGCTTGATTTTTTGAGGTACGGAAAAGTGAGCACCGCTATATATAAAAGTAAACACAAAGAACATTTTGCTTAAATGTACAAGATATTTCCAATGTTTATTTCTGTAGCCATAACTGTAATTTTATATTGACTTTTTCACTAATGTGTCCTTATTATAAAATGACCAATGAAACGAAACAAAATTTTGACCAATTACAGCCGGATATCACGTGACGTGCACCTATCTTGTGGTCAGTGTAGCCAACTCTAATCTCCACTATTTAATTCCTGAGCATGCATCACTGATCACTTTTCTGTGCTTTCAGTAATTGTGTATTTAACCAAATGTGCATTCATTCAAGCAATTGTTTTTGCGTAATCAGCAAAACACATTGAAATCATTTTATAAATTCTGTAACTATGTCTGCCTAAGCAACCATTTATCTTAATAAATACACTGTTCGGAACGGTAAAATGTTTTCTGTTATGTTTTCCTCAGTTGGATTATTAACTCTAGCGGCAGCGACTGTAATAGTCGACTTTCGTCTATTTCATTCTCACAGTTTCTGAACAGGTAGGTATTGCATAACATTTTATGCAATTGTTAATTATCCGTGCGCGAAATTATATATATATATATAGAATAAGAATAAAAGTAATATATATATATATATATATATATATATATATTACTTTATTCTTATTCTATGCTTGAAGTAATTCCAAACCCGTATTTGGCCCTTCTCTATTGGCATTACTGACAATCGACATTCGTATGTTGCTAGATGTCTTGAAAAAGTTAAATATTCATAATACAAATGAACAATTATTACAATATTGTAAGCCAAGATTACATAAATTATATTTAAATTCTTCTTTTATTCTTGAAATAGTCACAATAAATATCACTCGAGGGTCTGAGCTTTCAGGATAAATTCACTATGTCCATGAATTTATCGGCAATCTTAGATCCTATTACGTGATAATTGCATGCAAGCGCCTTTCAGCCAAGGTACGGTCTCATTGATACCTTATTCACCAACCAGAATGGAACTTAATCAATAATTTTTAAAGCGGGTGCTCAACAACCAAATTGATAGTTTTTTAATCCTGCGTTCATTTTTCTTATTCCTATATGCTCTACTTCGAATCTGAAGAGCGTGCATAAATAATATAAATCTACTGCAAATCCAAGAAACCTTTTCTCATGCATTTTCCTGTTCACTATTAGTAGTAAAGGCAATCGTTATAATAATGTTCAGTTGTACTTTATTTACTTTAGATCTCCACGCGGTTCTGCTTGAAACAAATATTAATAAAATTAATACTTGTTTTTGGAAAGATCAAACAGATGAGACAAATTAACTTCAGTGATTATAGTAATTGATAGAGAGAAAATGACATCGTTCTCGCATTGCGATTTGAAGTCATAGTTTGACTGAAATTAATATTTGCGAGTTGCTTTGCACAACTTGTTAATTTCAACTTCCTCTACCAATGGTCTACAAGAGAACATAATATTTGTATTTTCTTAATATTCAATAAACACAAACGAAACTTCATTAGTCAACAGCTTACTGCTAAGTAAAGAACTGATGTATCTCTGCTGAGAGAATGCTGCTATTTCAAGTTTAATAATTTTTATATTGAAATAGCTGCAAGTGTTCCCATATTTAATACACATAACTTGGCATTAATATAGTAATTTACTATAATTAATAGTATTTTAAAACACTTTTTTGCACTTTGTGATGCAACAGTCGTTCGTATAAAACTAGAGGCAAACTTTCCTGGAAATGCACGTGACGAGAATGACGTTCCAGGTGGTGCATACACATAATGCCTCTTATGGATAAGAGATTCCTACTATCGCTTCCTCTCACCTCCCCCAATGAAAATACTCCACAAGTTTACCAAGATAATGGTTTGCACCGCGACTGCTAACCAAGTCCCCTACAGACAATAACCTCAAATAGCAACATCAGGCGCAAGATAGAAGCCTTTAACAATTAAAATACGCTTACACAAAGAAAAGCGAGATAAAAAGTCAGCGTAGACTTCTATATAGTCTATTTTGTCAATATAGAACTAAGCAAATACAGACAAAATTAATTTGTGCCGATCACATAGGCGTAAGAAACTTAGTAATATCGCAGCGACCACCAGACTTAGGTGAAGCTAGAAAAGTCAAAAGAGAGAAGCATAAAATTAACTGCACAAAGACGAAGATTATTCGCTCTCGCGATACTCCGTACCAAAAACGGGGGATACACAACAAAAAGGGTGGACATTGGTAACGGTCGTTCGATCTAATAGAAGGTTCGAAGGCAGGTAGTTTAGTTATAGAGCGGGCATAACCGGAAGAACTAGAACTATGGTATGTAACGGGATTAGTTATACCCGCTCTACCTGTTGTTGCTTATACGTTCCTTAACGGACAATTGTCGGTCCTAGTGGTGTAGTGGTAACCATACTTGCCTTCTCTACCCAAGATCGCGGGTTCAAACCCGGCCAAGGTCGATGGATTTTTTTCGGAGCGTAAAAATCAAAAGTATGGCTTCCTTCGGAAGGGAAGTAAAGCCGTGGGTCCCGTGTAGTAGATTTACGGCACGAAAAAGAACCTCAAGCCTGAAAGAAGAGGCTCCTGAGCAAAATTGATCGGCCGTTTCACGCCCTGAATTGAATGGGACGTTGATGACCTGAGATGTTAAAGAGCGTCCGTAAATAAGATAAAACACAAACAATTTAACGGATAAGTTCCATGTTGCGAACTCAAAAGTCATTTAAGCCTATGATACCTAACATAACAATACCTACAAACTACATTAAACTTATTCTGTAGTTTTCAATTAGTCAGTATGAAGTGAAAAACTTAAAACAGTTACATTTGAACTTCGTTATTGCCGAATGCATTGGCATACTGTAGTTGTAGGAAAAGCGATGTATCGGTGATTTCGCGGAGCCACGGACACCCCCACACACTAATAATGTAAAATATTTTTTTAAATGTAAGCAATAAAGCATAACTTGCCCGCATTGAGAAACAACATGCTGAAACATAGAGAAATTATACAATGCACGCTGTGGTTCTATTTATGAAAGAATACGACGTTTTCCCAGACTGTCTTTCAGCTCGTTCAGGGCATGTGGGTTATTATTATATACTTCATCTTTTAAAGTTCCCAAGAGATAAATATCACCAGGGACTACGTTCGAGTATAGAAAATCTTTCGCTTGATTACACGATCACTAGTCGAAGTTCCTGATTTGATGTACGAGTACATTTGTAAGCTTGCACTGTTTTGCACCCATTTGTTGAAAATATTGACCATGTCATTATTTTGTAAGGACATTTTCTAAGCGATGTCTAATAATACCCAAGTTTTCTGTGGTGAGAACAGTTGGTCATTTGCGCGTTTTTTTTCTAATATTCATTGTCCTATAATTTCCCGTCAACGCCTGGAAATCTCTGCTGATGTAATTTTTGCCTTATCAGTGTCTTATACATGTGGACGTACAACATTTATTGTCTCCAATATAAAAAAACCAAAATATTTTTCAAAATAATCACCAATCACCACACCTACATTCATTTTAGCATAAAAACACGTTCCTTAAAACTTAGAACTCTTGTCACAGAAGAATTCCTGAACTGTAGGAATAAAAACATTTCCGCTCTCAGATTTTGTTTTCCGGAGAAGTTACTTCAGTTTTGGAAATAAACAAATAAAAAAAACTTTGTAGCTGGTCGGGTGAAGCATAATATTAATTACTTTCAAGGAAACGAGCCTCTTGTGTGTCAGAGCATAATGTTGATGAAATTTAATCCTTTCTGTTTGATAATTAATAATGGATTAGTACTATCCCATGGGTGTGCGGCCACACTCCACAATAGTCTGACGACATGATGGACGAGAGGAGAAAGTTGTTTTGGAGGATCGCCGAATGAGTGTGGAACACACCACCTTCATAGTTGGCATTTTCGTGGGATCTGCGTACACAATCCTGCATGATAACCTGAAAATTCGAAAAATGCAGGTGGGTGCCACGAATGCTGACGGACGACCACAACGCGAACGTGGCATGTTGACGCGTGATGTTCTTTTCATCAAATGTGACAATGGATGAGACAAGGATGCCGTTTTTCAATGCTGAAACGAAGCGCCAGTCTGCTCAATGGAAGCACTCAAATTCACTCAGATATTCCAGTGGTCAAAACAGATTCCTACAAAAGCGTTCGCAGCGGCCATGGAATCGTGACGTCGACGTTCCGAAAAACGTGTACGGCTGCAGAGAGATTATGTCGAGAAGTGACACAAGTTTCATAGTTTTTGTGTGATTAGTTAGAAAGAGAGAGAAAAAAATCGGAGGCGAATGCACAACCAACATCATTCCAAACACGATGATTCTTAGTTGTTATTTGGTTACTAAAATCTAATAATATACAAAGACAGTAGATGGGCAAAAGATGGTATTACATATTGCATAAAAAATAAAGAAAATAAAGAACCTGTTTTTCACAAGTAATGAAAACATTACAAAGTACTGTTTCTACGTTTTCGTGAACTATATCACCCCATCCTAGTTTCAACTCAGCAGATAAACGGCCTTGCTACACAAGGGCACTACTAATGCAATGTAATTTCACCCCAAATTAAATTCAACGATTTTTTTTATATATTCTCAGACTCCCTTTGTCAATTACAACTCCATTCCTATATAAAAAATCAAAGCTACCAAGATGGACTACCAGTGGGAAGGACAATAAAATATTGGCAAATACCAACATTAAAGAAATAACATTTGCATAATAAAATATACCGGTTCGATTTTATTAAGAAGATTTCGTACGGAAATAAAGTTACTAACATTTTTAATTACACCTATGCAATTTCGTAGCCAGTCTTAAGTCTGTAAAGTGGAAATATAAATTTTAGTATAAACCGTTCCAAAACGGATTTGTTATCAAAATGGACAAGTTCCATAAAATTTTATGAAATACATGGAATGGTCAAGAATTGTAACAGCTATAACTGTTGCAGTGCTGATATACGGGAAAATGGAATATTATGCGGTTATTAAGTACTTGGTACAAAAAGATGTGAATATAATAGAAATTCATCAGATATAGCAAACACTCTACGGGACTCTGCACCATCATTTTCAACCGTTTGCAAGTGGACCACGGAGCTTAAACGAGGCCTTGAAAGCGTGGAAGATGACTAGGCAGCGGACGACCAAAATCCGTCACATCAGAAAGTATCGATAAATTGCCCGACATGGTTCTGGTAGATCGCCGATTAAAAATATCAGAAATTGCTGAAGTTAGAGCAATGCTTACTTCACATATTGAGGTCAGGTTTATGTTTGAAAATATTGCCAAGATGGGTGGCGAGATTGTTGATCAAATGCGAATCGGAGTGCAAATCTCTCAGCAAAGTTTCAGAGAGATCCCGCCGACCTTATGCATTGATTTGTGAGCAAAAGCTTGGGTGCACTATTACACACCTCAAACAAAACACCAGTCTAAACAATGGAAGCATCAAAGTTTTCCAACGCCAAATGAGGCCAAGTGTGTGAAATCGGTCGGAAAGATCATGCTGTCGTTTTCTGAGATGCCAAGAGTGTACTCCTAATTTATTACCTTCCCACTGGAACTTCTATCACTGCAGGCATTATGCTAACCTTTTGGATTTATTCAATGTAAAAATACGCGAGAAAATGCCCGATTTATCAAAGAAGCAAGTCTCCTTGAATCAAGATAATCACATCATCACACATGCGTTGTTACAATGGCGAAAATCAATGAATTGGCGTACGATTTGCTGCCACGTCCGCCTTGATTTGTCTCCATAGGACTTCCATATGCTCTCCAAACTGAAAAATGCCTTGGCAGAAAAATTTTTAAGTCTGGTGAAGAGCTTAAGCATCAATTGAGGCGTATTTTGCAGATTTGGAGGAATACGACTTTCGTGATGAGATACAAAATTTGGAGTACTGTTGGACAAAGTGCTTTATTGTCAAGGGAGACTATGTTGAAAAATAATCTCAAAAAGTTATGCTGCCAGTTTATGCTTTATTCCGAGAACTTTCAAAATGATTATTACAAATACACTAACAGTTTACAATGTCTTAAATCACACATTAAATACTCTTGTGGAGCAAATTACACTATACACATTGGAATATACGAGGACGTGGCACTGTTCACCATCTCCGAATTAATATAACAATCGTAGCAACAAGAAACATAGAGATATTTCTAAGGTGTACTATTTTAGGAACAATAATTTCAACCCAATAATCCCGCTGTTTCACAGGTCTCATTGAGCGCTCACCCGAAGGTATCCTTTAGTAGAGTGCAGAAATACACGAATCTTATACCCAGATAATTATTGGACCACTCTTTATAATAAGAATAATAAAATTTACACGATCAATGAGGTATGTTGAAGGCCTAATATGCTCAATGTGGCAAAATGCAACACAACTGTTCTGATAATCGACTACTCTTGATATTGCAAGCACTCCTTATTTTCATAACGTTGGCAAACATGCAGTACTTTGTGTACGTAAGAGGGCAACAGATATGCTTTGCTACACTGATGGGCTCATTTTAATGGCAGTTGAACTCTCTATTAATATCGCAAAGCCTACCTTAAACTCGAAACAGATCAGTTGCTACCATGAACAGGGAAAAAATATCTCATTCGTTTCAGAGGATATTCAATTAATTTTTAAAATGTTATTCTCTGAAGAACTCATTATAAAAGTTAAAACCTTAAATCGCTACTTGACACGGAGACTAGCTGTCAACCGCTACAGAGCCTTCATTTGGATGCGTGGCAGACTTAAAGGGGATTTGCCGTGTTTCTGACAGGTTCTGTTCCCTCCTCCCCCTCCACTTTGCCGCCTCACTGTGTGCCGGCTAAGCAGTTGACGCGATATCTTTGGCTGTACAGGAGTTGAAAGTTGTAAGACCACGTGCTTCAATGTTATAGCGTTAATGCTAAACGTCCGTATACTTTAACACATTGAATCTTCATGTATGACTCCTATGTAACAACAAACTCGTGTAGAGAAGTGAGACGGCGATTTATAGACAGATTCCCTGCTGCTCGTGCTCCTCACAGAGAAACGGCCCCTAATCTTGTAAATAGATTTAGGGAAACGGGATCTGTTCTTCGTTAGAAACAGAAAGTAAAGCGCCATGTTCTTGCACAGTAAAACCTATGGCACTGGAGAAAAGTTAGAAGGAACTCCAAAGAAATCTCTGAGAATGCTTGCACAAGAATCACGAATGCTTGGAATACCACTGAACTTTTAAAATTAGAACCCTATAAGACAACTAACTGTAGTTCAGGAATTGCAACAACGCAGTAATGTGGGTGGAGATAATTTCTGCCATTGGATGTTGGACAATGTTCATGTTCGTTCTACTGACCCGCGTTTATTTTATTTTATTATGTATTTTTTTACGAAAGAAGCATGGTTTTATTTACATGGTCATGTACCGACATAAAACAACAGATACTGGAATGCAGAAAACTCCGATCTTGTATACACGAAAGGCCATTGTATGACCAAAAATCGGTGTTTGGTGTGCTGTGAATGCTTACAGAATTATGTACACCTCCGCCGGCAAACAGCGGAGCCAAGCGAATCCCCGCTAAGTCGGGCATGCGTCTAAACGAGGGCGCTGTAGTTGTGAAAAGCATGACGCTTCAATTGTCAGTACCACAGCTGCAAATTGTATTTCTGTAATAATTGTTTTGAAAGGATGTGTGTGAAATCAGTTCTTTTAGGTCTTCTTTGTGTAAATATCCACTTTTTTGGTCGTGATCGAAAAGAGCAGCATTTTAAGCTTCTAAACATTTAATAGTAAGTATATTATATAAGCTATGCTTAATTGCATGAGTAAGAGTTTAAGAAACGAACAAAGGGCAGTAAGTTGTTTTTGACACTTTTTTTCCCGATATAGTTTTCCAGTACACGCGCACAATAAATGCGCGCTGTTTCTTGTCCTGTACTGTACCTACTGCATTGCTTGTAACAACAATGCACGGTGACTGTTGATCCCTTAACAATAGCACAATCAATTTGTCGCCGGGGATGGTGAACAAGCATGCTCGAAACACGAGTTAGAAAGTAGTGCCGCTACTCAAGTTTTCAGAAGGGAAGTAAAGCCGTGGGTCCCATGTCCTAGATTTACGGCATGCAAAAGAACCTGAAGCCTGAAAGAAGAAGCCTCTGAGCAAAATTTATCGGCCATTTCACGCCCTGAATAGAATGGAACACTGATGACTTGAGATGTTAAAGAGCGTCCATAAATAAAACAAATGAACAAAGCTGCTCAATTTCCTTCTCATAAACCAAAGAGTAACCGTGTCTAATCTCACTTAAGTTATACGGTAAAATAAAGGGCCGAGAGCATAATTCATGCTCGTTTTGAATTATTTATATACAGAATAAAAGGCAGTCGAGATCAGACATTACTTTAAATTCGTCTGCAAAGGTTTAGGTTTGTTGCTCACACCATTGATTTCTGTTTCATGAACTCATTTTGGACATTGTAAAAGGTTAAATCTCTCACACACGAGGAACGTTTACATTTCATTTATAATTCAACTACCCCATCCATGTAACACGCAAGCGCGGAAACGGCACTTACTACCCGTATGTGCTGCACGGGGATATATTGGACGGCTAAACCGCACTTGGCGTGCTGACGACAAGTTAATTAGCAATGATAAACATGAGTGCAGAGGTAGTTTAGGAGCGGAACAAGGCATTATTATTGCATTTCCTCTAACGGGGGAGCAAAACCCTTCGGGAGGCAAAGTATGGAGAAGAAACTCCATTAGAAATTAGCATTTTTAAATGGAGTAAGGCATTTAAAGCAAGGCGAATAATTACCCCATTCCTCCTACACAAGTGATAGAATTAATGAAGTTATTCGTGATAGAATGCGGGATATCACTTGAACGTTGAGTATAAGTCTTGGTGGTGTGGACGCTTTTATCATTAAAGAACACACTGAGTTGGATTAAACGACTGCTAACGGACCAGAAAACCGCACGATTGTAGATCGATCTCATTGCTGGCGCCTTACGAGGAAAAGAGTGAGGAATTTTTAGTCTATTGTTACCACGGATGAGACCTGTGTGAACTACTTCAGACCTGAAACAAAAAGAGCTTCCATGCAATAGTGTTGCCTCTCATCCCCGAAACCAAAGAAAGCGCAAACCTGTTTTTCTGCCGGGAAGGCTATGACTAGGGTTTTCTTTTGAGAGGGTATATGCGAGTTAGTTTGGACTTAGAATTTCCTTAAGGTCGGGTGGTACCCCCCCCCCCCCTCTTTGCAAGTGTGTCATATGAAACAAACCAAATAGTAAATTTGCTACACACATAGTGAATATGCTTTATCTCTTTTAATTATATTAAAATCTATTATATATGTTTTCTGCATTTTTCATTTTTATATATTTTTCAGAGGATTTAATTTAATAGCCATCACAAATTTTGAGACAGTAGTGCAAAAGAGTCAGTAGTATGATATACCTTGTACAGTAGCCTGTTAAATGTTCATGTTCCTACGATAAATACTTTGAATTGAAGAGTTCTATATTTCTTAAAAACACGCTTACGAAAAACTGAAATAAAGAAAGAAAAAATAACACTTGCATCACAGAAGTTGTATTTTACAAAATTGTTCAAAGCACTAGACAGTAAGTTCTAATTTGTTATATGGTTCCCACTTATTACTCTATTTTCTGGGTCACTTATTTCCAAACTATTAATACACTAGAACTAGAAAACAGCTGTTTTCTACAGGTGCTTTATCAGTTGATTCAATATGTGATTCACCTAACCTAAGCCTATAACTATCTTGCATGTTTAAGTTTTCCTTACTAATACTATCAATAATATCATTTAAGGTATATACATAGTTTACAGTGATTGTTTTACCTCTTTCAGGAACCTCCTTTACGCTTTTTGAATAAACGTTTATCTTTTGACATTTTGTAAACTTTTCAGCTGGTTTCAACAAAACTAATAGGAAGCAGCAACAGGAAGTTGGAAACAGATGACAATCTGTGAGCGTTCATCGATGTAGGCAATGTGGGCAATTCCAAACCAAAGGAAAAAATTACCTAAGCCTGGGGAATTTCAAAACAGAACTGAAATATTTTGAAGTACAGTACAAAAAGGGGCGTCTCACCATTTGACATGTGACTTTTAAATGACATTTAAACATTCTTTATGGCCGTTTGACATAAATACTACTTGATATATTATGAATAAAACTATTAACAATGTAAAACTGCAAATAAACAAATAAAAATCATATTCTTGACCATAATTACTGTGCCACCTTTCCTTAAAGAACGACAGCGTAAAATCCTCTCAGGTATCCTCTGGGCCCCAAAGAAAATAACTACTTATCTTTAACACGTTCCGAATTATGTTCACCTTCCATAGGACATTACTAAGTTCACAAGCCGTAATTTGCATGTTGCAGACGACCTGGAGATTAAGATAAAATGCTAATATCATCCTTACTACAGACCAGATGTCCCTTCATTACATTTTTATTTATTTGGAAGGGGTTTTTGTGACGCACAAGCTTAGCAGTATGTTCGAGAATGGTACAACCTACAGTCTAACATTTATTTTTATAAATCGATTTTTGGAAAAGGGTTCTCGGGTTCCCTCAAACTGGGGCTCATGAGGGAGGTGGGTTGTTATGAACATACGGTTAATAGCAAAATAAGAACGGTTAAATACTGACTTAAGACTAATGCAGAGAGACCAGTCCACACCTCGCGCTAAATGCTATACACACCAGATACAAAACATAACATAAACGTTTTAGGCTGCAGAAGTGGAAACAGAATTCAGAGAAATTGGCCTGGCTTCAATGTGATAACGAGGCAATGAAAATAATAAAAATGTATGGAAAAAGGTTAAAACAAGGCTGGAGGTTATTAGCAGGCAGGAAATCGAGGCAGAATGTGACACGAAAATCTCCTTGAGCCTGTAAAATGAAATCAAATTAAACTGGGGTAATGAGGTATATATGCTCGTTCTATACAAGATCAGGAATGACCCGGTTTAAACTGGGAAGTTGGAAAGTTAAAAAATAACGGATAGTTCTGGTAGCAGAACCTGCCCATTTTGTGGAGGGGATGAGGAATGACCGAATATAACCACTGGAAACACCAGAGAAAAAACTGTTCCCAGAAAAACATTTTTAATGGCAATAAGAAGTCGATTGCCATTGCGAACCACACTAATCGATTGAATTTGGGCCTTTTCCTAGCTAAAGTGCATGGAGAGAAGCATTTTTTTTTGTGGTCAGAACGCAAGACCTAATATGATCATAAATAATATGTAATATGTTTCTATGCACATATCTGCAAATGTTGTTCTTTCCATTTTAATGACTATTATTATTATTATTATTATTATTATTATTATTTGTTCTTCTTACTAATTCTGTATCATACTTAAGCACGTACGTTCTACGATCCTTGCATAAAACATATTTGTAATGTGTATATAGAATTTCATAACAATAAAGATACTACCTGCACCACCACCACGACCACCACCACTATTACTACTATACTACCACTACAACCACCACCATCTTACAGTCACGGGTGGACGAGGTCGTTAAGGCACGGACTCGTGGTCTGGGGTTCGAATCTCACCAGGACCGTCCTCTCTGACTTGAGTTTTTTCCAGATTTTCCTCTGTTCTCATAAATGTCAAATGCCAGGGAGGTACCCTAAACTTAGGCCTGGAACGCTTCCTTCCTTAAATAAAATCCTTTCCCAGTTTATCATTTCATCTCATGTATCCTCAGTGTCTACCGCCTGTGGTACCTCAGTAGTGAAAACGGGCGTTAGAAGGGCGATTATATTGCAATATCTGGTGGACTTAACTTAGTACTTTAATTTATTTCTACGCGACTCGAGCCTGTAGATGGGGAACACTATTCAAACATTCCTCTGCTACTACTGAGGCGACACTTGCACCCCTTTAGCTCTGGGTGCCCAGCCTGTAATGGGGCACAACTATGCTAATGCGAGTGTTACTTGGTGAATTAAAGTTAAGTGCTTCCTAATGAGAGGTACAGGGTTCGAGGGCCGAGCGGACAGTGTATCAGTGCGAACAGCAATCAACACACATATTGAACTGGCCTACATTTCCGATGATGCAAACATTCACAAAGAGCAGGTCTGTATACAGTCACAAAAAGCGGAACTCGTTTAATCTCGATATCATCAGCACAATATGCCTTACAGTCCGCACCATACTTCAACTCTTCTCCCTTTATAGCCTGCTGTGTGTTACAAGTATATTTCTACCATATTTATCAACTAGCACTCTTATCCGTAAAATAGGCCCCTATAATATTTATAAATATATATATATTTTCAAAATAAAATATTAATAATTCCATCCCAGATACATTCAGTGTTTAAAAATATTCAGATCTTTGCGTTAATTCTGTTTGTTGCAATGCTTAAATAATTAGTTTAGGCGAATTTTGCAGGCCTGGAGAAATCTGACTTTCGGGATGGGATAACAGCTTTGAAACATTACTGGACTAAGTGCATTAATGTCAAAAGAAGACTCGGTTTAAAAAAAATTCAAACAGATATACCGTCATTTCGTGCTTCATTCCGAGAAATTTCCAAATGACACTCGTAGTAGGTAAAACAGTTTAAGTTATCTTTTAAACATAATGAGAAACATGTTACTGTACTGTAACACACCAATTATTCGCCTCTATTCCTACTTGGTTCCCCCTTTCCCTCTATATTGACTTGTAGTCTATTTTTTAAGGTTTAAAAAATTTTTTTATCTGTTTTGGATGGTTATAGATTTTTTCTGCGATTATTTACGAATTTTAAAAGGTACGTACAGAATTTCAATACATCGAAGTGAAAAAAAAAAAAAAAAGTTATAAAAATAAATGGCATGTTTACCTAACAAAAATATCTATTGAGAATCTTGTTAAACATTTCTTTTCAGGCAGTCAAAAACTATCTTCTCAACCCTTTCACTTAACTGCTTAAATAGCAAAACCTTCATTAGTGAGAGCAAGGCGCGGTTACTTCGGGCATAAGAATACCAGAAAATAGAGAGGATGAAGGAAATAATATAGTTTTGAACAGTCCTCGCGAATGGCCTATCGATCTGCGCGAGCCAATTCTAGGAAATTTGTGGTAACTTCTCAGCTGTATAGCGTAAGAAACAATTGCAAGCGAGAAAGGCGAGAGCAAACAGCTGTGCAATAGAACGTCGCTACAATGTGTTTAGTACGGAAGAGAGATACTAACCTGATTCCCCTATAAATACATAAACAGAAAATGAACTCGACCAGAAACCACCGCGCATCTTTTGCTCATTCGCCAGGACTATTCAAAACTACTTTACTGTCTTGATCTACATTTCCACGATGTCCTGAAAGGTGAATGTTCCGTTTTGACTGTTATAAGTCCTTCCGAAATAGCTCGTTTTAAATATGCTCCAATCACTTCAGTGGAAGTAAAAGGTTTTTTTTTTGTTTTTTTTTTTTTTTAATTGATGAAAAATGTTCTCGACTGCAAGCGGCTGACTATGAAGGTTGATACCTTGAAACAACATTTGCTGAGGCTTATCGGAAAGAAAAGTTGGCTTAAGTACTTTAATTGTGTGATAAAGTAATATTAAGTATCTTAAATACCGATTTTAATTAATGTTTAATATTACTTTGTTTTCACTTTTAAAAACTATCGGATTTTAAATACATTACTGTTTATTTTCAGTATTTTAGTGCCTTACAGCCTGCCTATTTTAATCAAAATAAATGCCTGAACTTCCGAGCTCTGGTGATTGTATTTTATATCGTCTCGTCTCGAGAGAATCAATTGGGAAAATGATGTATTATATCTTATTCCGAACCAGCAATCGAAAGTTTGAAACTTTCTTTGCTGAAAGACTCATTTTTTACTCATAATGTGAAATTATTTGCACCATTTGTTGAAGATCAATTGCTAATCCCCCCCCCCCCCCCCCCCCCGTTTTTGGTTCCTAGTTTATTAATTAACAAATTAGGACAAATTAAATATCACAAAAAGTTAAATGTTTAATACAGTTAATAGTACAAATAATACACGTGTTGTTACATTTGAAAGTATGAACGCAATACTTTACTTTTTACTGGTATGTGCTTATGAATATCCAAGACGTGCATTTTATTATGACTATTTCACTTATGTGATATCTTCATATTTTATACCAATGAATGTAACGAAAGTTTAAATTTCAACAAATTACGTCGCATATCGTTATAAATTTATGGTAATTATTTTTATCATAATCATTTTATCACTTGAACATGTTCTTCTCAGTATTCCCAGCTTTTCTCCACAAATATGTGAACAAGAATCGACCAATTTTTCCGCATCGTCTACTAATATGCATATGCATATTGCATCTAAAGAAAATGGATACCCATTCAGTTTTGATAATTGCGTTTTAATAATAGCTCATTTAATTAATGAGTATTTAACTAAATAATTTAAAATATACCATTGTTAATAATAAAAGAAGGCGCAGTGTATGCAAGTAGTATTATTAGACTATCCTTTGTTTTTCACAGTTTGCATTAGTGAATATATCGAATTGTTGTTGAACTGCATCTTGGATTATTCCAAATCACGATTTCTGAAGTTGGTAGGTATTCATAAATGGCAGTTGATTTATTTCATATTAATTAATATTTATGGGAGAATTTTAAGAATATGTATTTTTATTCTAAATTTTCTCGTGAAATAATCTTAATAAGTATCGCTTTATATTTTGAGCTTGTTCGCTACGCTTGTGAACTTATTGGTAATCCCAGAACATGTGAATATACCATCTCAGAAAATCCTTCGCGTCATAGTTTTTAAAGGCTTTAAGATTTCGAGATCACCGTTGAGGAAAATATTTTCAAAACATTTAATATCTTGGCGCTCTCTTATGATCTTAAAACGCATTTTAATCACGACGCCGGGTCTTATACTGTTATTTAAAAAAAATGACTGTGAAAGGGTTTATATTTCACTGTCCACACTTTTCATAGTACCAACTTCAAAATAAAATACATGAAAACTGCATTGTAATAATTAAAAGCCCCAAAAAGCATCCATTCAAAGCATACTATGTGAGAGACTGATAAAAATAAAACAAACAGGTTAGGAAAAATGTGGGCGTGACAGACATAATTTTAACTCATATTGCGATGGTAAATAACCGACAGTCAGCATTCTTCCTGTGTATGGGAATATTTTCTAAATGTTGTACACATATACACTCAGCTTTTGTGCTGTGAAACTCTTTAGGTTGTGTTGGCAACCCTAGCCAGTTTTTCATTAACGATTTTTTTTGTGAACTCAATTTTTTTTACAGCTGAATTAAATATTTTAGAACTCTCACAGGCTCGTAATGTATAGAGTTCATTCAAATGAAAACACTGCACTATGTTTAAATGAAATTAAATGCAAGTCCACAACTGAGATGAGAAATGTAAGGATGTATCCATGGAAATACAGTGACAGTTTTCTGTAAGTGACAATATCTGCAGTATAAAAACGCACGGCCTCATACAGAAACTCAAGACTTTAAACTTGAAATACCATTCACCGTGAGCATCCTTTGAATCAAGTGAAAAGACAAAGAAAATAATGCATAACTGGCTCTTGGGTTCGAACTATGCCAGATATTTATATCATAATGAATGAAATGTACGTTAAATGAATTAAAGGAGTTTCGAATCTAGGGACCAAAAGTAACGTTTAATTTCACTGTGTTAAAATTCGCAAGTATTAGAGAAAGCTTGGGAACATAATTAATTATCTTCAACATCGTCATCGTCGCCAAGTACTGAACCCCTTCTTTCTCTTAGTTACTTGAACTGTGGTTCACGATTTGGGTCATCTTTCCGCTTTACTCAGCAATGTTTTATTTTATCCATTACGTTGAAGTTGTTTAGTTTACTCTCATCCTCCATTTTCTTCTTTTTTAACCCACCCTTTTTCATCCTGCTGCACTTCAACTATCTGAATAGGCTGAGAATCTTTCTTTGTTAACGACAAGGTCTCAAATCCATGGCACAGTCATAACTTTGTTAAGAGTGTAGTATTGACATATGGAGTATTTAAAACATGTTGAATTGTTTTCTTGTATATTTTCCGCAGAATGCACTAAGTTTATGTCACCGTTCGCTTTCAGTTACTTTATACAATTAATAGCGACGTTGAGCAGTCCTTCTTATTGGGATTTACCTAAAACTTGTACTGCAAATATTTCTGAAATAGCAGGTGCTATTGATGTGCCGCTTTCATAGATAGAATTGAAGCTTGGGGAGCAGCTCATAATTGCAGATATTAATAATTAGTAGAATGTGTATTTCTTGAATAAATTCACAGTTTTTCAAATGGAACAATGCCTATTAACATCAAGAAAATAAAACTAGAGGAAATTAAAATTTTAGTGATGTTTTTGCACGATTCTAGTGCAAAGCAGTCTATTATGAGCTATCGTCATAAGAACATTTTAAATATCTACATTTGTCTGCTCCATTTAACTGCTGCTTAGTTACTAGGCTACGATGTTGGTATGCTTACTTTCCTTATTTAGTGTGTGTGAGTGTTTTTTCTTTCTTCCTGAATATCCAAGAAAGCACACGTTGCATTTTGTACTTATGTATTTTTACCGTGTGCCAGAACTTGCTCAAGAAATGTGAAAACCGATCGTCACAGTTTGTGTTCAAAATGATGACCACCAACTACAATAAAAGCTTCCAGTCTGTCATGTACACATTGCTTCACATGTTGTAGTATTTCACAGAAGTCTCAGAACAGGAGCTGTAATACGTCGTTTCAAATCTTCTGGTTAAGGCACATGCCTTTGTATACAGTGTCTTTTAGCTTTCCCCGCACAGAAAAATGTCTAAAGGAGTCAAATCTGATGAATGGGCAGGCCAACCTTCAGGTTCCCTTCGTCCAATCCAACGATTTTGAAACAATCGATGAAGACAAACGCAGTACGTCTATTGGGATATCTTTAAGCACACACATTACAAGAAACCATTCTTCCTACATTCTCCAAGTCGATTTTTTCAGCATTAATAAATACCATCCCCCATCACCACCTGCGTCAAGAACTATCATAAAGTATAAGCGATCAGAAGATGGAAAGAGGGGACTGAAGTGCGAGGGAGCTTGAACTGTTCATCTGCACACGTACTAGTGAATGCGGGATGTTCATGCTGCCACATGAATAAGGACGTCTCAGACTCATGTCTTGCAAGCCAGCTGCACTTCTATATGGCAACACTGTTTATTTTTATCGGCACTAACGTACGTGAACATAGTGAAGAGGGTAGAAAATGTTTACGTAGCACATTCCTCATGCTTACCTTCTTCTCATCGCTAGACAATGCTGAAAAGAAAGTTCCGGTAAAATCAGTGTCGAGAAAAACATACGAACACGTAGCTTTAACTAAGCAGTTAAAGGTGGCAGACAACTATATATACACTTAAAATGTACCTATTACTTTAGCGTTTGCACCAGAATTGTGCAAAACACCACTGACATTCTAATTTCCTCTAGTTTTATTTTCTTGATGTCATTAGGTATTGTTCCATTTGAAAAAATGTAACTTTATTCAAGAAATACATATTCGGATAATGATTAATATCTGTCCAGGGCTGCAATAGTCAGCCCCTCCCTAAGCTTCAATTCTGTGAAAGCAGCACATCAATAGCATCTCCCTTTCAGAAATATTAGCGATGTAAGTTTTAGATGATTCACCCGGTAGATCACGATATTCCCGGAATCGCCGTATTTTTTTTTTCCGGAATAGGAAACTCTTATTAGGCTGTAAGGGCTAGGTATAGCAGCAGCTGATTTAATAAATTTCAATATCTTACTAAGAACATGCTACAAATACTTCATACATATCTTTTCTTGCCTTTCTTCCGCCAGCATTGGTAATACTTTATGTGAACGGGCATCAGATCAGGTTCACTAAGAGCTAAAAGAAACGATTATGAATATTGGCACATGAACAGTGAAGGTAATTAATGTTTATTAATAACTAAGCATCGGCTGAATATTAGTTTCATAATAAAAATATTACAGAGAAAATTAAAGGAAAGAAAAATACACAATTCTAATTCTGTCCATTCCTAAAACCCCTGAAAAGATGCAACTAATAGACATGGGTGCCATGAAACACATGAGGGCATTGAAAAAATGTACGACGATTCTGGGATACGGAGTAGGTATTTGAATTTCAAGTATTGACGCTTATGATTTTAAAGTTTGAATTTGTCTTTTTTTAATTACAACATTCAGATGTGATGGTATGCCCATTTTATTTATTTATATTTTCCGTTTCTTCCACTCTGCTTACCTAAATAAAACATAGCCTTACTTATTTAATTACCTGCATACTTTACTTTCAAATAAAATAAATTTGCGACTAGTGCACCATTTTTTATTTTCCGAAATAATTTTGTTCTTTAAGAAGTAGGTGGTCAGTACTAACATCCAAAAGAGAAAGGCGAAGACGAGAGCAATGTGACTGCGGACCCGGGTTCGATTCGTGGAGATTGATCGGATTTATTTAGCCTTTTTTTTTTTTTTTTTTTTTTTCCCCTCTCCCTGGGTGAATTCCACCGACTCACTTCTCATTCAGAAACTGTTGGTTGACGGTTACAAGTGCACTCATGTGAGACAGCTATGGTTGCAAGCGCCATTCATCTGCTTCTTAGCCATTGGTGCAATTTTTTTTTATTTGTTTTATTGACGGATGCTCTTTAACATCTCAAGGTATCAGCGTCCCTTGAATTTAGGAAGTGAAACGGCCGACAAATTTTGCTCAGAGACCTCTTCTTTCAGGTTTGAGGCTTTTTTGCGTGCCGTAAATGTACGACACGGGACCCAAGGTTTAACTTCCCTTCCGAAGGATTACTTACGATTTTTAGGCCCGAAAAATCCATCGGTCCTAGCCGGGATCGAACCAGCGATCTTGGGTTTAGGAGGCAAGTATGGTAACCACTACACCACCAGGACCGACAATTGGTGCAAATTTGTCCAAATAACTGAAGCGGGTGGAAGATAGCCAAGGGTTACTCGTAAGAAACGCCGGACCTAGTAGGGATAATACATTATCTTGGCTATACTGAATGTAGGAGCAGCCGAGAGAGCGGCATATTGCCCTGGACTCATCGGGTCGCGGAAGGAGTTGTGTCATGTTAAATAATAGGAACCAGTGGAAAATAAAGGTAAGGGGAGTTGCGATATTCCTATTTGGACAGCAAAATATTCCACGTTCAGATGCTGAGGTTGAACTACCTAGGACCGTTTCGCCCCGTCTCAGTTGTATAACAAAATAGTTTCAAAAACAGATTATAACAAGAAATATCTATAAATATTGAAAATATTCACAAGGAGCAGCCATATCATGCAGATCTATTAAATATTACATAAAACATTGATAAAAATTTATGGATGACGAAAAATATAATCCTGGATATAGCGCGAAATAAAATAAAGAAAAAACCTCAGAAATTGACATAAAATCAAATGCATTTGTTTCCAAAAAGATATACAGCATTTATATTGCCTTAATAGCAAACATGTTGTTCTTTAGGTTGACAGCGATATCAGAGTAACATTATAAAGTACAGGAGAAGTGCCGGTACCTCATAAATGGACTACTTCAAGGTGAAGGAGTTAGTGCCGAAAACCTGCGACCTCGATCAAATATCGGCGCCAGTGTAACTAATACCTCAAACATATAATTGTTAAATATAAAGTTGGAGTGTGCGCGGCGAGAGAGGAGAGGAGAGGGAGGGGGAGTGATGTAACGGCGGTCGGCAGGCAGGGCAGCCACTTGCTCAGTTCTCTACTGGCGACGTGCGTGCACTAACACGATGGGGGCAAAAAACATGTCTATTGTCATACCCGTGCGTTCATCACTGTCACTCCCATACAACGTGACTTGAAGATTTGCTCCGCCTCGCACAAAAACCCTGACTGCAAAAAAATGATGATAACGAATAATTGTGAAATTCTACACCTGTGATACCGGGCCAAAAACAACAAAAAGTAAACTAAATCTAAATTTGCAAAAAGTGATAATATGTGATGCATTGGGGTAGAAATTGACTTAAGGGATGTGTGATGATGGGGGACAACACTTCTCAGCTGGAGACCAACTTCTTGTGTCACCTCACCATGTCCCCACACTCCCCAGTCTGCGGCAACGTCAGAGGCCTCTCCAAGGCCGTGCTTCTGGACTGCGAATTGCCAGGGCAACGCGTCTCAGAGTACGACAGCCTCTTCTGCACTCAGACGGATGTATCTCGCAGGAACAATCAAAGCTCAGTCTTCCTCAGGTGCACTAGTTGCGAGACCTCTGCCGCCATGAACATGACCCTCAACCTCTGGAGACTCGGCGAGTCCAGCATCTCCAGCTTCTTCTGGGGCAGTGGCGAGGACGATCATGCCGAGGGCGAACCTCCCCCGAAGGAAGAGGACGGCGGGGTGGTTTGGACTCGACTTCCAAGCCTCCTTAAGTCCGTATCCTGTAGCGTGGGCGGGTTCGTGGACATGTTCGTGGACTGTGACGAGGGCGACATCGAGAAGTCCGCCAACGTCACCGTGGCGGAGCACGAGCTCTCCCTCTGGCAGGACAACGAGTGGAATAAGTCGACGGCGACGGGAGTGTTAAGGGGTGCGATAGGCGAATTCGTCAAGTGTTCCCTACAAGGTACCTGCCTAATGAACGTGGAGCATAGCGTGGAAGGCAGTGCCGACACCAGTGATGACGTGGTGGGTTCTACGGACTGGGGTGACTTTCAGGAATACGACTGGAGTTATCTTTTCGTACTCGTGTTTATTGCAGCGGGAGGCATAGGGAACATCCTCGTGTGTCTCGCCGTCTGCCTGGACCGTCGTCTACAGAATGTCACCAACTACTTTCTGCTATCTCTCGCCATCGCCGACCTCTTGGTCAGTCTCTTCGTCATGCCCTTGGGGGCAATTCCCGGCTTCCTCGGTAAGTGACCCCATACTTCCTTACCATCGGAGTTGCAGAACTTGTTGCTAGTTTAGGTTAAAAGCTACAAAACCCCAAATTGTTTAGCTCGCTGTTGAAAATGCGAGACAAGCACCATAATGCGGAAAAAAAAAAAACTATGAATATAAGCTCATCAATTCTAATACCAGTTCCAAGAATAGTGAAAAATGTTCTTGAAATTCTCTCCGACAATGTCAATCTTTTCCAAACGATCGCGTGATTAGAAAACAAAAAACTACACTTGTGATTGTTAGAGATATACTTTTGGTGCACATTGGTTTACGTAGAAAAAACACAATGTTCATTCATCTAATATCATTTTACTAAAATTTAACTTCAAATACCATTTGAAAATTTGTATGTAATTACAAAGAGTTATAAACCACAAGTTTTTAAATTACATTTAGTTTCAAATGTTCGAAAATAAAGCACTGTTCTTTTCTTTCACTAATTAGGAAATAGTTTCATTATGATAAAGCCTTTAAGGATATGTTCTTACGTAACTGAACGGAAACGAGTCTGTTATCAAGTAAAAAGTTTTGATAGCTATAACGTTAAAAAAAGTTATCTGATATACAACTGTACTTCCTGCATACTTTACACTAAGATATAACATAAATATATTGACCACTAATACTTTGCATAGACAAATTTCAATTTCTTTAACTTTACCTAATAACTACTGAACCCTTATCTTTGGGTAATTAGCAGTTCCCCACTGAAATATCCAGAAGACCTACACTCAGCTATACCTAAATATTATTTAACACAAACCGAAATACAAGAAATATATCAGAATAACATTAAGAAAATACAATAAAAGCAATACAAATTTATCTGCATACTATAAACAAGCGATACTTTATTCATATACCAACAATTTATTATGTAAGAAACTAGCAGGAACTGTATTTCCTTACTCTTTACATTTAACACCGTGAATACACAACGGTATTAGTGCATATTTGACTTGAAATACACAAGTTTTACCATTGCGAATAAGAAAAGATATTTCGCAACTAAAAATTAGTTCTCTATGTGGCATAAGGAAGTGTTGTAGCAAGTAAAACCGTTTACCAAGCACTCTCTGTCACAGATGATAAAGGCTTTACGACCCTAAGAACCTCTTTCGACAGCTTATTCATCGCTGTAAGCTATCAGGGGATGTGAAATGTATACATCGTCAAGAGCTCACTATAGGAAGATAAGTTAGGCAATTTACGGTCTATGACAGAAAGTTCAAGCATGCAAGTTTGTTAGTATTTTCTTTTCTTTGATAAATTCACTCGCAATTCTTTCCTTATTTTTGGGCATAAGCACACTCAATTTAAGTGCATAACTACAAAGATTTTATTAGAACATTTATTTCTTGTATCCAGTATAAAGTCTTTGTTACCATATTTATTCTTTTATTAAACAATATTAATAATGTTGCATACACGTCTAAAGCATTTACAGAAATTAAAATCTCTCTCTCAAAGTTCTCGAAAAATAAAATCTATATTATCAAGTACATAATTCGTTATACAAGAAAATAAAAATTATATACAAATTCTGCCAACATTGTGCGTCAAATATAGTAATTATACAAAATATTTGTTTTTCCCCAACTATAATTAGACATTACAACTTCCCTAAAAACGTTGATTTCTTAGTTCCACGCGGACCATTACACACCGCGCTATAAAGAAAATCGATTCGCTTTACATGACGTTGATATCAAAACTAGAGGCAGAGAATTCTTTTGAAGCGGTGTGTCGACAGATGCTTGAACCGCTCATAAAATAACAGGTGTTACGTCCATTAAAACTGCCTCCTCAAACTTCGGCGCTTCATCGATATAAAAAGGCACTTTAAAACATGTTTGCCCGTACATAACTAAAAAGAAAGTACAGATTCTAAGCAGTAACTTGTAAAATTTTGCGTTACCATGGCTATGCCTGCTTAACTCAAATACAATTTCTTCTGTGTTACTATAGAGCATTGTTTCCTTTTGCTGCTGTTATGCGCAAATAAGAAGATTAGCTAGTTCATTTTCATACAATGTTAAATACGCAGCATTGTTTCAATTTTATGTGTTTTTGCCTTATAAGTACTTCCCTTCTCCTGAAAAGGGTGGCAAATAACATTTAGTTCAGTTTTTGTTATAGTATAGTTTACTGCCTTTTCATTATGCGATAATAATGCAAGGTAGATCAGGAATTTGGCGCAACCCGGCAACATGCTCTCTTCTACAATGAGTTAATACATTGTTTATATAGAAAAGTCCGCCACGCACGAGCAGCGAAAACTAAGCGAATTCGTCACTTATTAGAGTAACTTTAAATATATATATAAAATTCAAATTATGGCCTTAATAATTAATGAAATGAAATAAGTTATGGCATTACTGTGTGTTATTAGGGGAACAAAAGAAATAATTCTTGCAACCGATAAGTATTACAAAAGAGAAACCACATATTTAGAATTTAGAATTATTATTATTATTATTATTATTATTATTATTATTATTATTATTATTATTATTATTGAGATTAAACCACAAAAAATGAATGGTATACTATTAATTAAAAATGATCTATGACCAATGAGAGACAAAGCTATACTGTCTGAGCATTTTTAAACATTTTTAAATGCGATCATATTTATGAACTGAGACCCTTTACATTCACTAAAATATAGAGAAATAACAAAACGTTTCGAGTTACATTGTGTTTTTAAGACGACGTTTATATGTTACAATAAAACAAAAACATGTTACTATTTAAAAACAATTACAATATACTAAAGAAATACACACAATCAACCCTTGAAAGTTTTATTGATTTTCATTGGCTTTGAAATCTAATTTAAATGTTATTGTAGTTAAAACATGTAAGGCAGAAGATTTCTGAAGGTTATTACAGACCGCTCTTACATATAAATATAGTTCTCAAACACATATTAGATTAATATTTAACATTTGCTATCTTCAGGACAATGCTTTTGTTAAATATAAAACATGTATCGTTATAAATAGATTATATAGTGGATTAATTTGCCCTTTTACTTTAAAACAATACTGAGTTAATTAAAGGCAAGAAAGTTTTTCAAATTTCGCTTTACAAGTACACATTTACTCCCAATTGTTCAATTTCCCTAATTTTCAGAAACTATTTGTATTTTATTTAAATGATGTGGTTGTGAAGAAACAAATATTGATGCTGTTAGAGCGATTTTTAAATTTCGCTTTAATTGTTTTTCAGGTATATCCTCACTCTTCGAGATATACAAAAAATTGCTGCCGCTAGAACGAATTTTCAAAATTTTAAAACGTTTTTGCTTTAGGCTAACCTCCAGCCCCAATGTCCAATTTGGCTGCTTAAGAACTCGACGAATCATTACGAGTTTCGTTGAGAAAAAACAAAAATTGCGACCGCGAGTGTTAACACACACACATAGTTTTCCGTGCCTAATAGGATCAATGAATATTTGAAGAAAACTTTCAATAAGCTTTTCATGGGTAGGTACATCCTCAATACCTACATCCCTTTGGAATTCGCTAATAAGATAGGAGGATAAGGAAGTCTTTCAGGTACCAAACTGCGATAAAACGCCATCACGCAATCAACCCCATATATGTTATATTTTATTGTTTCAATGTTAGCTGGACACTAAAGAGAACATATAGGAGAACAGAGGCGGAGAAAAAGAGATTCCTTCGACTGTTAGCTGCGCCAGCCAACCAAGAAATTAAAAAGGAACTTTGATATGGAGAGAAATGCCATTTACAGAAACAATTTGTTTCACATTCAAAGAACGCAAGTTCTCTGGCTACCAAATCAACATACACGTTATAGAAGAAACGCCAATTACAATTAGATTTATTTGAATCAGAAACAGGCCAACACGATGACCTCTAAAAACAAAGATCTTAGTCATTCTGCATTTGAACGGTTCGGTAATATTTCAAATTATTTTTTTTAAGCGGGTATCTTTGTTGTAGTATTGACACAAAACTTTCTAAAATTAACAAGAGAACTTTCTGGCCCAGTATCTCCTGATTTGTTCATGATTTTAATATGAAAATTCTTTAATTTATTTCATTAGAATATTTTTAAGCGTCACATATCTTGCAAAAATTCAGAAAAAAAATTACCTTGACTTTTCCATTTACGTGACATCGTTCTATTTTCTACCATTGAAATGAACGAAATTTACAATTTTAACCAATAACCGCCGCATGTTGCTGTAAAATTGTCATTTTTTATCATAATTATTTTGTCGCACTTACGTTTATCTTCTCAGTGTGGCCAACTTTGTTTTGATAAATCCGTGAGGAAGGATCGATTAATCGTTTCTACACATTCCTCTACTAATTCGCACGTGTACATTGTATCTAATGAAAATGAAGCTCCTTAATTTAATGTTGATAACTCCGTTTTAATGATAATTTATTTAATGTATATTCAACTAAATAATTTAAAATTTGTAATTGTTAAAAATAATATTCTTTATATCATTTCTTTAAATAAATTATTTAAGATTATGATAATATATTTCTATAACAACAGAAAAACCGCAATACATGCAATTAGCAATGTAAAATCAATATTTTATTTTTATCGTCGGCATAAGCGAGTAAATGAATTCTAATAATCGATCGTCTATTCCAGTATCACTTATTCTGGATAGAAATTCATAAATGCCAGTTTAAAGAATTTATACAATTATTTATATTTTGTGAACGATATTATTCTTTTTTTTTATACTACCGTATCGTAATGTAATTAATACTACATAACTATAGAACTGAAAGTAGCAGTCTAGCAGCACTGGAATAAAACAATTGAAGATTAGTGCTGCAAAGTAATTGCACTACTATTTATAAATTACAACTGAAAGTAGCAGTCTTGTTGTATCACACAATTTAATAGAATAAATATACGAAATTATTCAAACAATGCAAATTACTTGCTGTTAGTATGAATAGTTATACTACACGAGATACACTGGGTAAAATTAATTCCTGGCACTTACTAACTGTCCCGACATTTTTCCTTTTCCACGAATAAATCACGTTCTCGCTCAAACAGTTTTTTAGATTTCTCAGGCAGCAAATCATTCCTTACATCAGTCGCCGCTTTAACCTCCTCGGGTGGAGTTCAAAACATTTATCACTTTCGTCAAATTCCATTATAATTCTCAATTAACCTTCATCGAACTACTAAATGATTCAATAAAAAACAACTAACCTAACTATACAACATATGAGCAAATACTAACTGATTCGACATTTCTAGTTCTCGTTATTTTAAAAGTTACAAATTAAAATATATTATAATAAATTTAAAAATAAGCTACATTATGATAATGCAATATTTATTTGGTTTATTTCATGGACGCTCTTCAACATTTCAGGTCATAAGCGTCCCAACCAATTCAGGGCGTGAAACGACAGATAAATTTTGCTCAGAGGCCTCTTCTTTCAGGCTTGAGGTTATTTTATGTGCCGTAAATGTACGACACGGAACCCATGGCTTTACTTCCCTTCCGAAGGAAGCCACACTTAGGATTTTTAAGCCCGAAAAAATCCACCAAGACCGAGATTGATCCGTGGTCTTGGGTCTACGAGGTTACCACTATACCACAAGGACCTACTTGCTTGCTAATATTTGTATGAAAGAAAGTAAGTATATTAAATTAAAAACAACGATTCCACGAAACATCTACGAGGGTCATAGATAAGTATTGAGATAAATAATGGATACTCATAGAAACGTTTTGTTTATTCCAGTTTTTCCCTATGGCACTGTGTGCAGCGTTCCATTCTCTGGGATCACTTCTGGAAGAGTCCATGACACTGAGTTTCCGGCATTGCAAATAACTCCTCCTTGTATGCTGTAACCACTCCTTTGGGACTAGAAAATTGGTGACCTCGAAGTCGGTTCTTCACAGTAGGGAACAGGAAAAAATCGCATGGTCGGGACTATAGGACGGATGAGTCATTAATTTTGCCTCAGTTCCTTGCAGAAACTCATTGTTACATTAGTCGTGTGAGCTGATGTATTATCATGGTACAACAAAAGTCCCTTAGCCCTGTCTTTGGGCGCCGTTCTGGATTTTCTGCAATCCTTTCAAAAGGCAAACTTCTGTGTACCATTTTGCAGTAAATGTTCCCTGATTTTCGACCACAAATGTTGCCATGTGACCAATTGGGAAGAAAGAGCCAACCGTTTTCTTTCCCACACTCCTTGGCCTCTTGACTTTGACGGGTGGTGGTCATCAGGGAAAACCCAAATGGAGGACTGGCGTTTATTTTCTGGATCAAACTGATATATCCATGTTTCTTCACCCGTAAAAATTATCTGAAACACGACAAGACTTTACACAGTTAAATCTTTGCAGCATTTCTTGGCACCATTCCACCCTGTGGAGCTTCTGTGCTTCAGACAAATTATAGGGCACTAATCATGAAGATTTATTATTATTATTATTATTATTATTATTATTATTTTGCACAAGAAGGTGCTCATGAAGGATGGTTGAAACACTCGGCGAACTAATGACTAATGTCGGTTTAATGTTCTTGTAGGTTAGTCTGGGGTATTTCCTGATTATTATTTCGACAAAGGCGATGTTCATTTTAGTCACCATTGTTGTTGGTCTTGCCACTCTTCTCTTCATCTTTAAGCGATTGCCGACCCCTCAAAATCTCCAAATCAGCGGAACACAGTAGCACGCGAAGGAGAAAAGTCCCTGAAAGCTCCCTTCAAAAGCTCATTTTTAAAGCCACTTTTGAAATCGTTCAAGATCGCACGAAAATGCTCTCTCTGAATCTCCATTGCACTTACAAGAGTGTTTACACTTGCCAGACATAAAGCATAAAATGAATAACACAACTAGCTCTGTCTGCTACCATGGGTCACAACAATGACTCAACAATTGACCCTGCAACAATGCTTTCTCTAGGGGAGGCCAACCATGTCTCAACACTTGCCTAGTGATCATCGTATTATCTATAATGAGATTTTTTCAACAATAGAAAAAGGAATTACTTGCAGCATGCACAGATTCATATAAAATAAACAGACAATTTCAATCTTCTACGATATAACCCAAACTATGCAAATACTTTATATGATCTTCAGTATTTGGGACGTGATGCTTCGTGCTAATGAGATTGCCGAAGTTTATAAATATATGTTTACCGACTAATTCTTCCAGATAACTTCAAACGGTTCTATGGTAGCGGGCATCTTGTTTGAAGGAAGTTTTTACTTTCTTTTTGGAAGTGAAGCGTCAGCTATTACTTTTATGTGCTGAAATGAGTATTTCCAGCTGTTGGTCACCGAATATAGTGCAGGGAAGCTGAAGTTCAGCCATACAAACGTTTATTTGTTTTGTAGTATTACCAGTCTGTAAGGGCTACAAATGTGTGCAAACGCCCTTTTTGAGACTTTACTAAGGAACCGATATGGTTCTTAAAACATCTAATAGATCACGTACGTCAAACAAAACAAAAAATATGCTAATTCTGACCGAAGCCAGTTAATTTATTTTTCACTCGTCATTACGCTGGAACAAGTTGCCACAACTGACATGTCCTTGGGGAGGAAGCGTGTAGCGTTCTCGAAGAACCGCTTCAACTTGTCTAAAGCTAATAGCCACGATGTTTCCATTATAAACTTTGTCGATTAATCCCTCACTTGGAACTTGCAAGATACAAGACGTTGTACGTAAATTTGAAGTTCATAGAAAACAACCACATTGCTGTTGCCAATGTTAAATTCCATTACAAACATTTTTACCTTCTTGTTCATTTATTTTAAATTATTTAGATAGAAATTCCTAGGTGGCACCTTTTTAAGAATAATTCACTTGTTTTCAGAGCGTGTAATAGTACATTGCTGGTCAAAATAATGACACTTTAGTAAACTGACCATTATATCCTTATTTCCCGAAATTTATTTATATTATACTTTTAAAAAATCACACAAATAGTCAAAGTTTTAGCCATTATTTGGATCTGCAAGCGAAAAAATTACGGTTTAACCGATGCATCAAAATGTTATGCAGGTTTTAATACAGGGCAATGACAAAATTCCAGCTGGTGTTTTCAACCATATGCACAAGAGAGTATCTCCATAATTAACTTCTGAACATTAGGTCAACCAACCAAAGTACATTTCTTTGAAAACGTCTAAATTTAAAATTTAACAATATAAACACAATTTTGACGTATTTGGTCATGAATTTATACTTTTCTTGAGACATAGCGTTCTAGACCAGGCCATTGGCAACTGAATTCAGCAGATTTTTAAATATTTTGTAGACATTTTTAACAAAGGAAAACCACTCCCAGATATTAAGAAAACTCTTCATAATTTACACAAAATATGGTCAACATTCAAATCAATAGTCAATTTATTGTTTTTCAAAAATTATTGATAATATTTTGATTAGCGCTGTAATTCACTCTTTTACCAAATCAAATAAACCTAATTCGTCATAGTCTAATTTCCATAAACAGAATTTCCTCATAAACAATGTCTAACAATAACATTCACTTATATATTTTCTCTTCGAAGTATGCGCATGATTGGCTTGAATCACTTTTCAACCAGTGCGATGACTGCATAAATATCAGTCTTAAAATGTTATGTAAACAATTCAGGATAATCAATTGCAACTTCTGCTATGTGCCGAAGGGGAAGATTAGAGCTGTATGGCGGATGTAATAAACATAAACTGTACCCAATTTGTGGATGTTTTCCAGTGGTTTGATGAGGTGTTGCATAGTCCTGTTGCAACAAAACTCTCTCTTTCTTCATCAACGATGAATATTTTTTAGTGTTTCAAGTTGTTCGGAATAAAGTTGAGTGTATAGCCCGTCTTTTTGCAACCAGTTCAAAGTGCAATATCCCTCATTCCATCAGAAACATTACGTTATATTTCTCTCGAAGTGGCTTATTTTAACAACGGTTTCACCTGATTGGCTAAGGTGTAGTTATTACTTCTACGCGACAGAATAGCGATAATATACTAGATTTAGGTTACTTTCTGCTGAACATTCCTTCTTCCATGGAATTGTTAAGTCGGTAGACAGTGTCACATTAATGCATGACGCCTCATACATGACATTTGGTTTCAATTGCAGTTTTTCAAAACTTTACACGAAGGATCTCTATAAAAGTTACTATTTCCAGCTTCAGGATGTCTATTTCTTTAGACAACAGAGAATACATATATATGAGAAGAGTATTATATTATACAAGTCCCTAACTTAAAAAATGTAAATCAAGAGACATCTGATTCTTCATTTAAGAAATGTGATTCCAGATTTTTCACACATTACTTTTGCGTGTTGTGTCTAATACTAAATTGTTTCATGCATTTATAGAGACTTCTTATGCATATTTTGGAAGAAGATCAGCCAAACGAATGGTTTCACACGTGAATGTCTTTATGTTTCTCATAACCAATGTGATGTAACTCTCTGCATAAATGTTTAAACGAAAATTCCTGTTCCAGCAGAAACTTGTTGGTGGGCTTTCTCACAAAATTCTTCAAGTATAAATATTAATATCTATTCTGGAGTGTAGCACGTCTTTGATCATTGAAACCATCACTGCGTTACATGCACTTGGCCCCTACTTCAGAATTTTTGAGCCGCGACAGCCCATCTGTAATCAGCTTCCAATAGTATCTCAACAGGAGCCGAATTTCGTAATGTTTTTGCAATTTTACTATCTTTAAACTTGGTGATCCTGTAAATTAGTTACCTATTGCAGGGAAAATATTAAATTCATTTTTTTTGTTCTGAAATAGACATAAAATATTTCTTTAAACAATCATACGGACATCTTGACGAGAGGTGAAACAACGTCCCTCTCAACCCTTCTGCTTGAAACAATCAGCCTACTTGTAGATCCCCTACAGTTCATAAACATGACAACAGTAATGGCTGCTTTATAGCAAAATTTAACGCGATCAGTTCGTCGGCATTCGCAAGCCCTTAACATATCGAATAGTAGCGTGCGTCGGATAAATGTAGACGAACTGATCGCGTTGGACGTTGCTCCAAAGCGGCTCTTACTGATGCCATGTTAATGGAGTGCGAACCGTAGGTGACCTAACAGGTTGCTTCCTGTTGCCGAAACAAAAGCTGCTTCTTGCGACTCAATCACCAAAATTGAAAAAATGTTTCAATTGCAAACGCACGACCTACATTCCATATTGACTGTCAAGTAGTACTGTGCGGCGGAGCGAGCGACCAAGGTCATGTAATGTGGCGTACAGAAAATGCTTTGAACCGCACTACACAAAGATGCAAACATCATCTCTCTAAGAAGCCGTGAGCAACAATAGCGCACGATTTAAAATGGGCCATTGTTTCTGCCGCACCCTGTACAACTAGTTCCCCCCTAATTAAATGTAGAAAAGTATTAAGTCGTTTCAAAGAATAGATATTATCTTTTAAATTTTCTTATGTTTGCATTTATAGGTATAGTTACAATTCTGAAAACGTTCCTTTAGATTAAACATTTATACTGCCAACACATAAGTAACTCAGATGCCTCCAGTGCACATAATCGTCATTAACATCCATACATTTAGAAAGATTGGAGGTTGGAATCCTTTTTGTGTCAAACTTCCTAGTTGGGCTTTTTATCATCCCAAAGGAAGAGTGTAAGGTAACTCTGCGTTTTTGGATCGCGAAATTACAAGCTGTTATCGATCGTCATAGAAACACAAAGTCTTAGCTGCATAAGTGTTATCACTGTTATCTACTAACAATAACCTATGAAAAAAGAATGTGAATGATTTGAACAAGCACACAAGATAACGTTGATTTGGTCCACAGACCTGTCAACTTTCCAAGTGGGTGGGTTATCTTCCTGCAATGTCAGGTTTATATTAGGTTTATGTATTACTTCGTAGCGCTTTTGTTTATTACAACAGTGCGTTGTTAGGACACTGTTTACCGTTTGTTATATGTCATTCCTTATTTGCGTCGTTTTGCTTGTAAATACGCCTTGGGTTTTGTAGATTTGCACTATTCAAGCGAATACTTCCTTTTGAGTTTAATAGAGAAGAAAGGCAGCTAAGGTGGCTCGAAACATTTGTACTGTTTACGAGGAGAAAACACAAGAAAATGGTTCTGAACCATTTGACGAGATAGATTCGCTAGGTTTAGGAAGATCATTAGGGTTTGATAAAGACGGTTTCTGAACGCTTTAATCCATGATTGTCAACCTAGAATTAGCAGATGCATCAATTGTGACCAGTCAACCATCGTTCGATATTTACATTCCATGGGCAAGATTACAAAATTCCGGTGTATGGTACCGCACGCTTTAAGTAAAAACAACAAAAATCAGCAAGTGGCCATGCGTGTGCATCTTTGCTTGCTCGTGTTCCTGTGAACAACATAGACTATACCTATTCAAGATTAGCTTTCGGGGAGTCATAGATAATGGTAGAGAATATATTAATTATTCATTTCTGTATGCTATTCATCTCAAATCAAAATTTTATCACAGCCAAAAAATATTACGAATCTGATAATGCACGTTACCCATTAGTTCTATTCTATGATTTAAATAAAAGCTTTGTGGCATATTTTGAATCTACCAGCTGCTTTCCTGCAATTTTGTTTTTTAACTTACTTATTCTTGTGATACTTTTTGTATAAGAAGTGACTCCAGAATTTACGTTCTTTATGAAGACCTGAATTATATGTGATTTTTTTTCTCACAGCACTAAAAAGTCATTGTAAGGCGAATTACTGTAAGTAGTATGCTTGGTACTACAAAAACAACTTTACATAAGGTTTTATATTTATCCATTTTTTTTCTATTTGAAATTTTGCCTCAATTCTCATTAATTTCTAGATACATTTAAAATGTATTCCATTGGCAATTTGCAAATTTATCTTTAAGTGCATCATGTTCACTTTCGTTAACCAAATGTGGGGATTTTCGAATAAAATATTCAAGAAATAAATATGAAGAAAAATGATCTAAGTGAAATATCCAAGCTTTCTACATGCTTAAGAAAGTTATCTTCCAGAGGAAATTTGTTTAGAATGTAGGTACAAGCTGCGATGTATATCTCTTGAACAGAGTGGTAAACACCTTTTAATCACAACTATTTTCTTTTTAATGTGTCCTGTTTTTTTTTCTCCCAACAGTTCATCTGCCTCACTTGCTATTAGTAAATTAATGCAAAGGTTTTGTTCTTGTACTACCACGTTTCTGTGCTATTTTAAAATCAGGGTACATTGCTCTAGTAAATTTCCTGTATAGTCAGAAACACCCAATGGGATACTGTGTTCTAAAATAAAATAAATTCGGTATTTGTAACCTGTTTCACTATTATTAACAAAGAATGATGAAATAGGCCGTTTTAATGATTTTGCTTGACAGTACGTTTTATGCTTCTTAGAACCAATGCGTCTCCTAGCCGCCTCGACCACCATGTGCCACACATTGCAGTACACGTGAAGCTCAGTGATTCCTTTGTTTAACCGTCTGGATATTTTGTAACACTGCTATCTTCTTATTAGTTTTTTTTTAATAGTGGTTTTACTGCAGAGGTATCACAGGTGGTGGGCACTGATGATACAAGAGATGAAATGATAAACTAGGAAATCCTTTATGTATTTATTTTTTTTTTTTTTTTTAAGGAAGGAAGCGTTCCAGGCCTATACCTCTCCGGCATTTGCCATGTATGAGATTTAGAAAAACCTGGAGAAAACCTGTCAGGGAGGACGTCTTGTTGGGAATCGAACCCCAGACCTCCCGCTCACAGTCCACGCCTTAATGACATCGGCCCCCCGTGGAGGTTTTCTTGCTAGTGAATGCACTCTTAAAAATGGCAAGTTGCTTTTATGAAAACCATTTACCTACAATTAAAACACTCTAATTACAGCCACTTATACACATAATAGATAAGAACAGAACACAAACAACCCAACAGCGTACAAACAATTACACCGCCGTTTATGTTGTTTGTAACACAAGTGACATTTCACCCCTTGCACAGTTGCCAATTGGTGCGCATAGAAGGAAGCAAGGATGCCATTTTTTCGGACAAAAATTATTGTTGTTTTGTCGTAATAATTTTGACTTTATCTCATTATTTACGCTATAGCCTGAAATAGAGGGAGGGGATTGAGTAATCCGGTATAGTTGGCAGGACTGAGTCATTGCTGACAGGTTGCAGATGAATCACTTACAGCAGAAACTTCACACACAGTATAAAACAAAATCGCCACTTGAATTAGGTTCAACATTTGACATTTCACGTAAGTTAGGTTACATTTTCTTTAAAGAGAGGATCAAACGTGGTTTTATCATTTTGAACACGAATCTTTTGCCCAAAGCTAAGGCATTTTCTTTCTTTCTTTCTTTTTCTTTTTCTTCTTTTTTAAATGAAGGTTTGGGTCTTTATACCTGTTCCGAGGATACTCAAGTTTGTCACTCGCACGTCTTGTATATATCATGCAATATGAGTTCTTTTACTAGTCGGTTAACAAAAGAAAACTCGCCTTTGATATATTGAATAAGGTGTTGTTAGGAAAAGTATTAAAAGGAAGGATTGTCAAAAATCATATTTTATTTTTGGTAGATTTTAATATTTAGGATTTTTTTGTTTATTTTTATATGGTTTTCATTAATGTTCCTTGGTTATTCGTATTTGAAAAATTTTAATTAAGTCAAACATTTTTCTCCCTTTCCAGAACACTTATTTAGTTAAAATTCTATGTTTCGGGAACTATTTGCTCTAGAAGGCTGAAGTTTGTCTTGAATGATAGAAAATATTCGATTTTATAAATTGGCAGTATTTGTTCCCTCACAACATCCTTTGTTGTTTTATAAAGTTGGAGGGTTTTAGCTGGTGTTTCCCTCGAAAAGTTAATTTTTCTGCAAAAACTTTTTTTTGGCTGCAATTATTGTAAAACTACACTTTTTTGCATAATCACTTTGAAACATTTAGTACTTATTCATGATATTATTGTGATAATGTGGATCAATTATGGCAGAGATAGGACAAAATATGGCAACGTAATAAAATAAAATGTAGGAGAAAAAATAGAAAAAAGCAAACAACTGAAAATAATTTATAATTTGCTTCAAAGCCATGGTACAGTAGTGAAAATAAAATTTCAATTGTGTTCATCTATATACTGTAAACGTTTCATTTCATTAACTTTAATAGTCCTTGAGCAAATAGGAACTCAAATTGGTAAATTTGACATGACAAGGATAGGCCTTTCATACTCCCCTTAAAACGTGGTTCTTCCATTTTTTTATTGCTATGGTTGTTTAAAGTAGATGTTTTCATACTATACTCTTCTTTATTTTTCATAACTCTGTTAGTGATATTTCTGTTGAGTTTCTAATGAAATGAAATCAAACAACCTTAATGTAATCTAAGAAAGGAGGCAACTGTAAAAATAGATTGTAATATTAAAAGGAGACACACATTGAGAAGGTGTGTATTGTTTCATCCTACCATTTTTAAAATAGTTTTTAACGCCCATATTTTACTGCTGAGGTACCACAGGCGGTGAACACTGACGATACATGAGATGAAATGATAAATTGAGAAAGGATTTTTTTTAAAGGAAGGAAGCGGTCCATGTCTCAGTTTACGGTACCTCCCCTGTATCTGCCATTTATGGGAGTGAGGAAAACCTTGAAAAAACTCAGTCAGGGAGGATGGTATTGGCTGGAATCAAATCCCAGGCCTCCCGCTCACGAGTGCGCGCTTTAACGACCATGGCGGTTTCTATCCCCATGCATTGACACTTCATATAGTAACATTTTGGTGTCTGTAGTTGAGGAAATCCGTTTCCGTCAGGGCCAATAACCGATAAACCATCCTCTTTAACATTTGACTGCTATTAAGAAGTTAATTTCTGGAATGCCCAAGTTTCCAATCTGAGAAATGTTTTTCTGAAAAGCACTTGGATGAAGAGGCAGCTCACCTGCTCCAAATCCCGGTAATGGAGCCTTGTAATTACGGACAGTGTTGCAGCGCTTGTATTTTAATGAGAAAAAGTCAGACAAAGCTTCTCTGTGCTAACCCGAGTTGGCACAGTCCAATAATTGTTACGTTGAGCGCGCGATGTTGTAGTCTCACTCAGCCAACTGCAACAGTGGGGTTTAGACATCTACTTGTGCATTTTTTTTTTTTTACCTCTTTACCTTTCACTAGTAGTCTGTGGGGACGACAAATGTACAGCATGCCACTATTTCTGACACGGACTTCTTAATTCATCCGCATAGAAGAAAGTGCTCTTCGAAGTTTTCCCTCATCTAAAGACAACAGTTTATGTAACCACAAATGTGCGCCTTTCTCAGTTCCTTTCATCCAAGTCCTTTGACAATTCATAAAAACTTAAAACTATTCCTTTTATGATGTAGAATCATAGACGTAAAAAATTTTAACAGGAATAGATTTTTTTTTTTAAGAATGTCTGCAAGGAGTTCAAAACGAGATAGATTGAGCAAATGGAATTTGGGTTTATCACCAAATATTTAATTTTATGTTAAAATAAAAAAATAATCAATTGGAGGAATCACTGAAGAAGTGCAACAGAAGGAACTGAAAATAGGCTGACAGAGAAGAATGACGAAGAAAAAAATGGACGCAAGGTTCTCAGTACTGAAATTATGTTTAAAATTAAAAGAATGAATGATATTACTGGTCTAAAATATTGGTCGTTTCCAAATGTGTTGATACAGTTCAGAATTCTCCAACTTTTACAAGTATGGTTCTAATTACGTTTCATCATTTTCATTTGTACATTTATTCTCCAGTTTTCCCATGCCTCAGCAGCAGCAGCATGAACATTTACAAGAAAAATTCCCACTAGTTTTTTTTATCTTGAGCTAAAATAAGCCTACAGAATATTCGCGTAACTCCCAACATTAAAAATGCAAATTTTTACGAGAGCTGTGCAATAGAGAATGATCATATTTTGTACAAATATTATTTTCACGATAAAATTTAACTTTACAACTTTTAGTTACCTTAATGAGTAATACACACGTGGTAATATTTTCATTGTACTTCCGGTTCCCGCCAGTGAGAGTTGTGCAAGTTGAGACATGTTCAGTTGTGTTTACAGCAAAGTGGAGGTGACACGTCACGAACAATATACTGCTCTGAAATTCTCCTTTCGTCTCAATTGAGGCCCAGGAGCGTTTTTTTCCTCCTCTATAACACATCTCGAAGATGCTTTAAATTGTTTAAAGAGAGGAGGCAATCAATTTCAAAGGAAGATGGACCGGACGCTCCAGTTTGTACTCTAACGGAAGAAATTAACACAGTTGATGTCAATGTGAGAGAAAAATCTTCCAATAACATCAAGAAAAGTTTCAGAAATTCTGACAACTTCACTGGGTGCCACCCACAAGTTGCTAACTGAAAAGTTGCACACGAAATGTATTTGTGCACGTTGAGATCTAAGGCTGCTAATTCATGAACAAAAGGACGTTCGCGTGCAGTTGCAGATGAGGTTACAGGAAGATGCGGAGTTCCTTTCAAAGATAATCACAGCTGATGAAACTGGCAACAACATTTCGAACCTGACAGCAAACAGCAAAGCTCTGTGTAGAAATCTAGGCCCTACGTCCATAAAAAGGTTGCTTCTTATCATCATTTCATTTTTCAATATTCAAAGAATGTCTTATCAACATGTCGCACGCTTACACAATACTGTAACTGCGCAATACTCTGCAAAACCACATCACACGCAAATGTCCAAATTAACGTATAACAAGCTGGATGCTGCAACACGATAAAGCACGGCCTCGCATTGAAAATATTGTTGCCGAATATCTCACAAAAATCAATGTAGAGAGTTTTCCTTGTCCTATAGTCCAGATTTAGCCCCGCGCGTTTTTCTTTTTCCCTAAATTGAAGAAACAGCTTCGTGGAAGGCATTTTCCATCATCAGAAGCAGTGGTGAAGGGAGGCGATTATGAAGAACCTGTCACAAAAAGGTTTGCAGGCTGTTTTTGAAGACTGGCAGAAACACTGGGAGAGAGCATTGCAATCAATATAACAGATGAGATTAGATAACCGCAGTTCCATACAGAATTCTACTATAATGTTTCTTTCCTGCTTATAAAAGAATGTGCGTGAAATATTTATCATTGACTTTGCGATATTTCGGAAATATTGTAATAAATGAAACATTCTAAAACTTGAGCTTAAGATTTACAGCGCCGACCTGCTTCATTAGTACTGAATTATTATTAATAATGGTTTATTTTGCCTAGAGAAGCTAAAGGTCTCCTCTTACACTCAGTCAGGTTAAAATATTGCATATGTAGTAAATGAATTGACACGTATATAGATAAGAGACAACATGAGAGTGGATACAAATATATATTGAAGACAGAGATAATTAAATACAATACCTAAGCAGATTTAACGATAGGAAATACAGAGAAAAAAAGAGCAATTAATAAATTATCTAAGTGTACACAATAACGAACAAATATAAAAAAGTCCAAAAGTGTGTTACGTATTATGTAAAATAACAGATTTAACTCATAACGTTTTAATAAGCATTGATATCAAATAATAAGTAACATGAACAAATTAAACTCGGGCGTCTAGTTATGCTTACTAAATAAATATCTCGATAACATAGGTTTAAAGATAGTCAGATTTCCACTGTTCCTGACATGACAGTTAATTGCAAAACTGAGAAAGGGGTTGAGCACAGAGATGTCTGATGATAAGGTATTGATATGTTGGGTTGTATCGTGTTTCTCGATTATGCTGGGAAGCTAAGAAACGTAAAGCATGAAACAAAGTACTTAACGTGTGAAGCTACAGCTCTAATATCCAGCCCTACAGATACTATTAAGTATTCAAACCCTTTGATCCCCTGAGGGGTGATACCCATTAGTAGAATGAACCAAAGGACGCAAATGTGCACACTTTCAACATTCCATTGGATTGGATTAGGTGAGATAGAGGAGGATTTCAGGCACGGAAGCCTAATATTCCATTGAACCTCCTGGAGGAAGGGGTAAAGTGAAGATGCCCCAGGTCTATTAAGCGAGAGGCAGGTAGGGATGCAAATTCCTTTTCTTTTTTTTATCTGTTACGACGCCGGTTAACGCATTCCACCCCAAGGAGCTTGAGTCCATTGGAAGGACTACTGCCACCCCAGACGCTAGAGCTTTTTTTCCCAATGAGCAACTGCATACCACTCAATTTTAAAGGAAAAAATCTTCAAAAAAGTCAGGATGGCCGGTCCCAAGGGATTTGAATTAGAACCTCCTGAAAGCGAGTTCCAAGCGTTGCAGCCTAAGGCGCTCTGCTTGGTAAATATTCTTTTTCCAACATATATCATTTTCATATGGCAGATTAAATTTCCTGAGGAACACAAATTGTGCTAAGCTTTTAGGTAACCCTCCTATTTACTTTATTGGGAATAATGAACAGGAAATTAATGTTCCTTGACTTTAATTAAGGTTCTACACCCTTTACCAATGCATATGGTGAGCACACAAGAGAAATGTAAAGCACAAACAGCAAAATTCTCTGTAGATAACTGTGATGAAATTGACTTAACAGTTAAACAGGGAATTCTCTTGCAGCACACATAGGAGGAAGCCCCAGTGTTTGCACACCCCACCACATTTCTCTCTCATAAACAGTATTTTATATATGTTATGCTCTTTTTTTTTTTTTGTCTAATTTGGAATATTCACCAAAATGCTTTTAAATTATCATATATTAAAACTCTGTAACATTCTTCAGAAAATTAACTGCTGATCACAGTCAAGTAATACTTTAATATGACGGCTCTTCGGCAAGTTCGTAAAAACCCGAAGGTGGTTGCTTTCAATATTATGTTGGCAATGTGATGACTTTTGAGGGTATACCCCAGAAACTAAGGCGTAGCTGGACAAACATTACGGCGAGTCTGCACCTCCGCTTAGAATGGTATGTAGATGTGGTCGAACGAGCACAAGCGATGCGGACCGTTTCGGACTTTTTGTATACGTAACGATTCCCAAAATGATTGAAAGATCCACGACATGGTATCGCGCGATCAGAAACTCAAAGTGTGGGAGCATAGAGATCGGGGCATGTTATTCCGCACAATCATTTGCAATTGGAAAAGCTATCGCGAGGTGGGTGCCGCTTTGTTAACGATTGAAATAGTTGTCACTTCTGCACAAAATTTGGAGCTATTTAAACGGAATCCAGGTGAATTTCGGAAGTGTAACAGTCGATGAAACATGGATCCACCATTACACTAAGCAGTCCAAAGAGAGGGTTGCTATCGGAGAAAACGCTCCGAAGAAAGCAAAAATAATCAGCTCAGCAGGAAAAAACAATGACTACTGTGTTTTGGAAATACCTCTTTAATTTTAATTTGTTCTTTAGAAAAGGGCA
Organism: Metallyticus violacea; assembly: GCA_030762175.1. Taxonomy (NCBI): domain Eukaryota; kingdom Metazoa; phylum Arthropoda; class Insecta; order Mantodea; family Metallyticidae; genus Metallyticus; species Metallyticus violacea. Next base: position 23,477,271 of record CM060845.1, read on the forward strand.
AAACTATAATCAGTGCATATTACGCTGTACTACTGGAGCAGTTAATCAAGAAGAATTGCCCTTATATGGCGAAGAAAAAGGTCGGCCAGTGCTCTGTAAATTTTAGGCTCTGGTTTTCGAATTTTTCATTCATTCGGAAACAAGATATCAGCATAAGCCTGGTACATAACATCAGAGGGAGGGGGTTAGAGTTTGTGGCTGCAATGCAAAAACCTGCTGTCATTTACATTCCGTAATGCTGGGCAGAGTTCCGCGTCAGCCACACTTTATGGTTGAGGCCAAGACAAATTAGTGTCCATGGTAGAAAATACATTACTATTGATGAAGCAGGTCGGAAGTCATTACATCCCCACAAATATCGCAGGGTCAATTGTGAATATTCCACAGACAGGTCCTGCTCCATCAGATAACTCACCAGCGACGCGATTGCGACCCTAAAATTGTTGGATGAAGATATGCAATCCGTTCGCCTCCTCCTACTCTCGGTAAGGGTTTTCCCTCCGTTCGACAACTTTTGATTCCGCAAGCAATAACACATTTTCACTATCTGCTGAACTGAGAATTCCGCCATTGTATTGTCATACCACGTGCAGAAAATTGGACAGTTTCTGAAAAGATAAGATAAAAATAATATTTTTTACTTAAATGAGTGAGGAGATATTCACACTTCTTATAGGCCGTGGTTCTACCGAGCACACTGTACATCATACATTTCGTTCTCTTAATTCTTCATTTAGCACACGAAGTAAAAGCCACGACGTGTGGAATGAAAGTTTAGAACACCGAGAGCAGCGCTCAAAATGTTTATGTATCACAAGCGACAGGTCTCATTTCAACTCCAGGCAGTTCTTAACGTTAAAAGCTCCAGAATCCGTGCCCCGGCCTTGCAGAGATTATAAATATCTAACACATTAGCCTTCGGTGCGCAGGCAGCATGGCCTTGATGGAAAAGAAAACGAAGAAAAAGCGACCCGGTGTTGAACACAAAACCATTTGCAACAATTAACTTAATTACTAACTTGCATATCCAGCATGTCTGCACTAGTGAAAACGCAACAGGTAACCGGAAGGGTTGTTGAGATTTGTTTGCTGAGCACTTCACTTGGGGAACTTGCCTTATCGGTCCAGCCGACTACACTTTCATACCACATGTCAATAAACAAGGTCATAGCTTTCTACAGTTCACATGGAGATTTGTAGAAAACTATATGTAAGCACCTCAAAGCATTAAGTGAAGATATTTTACCTTACGGTCCAGCAATATAAGACCTCATGCCTCATCAAACCTTCAAACACAGCCCGTATACACTACTGAAAATTTTACTGCATAACCTAAAGATTTTGCGATTTTTACTCTTACTTTCACTATTTCAGTTTTGCTTTATCTATAAGTGATTATGTATTGTCATATCCTACAGAACTTCTAAACATTTTCCATTGATGTGATTGGTACTACTGATTTCATTGTTGGTTTTGAAGTAGTAGTCAGTGATATACATTTAATAACCGCTGCAAAAATGAGCAAAGTATTGAATTAACTCCTTGCAAAAGAAGTTTAAATGTCGCATTAGCTTCTGAGAGTCTTTCTACTCGACATAATTGCTCAAATATAGGACTTAATCAGTTAACTGTTTCAAGATTATTGGCTAAATGCAAGAAAATTGGAAGGGATTTTGCTGATTAGTTTTATTTACGGACGCTCTTCAACATCTCAGGTCATCAGTGTGCCACTCGATACAGGGCGTGAAAAAAACGGCCGATAAATTTTGCTCAGAGACCCATTCTTTCAGACTTTAGGTTCTTTTATATGCCGTAAATGTACGACATGGGACCCATGGATTTACTTCTCTCCAGAAGAAGCCATACTTAGGATTTGCACGCCCGAAAAAAATCCATTGATGTTGACAGGGATTGAAGCCGCGATCTTGGGTTTAGGAGGCAAATATGGTTACCACAAAACCACCAGGATCGACGGAAAGAATTAAAGGAGACAGAAAAAAAGTCTTCTACTGCTGCTAATGACAGCGTTTTGAAGCGGATCTGACTGAAAAATCGGCGTATGACTTCAGTGGATACCGCCACGGGTGGCCGAGGTCGTTAAGGCACGGGCTCGTGAACGGGAGGTCTGCGGTTCGAATCCCGCCAGGACGTCCTCCCTGACTGGGTTTTTTTCAAGGTTTTCCTCAGTCTTCATAACTGGCAAATGCCGGGGAGGTACCTAAACTTAGGCCTGGAACGCTTCCTTCCCTAAAAAAAAAATATCCTTTCCCAATTTATCATTTCATCTCATGTATCATCAGTGTCCACCGCCTGTGGTGCCTCAGTAGTAAAAACGAGCGTTAAACACTACTGAAAAAAAAAAAAAAACTTCAGTGGAGTTGAAAAGAGATAATGTGATGCTTTGCAGCAGAACCAACAGATACAGGCTTTCAGAAATGGGTCTACTTGCTAAACGGTCACGGAAGATGCCCCTTTTTTACGGTTAAAATGAACAAAGTTGGACTAGAATGCTGCCCATTAGGCTGAAGAGATGTGGAGTAAAGACATCTTCTCAGATGAATCGAAATGTAATGTTGGAGGAAAGGATGGAAAAATGTTTATCCTAGTTGAAGAGGTGAAGAATTTCTGCCAGAATGTTTGGACTACACAGTGAAGTTCCCACAACGTGTGACGGTCTGGGGTTGTATTTCCAGCAAAGAGTGGTGCTTTACATTTTGTTCAGCGAACTGTAAATGCAGATGCATACATAATGACTTAAGAGAAAATTTAAAGGCAACAATTGCGAAGCAGGTGGTTTGGCAGAATTTGACATAAAGGTAATTATGTATCTGGGTGGCGTTTGTATGCTATTATACCAACGTTAAAACTTATAATGAACATGAACAGCTAGTGGACAGCAGAGTTTCCTGTTTGCTGCAGCAATATAATGTGATTTCTACATAGGCATACAATATGCTGCAAAACAAAGAATATTAAAATGTTAAGTTAATAGCGTTGGTACAGAATGTGTTCGCAATGTGCCACATATTTTTCATAGCGTTTCTGAATATTATTGAACATGTTGATGAACAAAGATTGCTGTAAGGACTCAAAAACAAACAAACAAACAAACAAAAACAAAAAACGACGTCATTTCTCGGGTAGTTCCCGTGGGTCATCTTGTTAAAAACTAATTCTTTCAGAATGTCCCATATGTAGACATCAGGGACCATGAGATCCGGGGAGCAGGCAGGGTACGGAAATGGAGCTCCACGAGAAATTAGACAACCCCCAAAGTGTCGTCGCACTAGGGCGAGTGACTCTCCCGCATTGCTCCATCTTGCTGCATGCATTGTCGTTGGAGGGGTATCTGGCGGGATAAAAAAGGCGCAACTCCCGCACGAAGAGGTAACAATAATAATAGCTAACACTGTTTTTTGTTATTTAGTACCTCATTGTTAAATATCTCCTCGTACTGTTCTTTAACGGTTCATTCTGACGTCCTACTGTATGACCGGAAATAACGTTCCGTGACAACCACCTTCTCTTCTGTTCTGAGAACCATAATTGCAGAAATCAACACTAAACTGAATTCACACTGGTTCGAACTATCATATAAATGCCTCATCATTGCTATGGAAACTTGGACAACAAATGGTCGATAATTTCGGTGTCGTTTGTTTAGCATCGTAGTGTAATTTACAATAACGTTTTAAAAACAATTACCTTAAATCTTTAAATAGACACAACCACGAAAACAAAAAAATAACCAAAGTCTTCTAATACTGGTAAATGGGTGCAGAGTAACTTTACAAAAATAAACAACATTATTTAAAATGATTGCCACAGTTTGAAAAGAGCACAGCACGTAGCAAACTTTTCTTTACATGCATATAACTGCTCATTTTGTCACTCGGTAGACATCCACACCAGTCCATTTCTTCCCACACATGCCCCAGCTTGTCAGCTGTGATGTTTAGAAAGGCGGCTCTGATACGCCCCTGCAGATCCGAAATAGTTGCAGGTACAGGAGAGAGGGGACAAAGACTTGATCCTTGACGTAACCCCACAGCAAAATATCACATGGTGTTACGTCTGGTGAACCAGGTGGTCAAGACAGGAACATCAGATACGAAGTGACGCTCACTGCTTTTTCCTTTACACAAGCATCCCTTATTCTTAAAGAAGTTTTTACTGCTGCATATCTACTGGAGATACGTGAGATGATAAATAAGGAAAGGATAATTTTAAAGGAAAGAAACGTACCAGGCCTAAGTTTAGGGTGACTCCCCGGCATTTGCCATTTGTGAGGATTGGGGAAAACCTTAAAAAAAAAAAAAAAAAAACCCAACCTCATTCAGGGAGGATGGTCCAGGGGGAACTGAATCCATACCTCCCGCTCACGAGTCCGCGCCTTAACGACCTCGGTCACCCGTACCGCTAGGCGCCCCGTTTCCAAAATTTGTGTACCATATGTACCATCTGTGGAATTACTAATTCATTTTGTTTCGTAATCGGTACATCCTGATACCTTGAATGGAAATATCGGAAGGTCGATTTTCGCCAAATTTCGTGCCGGACAATAGCCTCATTGCTAGCCGGCATTTTACAAACGGTGACATCTGGCAGCCAAAGGCCACAGGTGCTGGATAGCGAACGGTACTGAACTAAACTTTGGTAGTTTCGCTCTTCAGCGTGCAACGACGATAATTATTTATTTAATACATTACATATAACTACGAGAAGGTAATTATTTTGAATACGCAGTTGCAACGTTTTTACCTTAGACCACTACCAAACGATTTGTTTACCAAGTGCGGTAACGCATGAAACTTGCATTTGGGAGGTTTCTGGTTCAAATCCCTTGCAGTTTTTCGTGTTGTGCCCATGTGACTTGGGCGAATGCTGAAATAAATCTTTCTTTTCTATGAATTTTCTGCTCTCCCATTGAATTCCGTTGGTTTTGTTAAAGGGCCGAAAGTGTTAGGAGAGGTGGGCTGGTGCGGTGTAATGGTACCTTTTACTTTGAAACGGCTTTTGCGCCGTTCTGGAATGGTATGAACTCTTTGGGTGAGGGGGGGGGGGAGGTCCTTTCTCCAGGAGGTGGTCTCATAGGCACATACGGCCAGCCATGAGCAAGGCTGAAGTACAGAATAATCCTTCTCCCCCCAAAGAACCCAATCCAATTAAAATGTTTTGTTTACAGACGGGTTCAAAATCGGTCAGGATGGGTGGATTTTTGGGCGTAAAAATACTAAGTACGGCTTCCTTCGGAAGGGAAGTAAAGCCGGGGATGGAACCCGGACCGCCTTGTGGATCTCATAGGTGCCTAACCACTCAGCTGCGGCGCCACCCTCAGGATCCATCGAAGGCTAAATTCTGTTTTAAAAGGAAAATCGGGCAGAAATAAAATAACAGTACACTCCAGTTTGTAATTAACGCACTTCAGAGATATTGACCTAGCCTGAGGTCTTTTTCATGCCGTAAATACGGGACCCACAACTAGGGCAATCGGATGCATAAGCAAAAAATTCTAGTTCAGTTGTGAAAATATCCAAATATTGAATATATTGAACATTTTGCGACATTAGTATTTCAAAGCTATATCTCACACATAGTCAAAAGTATTTTACGCTCTTTCTTTGATTAACCGGTTATTTTAAATGTATTAATTTAGCTGTACAGCTACGAATATCCGTTCTCTGCATACTTCAAACAAACTATCAATGTGTAACCAATTTCCATATATAAATTCACGTCAAACATCACGCATCGACCCACGAGCCTGAATTACCTGAGGGACAGATGCGCGACAGTTCCGGTATATGATCACACACAGATAATCCTGAGATAACCCGCGGCAATAATGCCACCAACGTCAGATAGGCCAAACGCTGTTTTAGATCGCGTTACTATGTGCTTTTTCAAATTCCTGGCTTTCAACACAATACACGACAGTTAAGAAACGAGAAACGTTCCTTGCCCCTTGCCACAGAGTTCGCCTCTGTGATCTCAAAAAGATCTAAAGAATTCGTCTCCAATAGATGCGTCTTTGGCTTAAACTTTATAACAGTAAAGCGAATTTAAAAAAGGCATTATCTACCATAAATGCACATTGCATTCAAATGCTATTCTTGTTTTTATTTTACTACCAATATCACCACGAATTTACTCCTAAATACATTTTTGGTACCAGAGATGACTTTTCTCATATCGCTACCACTATGAAATATGCAAAGTAGTATAATAAAAGGAAAAACCTTTGAAATCTACATGCAAAGAACGCACTAAGTCACTAGAAACGTGTTTAAGTTAATTGCATTTTTAAAGTCAAAACCAATTTACTTGAAGTTTATTCAACGTTAATAACACAAGAGGGGTGTTATATTCCAGGGATTTATTTTAATTGTGTTTAACGCTCGTTTTTACTGCTGAGGCATCACAGGCGGTGATACTGATGATTACACGAGATGAAATGATAAACGGGGAAAGGATTTCTTTTTTAAAGGAAGGAAATGTCTAGGCCCAATTTTAGGATACCTCCCCGGGTTTGCCATTTATTAGAACTGAGGAAAACCAGAAAAAAATCAATCAGTGAGGACGATCCTGGTGTGAATTGAACCCCAGGCCTCCTGCTTACGAATCCGTGCCTTAACGACCTCGGCCACTGGTGATTCGCGCCTAAATTACATTACATGGTGCATGGTACAGCTACTGAAACCCAAATTCTTGGATGGCAGCTTGCGTGCATTGTCATGGTGTATTAGCAACATTAGTTAGGGTGCCCGCAACAAACATCGATCGTGCAAACATGACGCAAAGAAATGCAGCTCAACGGAAAGCAATGCATCGCCGCACACCGGTTTGCGTCATGTCGACAATGTCACCAACATGCTGGAAACACGTTTCACTAGATGTCTCAAAGGAGTTTGCAGACAACAACCGATTCCTGCAAGCATCAGCTCCTGTGAATGTTTCCAGCATTAATGAAGAACAAGTCAATATTAAGTTAATGCAGTTAGTGGAGAAATTACCGATAATATATGATCATTCATACCAGACCACTCCTGTCGGTCCTGATGGTGTAGTGGTAACCATACTTCCTTCTAAACCCAAGATCGCGGGTTCAATCTCGGCCAGGATGGGTGGATTTTTTAGGATGTAAAAATCCGAAGTATGGCTTCATTCGGAAGGGAAGTAAAGCCGTGGGTCCCGTGTCGTACATTTACGGCACGATAAAGAACCTCAAGCCTGAAAGAAGAGGTCTCTGAGCAAAATTTGTGTGTCGTTTCACGCCCTAAATTGAATGGGACGCTGATGACCTAAGATGTTAAAGAGCGTCCGTAAATAATGAAAAAAACAGAGCTTGGATAGAAATATCAATAGTATTTAACTTAAATGATAAGTAGCCCACACTAATTAATAAAATTCAATGGTGATGTAATTAATGAAATATATATTACATTAAATGCAAACATTTCTTACATAATTTGACCTATCAGTTTATTTGATATATATTGAATATTTTAACGCCCGTTTTTACTACTGAGGCATCACAGGCCGTGGACACTGATGATACATGAGGTGAAATGATAAACTGGGAAAGGATTATTTTTTAAATGAAGTTCCAGGCCTAACTGGAACTTAGGGTACCTCCCGTGATTTGCCATTTGTGAGAACTGAGGAAAACATGGAATAAACCTCAGTTAGGGAGGACGGTCCTGTTGGAAATCGAGCTCCAGAGCTCCTGCTCACGAGCCCATACCTTAACGACCTCAGCCACCCGTGGCGGTTGACCTATTGTCTATAGAAACTTATGCTACAGTCCACTTGTTCTGTGCTTGGCCTTCTGTAGCAAGCCGGAGCCTTTGCGACATAAAAAAATGTTGAACCGCCCCCACCATTCTCATCCTGTTCTGCCAAGCTACGTTTACTGAAATTGCTGGTTTGCATGCTATAGCTGTGTTTCTAGGTAAGAATACCGAAAGCACATTCTACACTCTTTCTGACCCTGCTACGCCTGTGGTTAAAAATTATCCTTTCATTTGTGAGTTCTCTTTGGGGATAGGATCGCATTATATGCCTTTGTAGTGAGAAAGCTTCATAACCAACGGGAAAAAAAAAAAAAAAAAAAAAAAAAAAAAAAAAAAAAAAAAAACAAGAAAAGGGAGCAGTCAACGCCATCTTCCGGTAGTTTTTTTGGGATGATATATTTTCAGTGCACCCTACCTACTGAAGGTTTATACCTAATGCTGAGTGTTGTAACATACCATCATTATTTCTACCATAATCACCATCTATGATAAAGAACAGTCCATACGCATCAACCTAAGTTAATAAAACGAAAAAAAATCCTTTATGTTGCTAGGACCCTGAATTTGAACTAGTTTTCTATCTAAGGCACCAATGAAATTGGATATATTCCACATCTCCAAATATCTTACGGAAATATTTTCCCGCAACTCCTTTGAGAGACAAGGCGTAAATCCAGGATGAAGCACAGTTCATATTGCTGAACATACTTCCGCCCCCAGTTCTTGCCGATCGTCGTTTCATTTATTTTTAAACTGAAAGCCTAAGCATCTGAAACTACTGCCAGTAACTAGATACAAATCATAATAATAATATAATAAATATTATAATTATTACAATTATCACTTGTAAGGAAAACAGGAGGCAGGAACTGCGTAAACTAAGAGAATTCCTCACCGAGTTGAAAAATTAAAATTATATATATATATATATATATATATATCCAAATTAGGCCCTATTAATGTAACCATGTTTATGAACTGAGCCCTTGGTATCATCTTTACATTCACTAAAATAGAGAGAAATAACAGAATGTTTCGATTTGCATTGTATTTTTAAGATGTTCACATATTTAAAACAAAACATGTTGTTATTTTAAAACAATTACAATAAATAAAATAAAAATAAATAAAAACAATAGAAATTACATCAATCTTCATTCGTTTTGAAATTTATTTTTAAATGTTATTGTAGTAAAATATGTAACGCAAACGTTTTCTGAAGACTATTAGCTTATTTCAGAGCCCTCTTACTTACAAATATAATTCTCAAACACATATTTTCACATTTGCTATCTTCACGACTATGCTTTTGTTAAATATAAAGCATATGCATCGTCATAAACACAGTTTATATGCTAAATTAATTTATCTTTTTATATTAAATCAATATAGAGAACGTTAAAAGCAAGAGCGCTTGAAATATTGGTTCCGGTAGAGCGATTTTTTAAAATTTCAGTTTGGTAAATTCCCCACTCCTAATGATCCGACTTCCCCTATTTTCACAAACTATATCATTTATTTTATTTAAATTGTATATATGGAGTTAAGTTGTTAAAAAACAAATATTAATGGCCCTATTGCGATTTTTAAGTTCTGGGTTTTATGTAAACCCCGCTTCTAATATTTCGATTTTACTGATTTTTAGATACTATTTTTCTCATTTTATTTCAATGACATTTACCGAATTTCCTTTAAAAACATTTAAAATTTTGGCCGCCGTCGCGATTTGTAAATTTGGGTTTAACCCCCACTTTAGGTTAACCGGCACCCTCAATTCTGCTGGCCCGAATCTTTTGTTAATTGACAGTTATATGTCCAGTTTCGTGGAGAAAAGACAAAAATTACGACCGCTTTTATTGTCTTCTTGGGCTCCTAATAGGTACAATCGATGAAGATTTGGAAAAATTATTCAAAACGAATTCTGTTGGTACAACGCAATAGCTTACATTCCTTTGGAATTTGCTAAAAATGGAGAATCTTCAGAAACTGTTGGGCCAGATATTTGAGACAAACTCCTGCAGCCAGGAGCATGGTACCGCTCTACATTGCAAATTACTTAGCGTTCCTGACACCGTTCACAATTCCAGAAGGTAATACATTTCTTATTTTGGGCACACAAAATGTCGTTATAGTTTAGACATGTACTTCATCTCTTTCATGGTGTAGCATTGTATTGAATCATATAGTACACGTTTTAATTCCAGACAAATGAGAAATTTGAAAATCCACCCCACGAAGAGAAATCATTCACAGCAGCAGGTCAACCGTGATCTCCATCCATTGGAAAAGAAAACAGTGAGGGCTTGGGTATGAAGGAAGTAACGCGGCCACCGTTTCAAACAGGAAGAATTTGCAGGAAAAAAAGTCTTCGAAAATAGATGTTGGCAATGTTTCCGCTTCATATTTACTAAAGAAAACAAGTCTCCATTGCAGTAGAATTAGAAAATGCAGATTTATCTTTTTGTGAAAGTCTGTTACTCGATGTAGTCAAATTAACTCCTCCGGACAAGAGCCTGTTCAACTTGTTTGTTCAGCAGAAAATAGAGTATATGTTGTAAGGCACAGCGTATAATTTCCGATATGGAAATAACATCCTCCACCCCAGTACGCGTATAACAGTATTGTTTATGAGAACCTGTCTCAAATAACTGCACCCCAATTTTTTTCCAGTCAGTTTAGATGAAGATGAACGCTTTCTTTCCAACAACTACAAGTGGGATGTCTACCAGATTTTCAGATCATCATTTAAAAAAAAAATTCTTTATCTAATTGGAAATGAATACACAAATGCAATCTGCAGTAGCCTTTAATTGAAATACGTGTGTACTGAAAAATATAAGAGTAGGTCCATAAGTTTCCGGCCTCGCCGATAAGGATTATCGCCTCCACAAAATCCTCATCTGGTGTCATATGTTATCTGTTAAGTAAAAATTGCAGCTGTAACTTCCGTTTCGCTATGTTCAGTTGTTCAGATATAGTTGCATAAAGAATGCTAAATGCAGAAGATTGTGACATGTTCAAAATGAAGTTTCGAGCTGCTATTAAGTTCTTCACAGAACTAAATGAAATTAAACAGAGATTGGACGGTGTATATGGGTAAGCATCTTTCTCATAATCTACCGTAAAAGAATGGGCCAATCTTTTTCGAATCGGTCGAAAAAGTATTGAAGACAAAGAGCGTACAGGTTCACCCTTGGAGGTGCTCACTTTTGAAAACATCACTCTGGTGGAAGGAGAAATTATGGAAGACCAGCGGCTCAAAGGTACAGAAATAACAGCAAGGTTGGGTCTTTCTAAAACAACAGTCCTTCGAATTATTCATGAACATTTAAACACGAATAGGTTAGTGCAAGATGATGCCTAGACTTCTTTCCTCAGTCCAAAAGCAGCAACGAGTCATATGTTGTCAGGTATTTTGGAGCTCTGCCAAGATGAAACTATGGCTCTCTACTATGATCTCTTGTTCAAAAGAGAATCAATGGAGTGGCGCAAACCTGGTGAAGCACCGCCTCTAAAGGCCAAGGTCATTCACTCAACCACGAAGATCATGGCCACAATCTTTTGACACTGTGAAGGAATGCTCTTCGTGAACTTCAAGGAGAGAAACACCACAGTAAATGGGGAGTACTATGCTGGCCTACTGCACAGACTACGTGCTTCCATCAAAGAGAAAAGGCGGGAAAGGTGACTGATGGTGTGCGCCTTCTTCACGACAACGGGCCCTTGCACACATCTCTTTGCAAAGGAAGCTGTGAAGAAATGTGGCTTCAGGAAATGGAAGGGAGATCGACCATCCACCCTACAGTCCAGATGTAGCTCCCAATTACTATTTCCTCTTCTCAAGGACCTTCGAGGAAGTAAATTTAAGTGTGATGAAGCAATTATGTATGCTGTTTATGCCCATTTTGCGGACAAAAGTTTCATACATTCAGTTGCTGAAAAATTACAGTGTTTACTGTTCAATACAATAATTTGAATACATCCTGTTATAATGCTACTTTCCCCTCCCTCTTATACATATCATCTAATTCTGTGAATAATTTCGCATACTTCTAAGATTTTAGTGCATATGTAAAAGTATATTTGGGCATTATAAGGGCATATTTGCATGCATATAATTCTCAACACTACTCATTGTGGGCAGTTGCTTCAATAAAGACAAGAAGCTAAAGCTGTCATTGGATAGCTCATTATTTCACTGCAGCTTAGAGCTAAATGTCTTTTCTCCTTAATGACGAAGATAGAGTTATCTTCTTTGACATCACCTGTTTTGTATTTACATGTTCATGACTAAAATGTTCTTTCCTTGCATTTTATTCGTCTAGAATGAACTTCAATAGATATGCCACATGTATTTGTCTCATAAAAATGACAATGCTCTTTACTTGTGCTCTGTCTATACTAAAGTCCGCACATTTTTACCACAACAAAAACATAATGTAATGAATGATTCCTATGTTCTTATACTCATGGATGCAGCATGTAAAAGAACCTCAAGCCTGAAAGAAGAGACCTCTGAGCAAAATTTATCGGCCGTTTCAGCCCTGAATTGAATGAGATGCTGATGGTCTGAGATGTTAAAGAGCGTCCATAAATAAAACATCAACAACTAATCTTGAGAGAGACTGAATTTTATTTTTCATCAGGACTGCGCGCGCTGTGACACTATGTACTGATCTACAGACACTGAAGAAATGAATCCAACATCCCTTTGTCAAGTTCTTTGGTAATAATATGACTGTCAACAACAATGCATCATAAAGCCTTCAGGCGGCCTGCAGGAGTGCGACAATTGTACAATATTTCAACTTCGTTTTTATGTACTTTTGAATTCGTCAAATAAAAATTAAAAAATCGTAAAATAAGTATTTCATACATTACATTTATTGGATATAATGTTATATTTGAATGTTGTTTCCACTTTTGATTTATTGTTAGTTTATTTATAACATTTAGTTTTATTTCATTTTTCGTTTATGACGAATAATCGAGACCTTGCTATATTTTTCATATTGTGAAGAGATCCGCAGTTGACACACAACATAGACTTCCGTATTTTTATTTAAAAGTCGACATGAGTAACGAAAAGTCCTTTAGATACGTTTCGGAAGTCTAAGCTTCGAATCCGGTGGGAACTATTCTCCCTGACACTTCTTCAGTTCTAAACAGTCTCGCTCCCTTCCACACCATCCCAAAACCTTCATTTTCCAGCGTTTATTTCATCTCATGTATCTCGACCGCCACGGGTTCGTGAATGGGGTTCGATTCCCGCCAGCACCTTCCTGCCTCAGGTTTTTTTTTTTTCCCCCATGTTTTCCTCAGTTCTCATAAACAGCAAACACCGGAGAGGTACTGCACAATTAAGGCCTGGAACGTTTCCTTCCTTAGAAAAATAAATAAATAAATAAAAAATCCCAATTTATCATTTCATGTATCATCAATGTTCCCCGCCTATGATCCTAAAGTATTTAAAACGAGCGTAAAATACAATTGAAAACTATTAAAACACATTTTAGAGCATCAAACCTTACATAAAGCAGTGTTTTGAATTTTGTTTCCACTTAAACCTTCAGGAGAAACAGGGGTTTGCTCCTGCACAACAAAATGTCGGTAATGCAGTTTCTGGGCGCTCTTTTCAACACTACGAACTTTCAGTAGGTCTCGTAAGTCACATCGTCTGTTCTCTGCAGTAAACGATTAATCTCTTGCCTTGTCTCATGTGCCAGCAATTTTATTATCCGTAACGAACGCGTTCTTCAATGTGTTAACATGCCCTGAAAGCAGAAACGCACAAATCCTCAAGCTCGACATGCTAACCGGGTTTAGCTCTGTTCGGGTTTGCTCAAATCTCAAAGGCAGTACGGCAGACGTGTATTGCAAATACACTACTGTCCAAAAGTTAAGCATAATCAGTAAAATAGACAAATAAATGGAAGGGGGAAATGCGTATTTACCAAGGACTTTAACTCGGCTTAGTTATGCTCTTTGCATGATCAAGGGATTCCATTAGCTTCGAATAGGGGCTTGGTAAAGATAAACAAACCAGTGTATCACACACAGAGAGCTCCATTCTTTATCATCCTTTCATTGTGGAATGGTGATAGTTTATTTGTAAAATACATAAGGTTATTTGAGATATGGGCCGGTAGAGCGCAACTAGTAATTGGAAAAGCCAGTCTTAAAGGCCATTTGCAGGTTTCGGTACTTTCATTGCGTGTAAATTGTGTGCTAATTGTTCTTTTTAAGTTATGCATAATCTTGAACGCATACTAAAATGGATTCTTGTAGAGAAGTGGTAAGGCGATTCACAAGAAACTTTTCTGGCAATCATATTCCCGGTAAGGAAATTGTTCGTTAACGTGTTAAAAAGTTACGGGAGAGAGGATCTTTCAATGACAAGAAACGTGTTCCGAAATGCCACACCGTGTTCTTACGGAAGAAAAGTTAGAAGAAAAACAGGAATTTTCTACGCAGATGCCGGCAATGTATTGCCGCCGAGGAGCATCCTTTTAAACATCTGTTATAACTAGGGATGGAAGTTCGGATACCAAAAGTATGAAATCTACTACATCACGCGTTACTACACATGTTGTTTACATCAAGTTAGAGCTCACCTCAAGTGACGTTTTTCATTTTCTAAACAAACCTGAAGGTACAGCCAATGAATTCGCATCTAGGCAATGTTTTGGTGTGTACACTTTGTTCCTTACTTAATAACACAGCTTAGTGTTTGTTATTATTATTATTATTATTATTATTATTATTATTATTATTATTATTATTATTATTATTAAATACAGTATCATTTTATAGTTTCAGTAAAAATATATTGCTAAAATAAAAACACTACCTTTACGTGCAGCGACTCTCTCTCTCTCTCTCTCTCTCTCTCTCTCTCTCTCTCTCACTCTCTCGTTGAGTTGGCTAGATTTTCCCAGTAAGCAGCTACGTTAAGGCGGATGGTAACTCAAATAACCTCACTGTATGTAGAGTGCAGAGGGCCATGGAACTAAGACGTCAGTTAGACCTTATTTTTCAGGATAAAATATCGCACGCCTGGAAGCAGATCGACAGACAGATTTTAGCAGCCCCTGAATGTGACACTTCATTCCAGGTTTTGATGACAGTTTCGAGACACATATTCGACATCGTCAAGGTCAACAACACCACTACACGATTTTATGATATATCAGGAGTGCATTTACAGAAAACCAAAAATGTAGGTACACGATATTTGAACATAAAAAGCCTTTTTAATAACTTCTTTATTTTTATCACTATGGAACAAAACAATTATAGTTTTAAACCGTACACATCTCGCATGTGTTAAATTTTTTGAAGTTGTCAACTAAATAAAGCCATTTAATTTAAATGTCATTGAAAAAATTAATGATAATAATGAAAAAAATGTCGATCAGGTTTCCTCATAATAATCGCTTATTTTGGGTGCTTATAAATACTAAATTTGGGGTAAATTCACTATTAATGTGCTTTCAGAGACTTTTAGTCAGATATTAGTATTTACTACGATTACTTTATAAATGATGATAATAGTCTGTGTGTAAGTTTTCGAATTACCAACCTGTTGTGCATTTGGATCTTGTGTGCTATACTCTTGCTCTAAAACTGTGTACCTTAGGGTGATTTATAAATGCTGACAACAGAAACTTGTCAGAAAATCGCTGTGCCAATCGATAAGAGCAATATATTCTAGGAATACCAGGACGGCCAGTGACCCCAGTATTTGCGCACAATTCATTCGCCACCCGGAGGAGGAAAGATAAAAAGGGCGCATATACAAAGTATGCACTTTTATCTCCAAAGCTGAATATCTAACGTTTTTAAACAGGGTGTAAAATATACATCTCTTCTCTTGACACGTTCCCTGAACAAGAAGGAAGGTGTTATTTCACCACGTCTTCCATTAGCTACGTAAAAATAATTCATAAAGTGCATGAGGAATAAGCTGCGTTGCTCTCTTAGCTTTACCATGAATTAGTTACAGATCCACACACCTTCACAAAACAAAGCAAGACAAGAGAACAAAGAAACCCATACATGAATGCCTGAAAGCAGAATATAAAATGCCCTGGTTGAAGAAACAGCGTCAAAAGACTTTTTCTTTCCCAAAACTATCCCGCCGCTCGTATAAAAAGAGAGGATTTTGTACTACATTTTTTAAAAGCTACTTCTTGCTTGTTTTGTGGCTTCTAGATGATCTGTCACAGTGCTCAGTGAGCTACAATAATGTAACATAGGCGATAAAAGACGTGACATAGCTGCATTATGTAGCGACATGTTTCATATCATCGCATAATTCTTACTGCCTGGATTGGTTTAAACGAACATTACAAGATTTAAAATAATAAGGCTGATCGGTTCAGCAAGATCATGGGACTGTGGATGGACGCCCAAACCCTTGCAGCTGACAAAAGGCCTCATTTGTGGGTAAGGGAATGAAATGTCCACTGCAGTTACTTTTTGTTGATTGTACAATTTACCTATGAAGTTTACAGCCTGTATATAATGACGATTTAAATTTACCGTTCCCGAAGTAAATGCTGCGTGTTTTTTTTTTTTCCTATCTTTTTCTGGAAAGGATAAAAATAATGTTCACTTTGTTATTAGCACATGTTTTGTTTCGAGGGAATACTTTTTGTAGGTCATATTTATTTCAGCGAGGCTTTAAGATGGTACCAAAGAGTGTGGAACCTAAAATATATCAATTCCAAAGGTTTCTACCACAGGCAATTCTTCAAAGATGAAAAGGGTTTGGCAGAATGCCTGCAGTTATGAAGAAAATGCATTAATCATTCCAAGAGGGCTCCTCGCATAAGAATAAAATGGATAGAAAATGCTTTTGCTCAAGAGAGATCACGAATGCTTAAAGAAATTAATGGAATGAACACCTATAATGAACAGAATTCTCACTAACGTACGAAAGGCCTAGACATTTACGGCTATATTTATTAAGTTGGTTTCTGACATTACCATTCCAGTTATATATCAAAGCAAAAATTAATCGATTATGTCTTATTATTTTCATTTGACAATGGGCGCTTTTGTTAGCAAACAATTTCAACAATTGACAAACGTTACAGAAGTATATTGTGCAAATATTTGCTCATCAGCAGATATTTCAATAAAAGTTGCAACGTTGAAAAATGTATATAAATCCATGTAATTATTCGTTCAATTTTAAGTGATTAAATAATATATTGAATATGGCTCCTCAACAATCGTAAATTGCACTTGAATTGCAGAGACTCATTTTTCAAATGCAGTGTGATTATTTGAGCTACGGCGCGGCTTATTGGGTAAGTGCAGCAACTCGAACCGTAAAAATGGATACAGAGTCACCACGTGAAAAATTACTAGTCTTTATATTACTAGTCTTTATTGACAGCATAAAATGATAATAAACATTAAACTGTATTGTAACAGAACTTTAAAATGATGCCCCTCAATGACAATACATTGCGGGCATCTTTGTAGGAAATTCATGTATTTCATCTAACTTTTCCTATGTAAGAACATGGGGGTTCAAAACACGTTTCTTGTCTCTGAGAGATCCTATCTTTCATATCTGCTTAACAAGTTGGCGATCAGTGTCTCTACCTGGAACACGATTGCCAGGACATTTTCTTGCGAAACACCTTACCATTTGTTTTAAATTTCGTTTTCGCAAATGTATCATACATAAAAACCCGTTCTTCAAGACCATGTTTATATAGTGCTTAATGAGAACAATCAGCGCACATTTACATACAATTAAAGCACAACCACTAGCTGATAAAAGCCTCCCTCAAAGTAACTACACGTTGCTACCTGTTGTTGCATGACACAGCCTTGACGACTGGCTTTTTTTTAGCACGCAGCCGCGCTCTACCGGTCTGTAACTCAAATAATCTCACTGTATTTTTAAGCACATGTTCATGTAAATGTGAACAATTTAGGCAAAAGGGGAAAAATATACAACTGTTTCTTTTTGTTGCCCACACAAATCTTGCTTCCTTAACATTTATCGAAGGATAGTATCGCTTCTCAAAAGGAAATTAACCGAGCAATGTTTAATTTCATCACTAGGTTCCAATATAAAATGAAGGATGGCACTTATTGAGTAAAGGTTTAGTTGGTGTTAGAATGTATACAATTCTTTTTATTATTGTGAAATAGTTTAACGCTGCATCGATAAAGGCACTGTTGCGCCCGAAGGGAACACTATGTCGCCTGGTATCCGCCTGTCAAACTTTTAACTCTGAATTTACCGATAATGTATGAATTCCTCTTCCTTTTCATCTCTGCACTATCACGAAATGTCAATTATTTCTGAAAACAATTCATAGATAGTTGCAATTATGGAGATGTCAAATTATATGCTTCGATTTTCTTTTGCCTCAGTAACAGAATATTGCTTGAGCGCAAATATTACTTATGAGAAAGCTAGGACAAAGAAATAAATATTCTACCAGTGTACCTACTTTTCCGACCAGAGGACCTTTACCAGGGTAGGCTGTTTCTTTTAGGAGTAATATGGGAAATATCAACAACTTAATAAATTCAACAGCGGTTTAAGAAATCGAGTGAATGCTCATCATTAACCAAAACCTCTGAACCGACTAACGCGGAGCTGAAACCCTCCTATCTCATTATCTGAGCAGCAGCAGTTCGAGGGCGCCCAAAAATAAACGGGAGATTAGTGTTGTTAGCCACAAAGCCGTCCCGACGTCTGGATAGTTTTAAAACTCTGGCCCGTGTTCCTGTTTCTTCACTGGGCAATGCTCATCTGGTGTTAAGCTACCAGTTTAAACACAACTGCGATCCGCTTCGTGAACTACACAGTATATTCACGTTCTGCCAAACCGCTGTACACCACTCGGCGCATGAGAAATCTGTTAACTTTGTAGCGAAAAACACCAGCACCTTTCTGGCTCAGGGCCAGCCAGCCCTCAGGGGCCACAGAGACAAACACTTTATTACAGTTAAAAATTCACTTTTTTGCCGTTCAGTTCATTCCTTAGATCCACAACTGTACTTTCCCTTCACTTAAGACAAGTTCAGCATCCTTCGCTCATCTTCAACCTTAGTGGGAGGGTCTGGTTTGCTATAATAATAATAATAATAATAATAATAATAATAATAATAATAATAATAATAAAAATTTATTTTGCCTGGCGAAGTTAACACCGTAAGGTCCACTTCACCAGGAACAATTACGATTAGAACATACACAATACACATACAATACAGTAATGATATTAACAATTTGAGCAGATAAATAATACTTGATAAAGGTTGTGTTCTCACGATAAATAATCTTAGAGCAATATTCTAAATTGTCGTTGTGACCGGCAGTTCTTGATATGAGACGGCAGAGAGTTCCAGAGACGAACTGTGAAGGATAAAGAAAAGTATAAGTTCGGTGTAAGGGTATAGAGAGAATGGAATTTATTAGATCGGGTGTTTAAATTATAATGAGAAGATAAGGAGCGAATCGAGTCGAAAGAGAGTTCGGAGTTGAGGTGTACAGAATTCGCCGCAGAAGAATGAGAGTGTGCAACTTCTTTCTAGCACCCAGTCGATGTCAGGATAACAATTGAGTAGCTGGAGAGATGTGATCTGATTTACGCAGGTTGCATGCGTAGCGAACGCAGGTATTGTGAACACTTGTAGTCTTTGTCCAAGATTTGTCGTGATGTCAATTAATCGAATGTCGTAGTAATCGCAATGCGACATAAACAATGTTGATACAAGTTTTTTTCCTTCTCCAAATTGAATGCGGGAATTCTTAAGCCGTTTAAAGGAATGGAATATTGGGGGGATTACAAGTTTTTACACAAGAAAGTAAGGATATTCGCATTGTTTTCTAAACTTTAAAAATAAATTGAACGATAAATTTTCAAATCAGATACTGAATATTTTGGTAGCCAAAAGAACATAAACTGGCTCTTCATAAATAACATAAAATAATTTCAGAGATTGTAGAGTGTTCTTAGACAAAAATTTGAGATAGGAAAATTATTGTCCACGAACAAACGTAGTTATATAGTGATAAAGAAATTAAAATTACATGCTGATAAACAGGCATAGGAACGTCTAAGCACTAAAATCAGAACGAAGAAGAATTAAGTTATGTTGGATCTGGACTGGGGGAATACAACAGGTCACGAGCTTTAAACCACCCTGCCCCCTTGCGCCTTTCACTCACAGTTCTTATTTATCTTCCGGGCGATGGCTCATTGCCTGTGTTTCAATGCACGTAACTTGATGTTACGTACTTAAGAATTCCGAAGCTTAATGTTAAAGCGACATTTGCCTTAAAATACTTTCCAACACGCTTCGCGAGCGAGGAAAATCCCATTTTCAATAGTTCAGTTAGGTGCTATAAAAACCTCTAAAAACTGGAATAATTATATGAGCAACGATTAACAGAATTATTATTTTATTAGCGTAGACTCGATTCGAGGAAGCTATTCATCTGTGTGGCATGATGAATTAGGCGAAGATCGTAGCCGTCAGTGCTGACTTAGTATCTTCATATAATGGCGCCTCCTACCTGTTGTTAACTCAAAAGTTCTTGGGCAAAGTTAAAGTTTACCCATCTGCTGGGAATTTTCCTTTAAATTGCATTTCCAACAGCATCCCCACTGAAAAGCAATATCAGGCACTTAATATTTATTGTTAAACTTTCAAAAATTGTGTAATTTGTTAGCAATTTATTGGGCAACTTTATTACGGTCTCTTACTAAGCTTAATTTTAAGTGTGTAAAGTATTAATATAAATAAGTTTTCTAATCATCTCCTTAATTTTTTTTTTCAAACGGAAGAGTATTCCTGGATATTTGCGTGTTGTTATTTTCATTTGATAAAAATAAAGAAAGTCAAATGTTAGTACTTTCTTGCTCTTGTTCACAAGGCAATTTTTCTTTGTTATGTCAAATTCTGTGGCACTTTTCAGTGCGCTTTCAAATACAAATGTGGTGCTCTGGCGTTATCCAAATTATACTTGTACGATTGTTAAATGGTAACAATTTAAGTTGGCAGTTGACCTCCTTTCGAAACGTAATGCCATAATTTGAAAGTTGGACAGGCAATGCTTATCTAAGACCTCTCCACAATTTCTGAAATTATTACGGTGTAGTTCACAAGTATTAGCAAAAGCATCATTTAGCAAACCCAACTTTACACCTTCACATTGTTAATGCTTTGTGGCTTTTTTTTACATAAATTATTTAATAAATACTTTTAAGACCATAAAGTATTTTTTATTTCTTCCATTATGATACAACTGATTTCTTGGGTAGTCTCATTGAATCTCTTTGTACTGGTAAAAGGCTCTGTTATATTGACCAAGACACAACTTTGTGTAAAACATTTCAGCAGGTATTTTACTCACTCAGTTTACTTTCGAACGTGCGACCACTAACCAACAATCATTCCCCAAGACCCGGTCTGAGCCAACTTCATTCCATTCGATCGCATCTGATGCGAATTCAAACAACTGCAAGATCCTAATGGTTGAAAAGTTCTGCTAAGTGCCAAATTGCATGAGACGTGAGAAATTGTTGCACAAATTCTAAACCTCGTGGACCACAAGGCCCTGGGCTGATGAAGTTGACATTTTCAAAACGATCATCTCTAAAATTAGGAGTATGGCTTAAACTATCTTATCTCTATAAAACCTCCATTCAGAACTAGCATGCAGCCGTACAAAACAAAAGCCTCGCTTAGTTAAGCTGTGCAAGAGATTCTCTCCCGTGCACGTTCTCAGTGGCATTGTCCTAACGCAGAGCAACAAATTACTTGCATTGTGCTGCTTCTAATCCGCTCTGTAGCGCCATTCTACAACTCATTTTCCAATAGCACGCCTCCGTACAATTAAACTTACATTTTATATGTAGGTCAAATTAGAACGATTATTCCTAATCTTAGCTTTCGTAAAATTTGTTAATATATTTTCGGGGAAAAAAAACATAAAAAATCGAGGCTTTAGGTGAACAATAAAAACAAGTGGTGATTTAAAGTTTAAACAATTTTTAAAATATTACAATTTTAATATTAAAAGTTTACATGCATTTTTTAAAATAATACTTATTATTATCCACCATACATTTTCCGTCATCTTGTAAAGAACTTTCGCGGTAATTCACACCTCAATAAACTGCAACAATATGGTGTTTTTCAGAAACACCTTAAGTATTAGAAGATTCTCTGCTTTTGTTCGTCAACGCAAGTGCAACCGTGCGATCAAACCCGTGAGGGTCGATCCATTTTTTTCGGGCGTAAAAACCCTAAGTATGGCTTCCTTCGGAATGATTTGGATTGATTTATTTATGGACGCTCTTTAACATCTCAGGTCATCAGCGTCCCATTCAACTCAAGGCGTGAAACGGCCGACAAATTTTGCTCAGAGGCCTCTCCTTCAGGCTTGAGGTTCTTTATCGTGTCGTAAATGTACGACACGGGACCCACGGCTTTACTTCCCTTCCGAAGGAAGCCATACTTAGGATTTTTACGACCGAAAAAAAATCCATCGGTCGTGGCCGGGTTCGAACCCGCGATCTTGGGTATAGAAGGCAAGTATGGTAACCACTACATCACCAGGACCGACGTCCTTCGGAAGGGATGTAATGCCGTGGGCCCCTTGTCCTAGATTTACGGCACGTAAAAGAACATCTAGCAAAATCTATCCGCCGATTCACGCCTTAATTAAATGTGGCGCTGACGACCTCAGATGTTATATAAGCGTTCGTAATACCAATCAAAATCTATTTCGTGAACGGCATTTCTCCTAATCGAAGAGGGATTTCCTCTTCCCTAGATATGAGCCCAATTGAGTTCTTGTTGGGTATTGTAGAACGTATTATTTACCGATGAGAAAGAACTGCTAACCGCTGGCCGAACAACGCAAGAATGTCGCCGAGATGGGACGTTAGCATAGAGATGAAACAATTCCTTCGTAAACAAGGTATCAGCGTTTGGTTGATGCAAGCGTTACACATGATAGCAGAGGGAGGAGGATATAACCGGATTCCGTACAGTCTGGTCACAGCAACAGTGCCGAAAGTGAGCGAATGGAGTGGTAGGTAACCTGTGTGTAGTGTTTACCTTGAACTGCTGTACAACGTTCAGAGTCACCCATACTACAGCTGAAGCTTCGACAACCTCGTGTCCATGGAAGGAGAGTTTTCATGCTTAGTTATCACACATACATGGTAGATAGGAGATGGCTTATTGAGAGCACAATTGTATATTGTATATATTGTTTGCTTATTCCGCATTAAAATCAACTTAAAATTCACCAACATTTGCCCAGAGTTCCTGCTATTTATTAAAGACTTAATAGCATATAACGGGGTCATCGACAAGCACCTTTGCACCTCGAGTGATTAAATTTAGACAAAATGGCTATCTCCCAGGGATTTTGTAGCAGCACTAAAAATGCACACTCGTTTATTTCCTCTATCTGCTATGCATTTTGCTGAATTCATTTCACACGGCACAAGAATTTGTTCAATGCACGTACAGACGCCTGTGATTTTCATACGTAAATCTCGGCCCTTTCACGCCCGCGTTCGCTTGATGCATTTTCTCTAATTAATGTCTCCTGCCTAAGACCGAAATGAGACGCGGTATTCTGTTTGCACAAAATTAAGATTATGGGGGATAAATCCTGTACCACTAAGCCGTGAAATAAAAATGGAATTTCCAACGCTTCTATTTAATTCTCCTGCATTTCCATTACACTTGGGTACTTTCTCGCAATGAATATTTACACTTCTTTTTTACGGAACAATTTGCCGCAGCCAGTAACAGAGCGTTTTGTTGGGCATCTTGAATTAAATTTGCCAAGCGAATTCCCCCAACGTTCTCTTGACTAGAAGTTAAGCATCAAGTTTAATATGCCAAACAAGTTTTAACCAAGTCCACAATGCCACCAATTCTACATTTTCGCAGTGCTAGAAAACTTAAATGCCTGAATGAGATGAACGGGATCTAATTGAAATACCACAAACAAGTTAGGCACTACCTGTAGGATGTACCTAGAAATTTCCAGACAACAAATCATGCAGCCTTTATGTAATAATACTTAAATTTGTCCTTATCGAGAAAGAACGCTGAGTATTTGCTGGGAACAGAGTAGGTCTGTCATTTCCACGTGTTTTCTAATTTGTTAGTTTTGTTATCAGTAGGGATAGGCTTTTAATGCAAATGCATATTTCTTCTGTTGTCAGAAAGTATGCTTACTTGTATGCGAGTTAATTATTAAATTTCCAAAAATGTAAACAATATTTTATGTTACATCTAATGCATATTTTGCCTGCTTTGTTAATAAGTATATCATTTCAGCATTTGCAAATTTTGCTGCACATTTGTTTGTTTTACATGTACATTTCATAAATATAGTTTTATTTCATCTTCATAGTTGATTTAAAAATATAATCAATTCGAATAATGTGTGCCAACGAGTCAGTCTTGAAACTTGGCAGCACTGATAGTAGCTCACGCGCAAAGCAATCAATAGATTACGTCACATCGGTGAATCCCCGCCTTATCTGATCCTAGCCATTACCTCATGGTATGAAGGTGCCTGTTAAGAAGTTCTCGGAATTGAATTCGAATGTGTGTTTATGCTTATATGTAGTATTAAATTTAGTTTAAACGTTATTGTTTAGTAGCTCTTAAGATTTATAAAAATGTAGCCTACTAATTCTCACAAAGGAAAACACTTCAAAACATTCAAAAGATTTAAAGCGCTAGGGAACATTGTCATGTGCAGCTCTGTATTACACCGAACATTTGGAAACAGGGATGCAGTGAATATATTTGATCCAAATTATTGTTCTTAAGTTAACATTGCTCATTAAATAACACAGAAGAGGAAATTAAGTTTTCTTACATATCTGCACATTTCTCTCATTTTCCTTACGATATTATGTTTTTCGGAAACCAACAGTGCTAATGTACTTCAAAACTACCATTTCCAAATTAAATGATACCTGAAAGTGTTGGCAACGCAGTGAAGGTAAAAGCACATAGTATTCTTTCAAAAAAATTTATAAAATAATCAATGTGTGAGATTGAAGAAATTTTAACAGACAAACGTTTCGAACTGCCTTGAAATAACATTAAAAAGTAGATTAAATTGCAGTTTTTGTTTCTGTGAGGTTACATAAAATTTCGTTAATTTTTATATATTAATATGTATTAATATATTGGCATATTTATGTGCATATTATGGGAGCTTTCAACTCATAAATCCATACATGTTAAAGGATAAATAAAAGCAAACATTTCAGTCCTTAGTTACAAGTCTCTAACACGGTTCTATTTGGAGTTATGAAAAGTAAATATAAAAAGCAGTGATCTTCTAAATGTTTCGTTCACAAGAATTTTTCAACGAGAGCAAAATATTTGCCAAAAAGAAAATGTGTTTTTTATTCCCATGACACCAGTATTATTTTGAAATACTTTAATATGTTATTAAAATCTTGTTTATTCATTTTTGTTTCATATGTATGACTTTTCTGCGCTCTTTCTACGTTTATTGATGGTAACATTGCGTGAATGAAGAGTGCAGGCGTTGGCTACTGGCCAGTTGAATTAACAATCGCACCCATGTTTCGATATTCTTATGATCCAAATCGCCGGTATGATGTTTTGCAAAAATAAAGAACTGTATGCAGATATTTTGAGGATGACTCAATTACTTTTTACAATACCAGATCACAATGACAGTATTGAAAGATTCTTTTCTTTAACACATTGAGGTTATTTGAGTTACGTACCATCTGTGCTTTTTGGGAAGGTACAGCCACCAGAGAATCAGGAAGATAGAATTGCCGGCGGTAAAGTTGGTATTTACATTTTTATTAAAACATGAATGATACTGTATTAAAAACTGATAATAAGCAATGTCTTGTGTTAATAATAGATTTTGAAAACGATCCCCTCAGCGGTAATACACTGCCAGCATATGCGTATCACCACGGATGGCCGAGATGGTTAAGTCGTGGACTCGTAAGCGGGAGGTCTGAGGATCGATTCCCACCAGGATCGCCCTCCCTGACTTGAGTTTTTCCCAGGTCAGTCATAAATGGCAAATGCCGTGGAAGCACCCTAAATTTAGGCTTGGAACGCTTCCTGCCTTTAAGAAAACAATCCTTTCTCAGTTTATCATTTCATCTCAGGCATCATCAGTGTCTCCGCCTGTGATGAATCAGCAGTTAAAAAGAGCATTAAACACTATTAAAAAAATAATAACTGCGTAGGAAATTCCTGAATTTACCTAACTTTTCTTCGGTTCGTAACACCGTGCCTCTAGTCACATTTTGAACACGATGGCAAACAGTTTCTCTACTTGGTACATGATTGCTAGGATATTTTCTTCCGAATCGTCTTGCCACTTTTCACACATTTATCGTATAAAACCCGTCCTTCAACACCATATTTACGTAACGAAGAACAATTAGTTCACAATTAATGCATCGAGTTATACCCCCTTCAAACAAACTACGAGCTGCTACCTGCAGTCACAATCTACTGGCCCGTAACTCAAACAACCTCACTGTACATAGAAAACCGTAAAATGATTTAAAGTTTGAAGTTGGTATATGGAATGCGTTGGTGTGGGAAAGAGTATCATAATTTTCAGATTTTAAAATATTCCATACTTAAAGAATTTTATTAGATGAAAAGCTGTGATGAGCAGAGTGATATCTGTAAACAAGATAAAACAGTAAAGATCCAGAAAAGATTTGGACCTTGTAGCATTCAATAATAACGCTTATTCCTAAATTCACGTTTGATAAATAATTTATTTTCAAAGGGCATTCCAGAGGGGAAAAAAAAAGTATTTAAATTTAAAAGTAAACGATTGGCTGTTCGAAAACTTTACCATTAGTTTCATTTGACATTCAGCATTTTTGGGGCTTTTTAGTTTACACTATTAATTGAAAATGTATTCAAATGAAATTAAATTAAACTTTAAATAATTAACTATCACAGCAGAATAATTTAGACAGATAGTGAACCGCTGAAGGGAAAAAATGTGTTTTATATGTAACATAACGCGAATGGGCTGCGAATTATAAAAATGTGGATGAAGTCCATATTCAAACATCCACTGAAAAGATGATGCTAGGAGTTTCCTGCTCTAAGCAACGAAACTTTAACATAATCTAGAAACTAAGAAAAACAATTCGACAAACGTTAGGTCTCTGTTCTCTTTAGGCGTGTGTTTGCAGTGTGATGATGGCCTGTAGCCTTGAACTTTGACGTGTAATGACATCCGCCATAATCACCAGATGTAGCAGCTTGTAATCCTTTCTTTTGGAATTACTTTGAATGGAATGAAGAGGTTAAAGACGTATTGCAAATTTACTCGTACACAAACAATGCTTTTTTTATGTTATACCTTACTATGTTCCTAGAACAAATATGTTAAGGCGAGCATGAATTAAATTAAAGACCGATCTGTTCGCTATTGACTCTACTTGCTTTGAGTCTCTTCTCAATCAACGCGCTCCAGGGCATGCCTCTTTTTCGCAGATGCCCGTAAAGGCTATTTGATAGAGTTAAATTTAGAGGCTAAATGAGCATCCACTCAAATGTTGACCGGGTTCAGAGCTACTTAACCGCATCTAAATGCTTTAGAGCGTGAAATCAGCATGTCTATGTTTCGGGTATGTGCATTTACATAAATTACCACGTCCGATTTGGCCAGGGTGGTGGATGCTCCGCTTTTAGAGGCGAAAGTGCGACTTTCCCACGTTGTGACGGTTGCTTGACAAAGTGTCACGCAACCTGTCATGATAAATAACGCCGCGAGCGGGACAGACGTCCACAAACCCAAATATCGAACGTAAATCGTGGTAAACCCAAAGCAAACAGCGCACTGTCGTTTTAGCTGCAACGCCCCAAAGTGTTTTCTTCTTATGTATCTACCAACTGTTTTACCACCTTTAGATGTTCTTACACTTCATGCATGAGGAAATATCTTTTACGTAGCTGCAAGGTCTTTGTTATTCTTCGTGTTGCAGCTGTTTATTTCTAAGGATTTTCAGAGATCAAAATTTAAACTACAAATTATTGCAGCATTTTCGTTTAGAATACGATATAGGAGGACGAATTTGTATTCTAAAGACTGATTTCTACGAAACAAGCTTAATCGATTCTGTGTGCTTTTTATTACGAATGTTTAAACATGAACGAAAGCAAAGTATGACAAACAGAAAAAATCGAAAACTCCATTGGACACTTTTTGGTCTAGTTTTTTTAAGGTTGTTTGTTGCTTCACTTCAGACACTGTGACTATTTCCATTACACTACTAGCTTCATTTTTTGTCCAAATTTTAATTTTATTGATGTTTCCATTATCCTATTATTTCCAAAATCACGATGATGCCTGCAATTTTTTCCCCCTTACTTCAATTCGAATCTTTATCAAATATGAAGGTCGCCTTTTAAACGGTGTTTAAAAATTAATATATTTTTGTGTTTTACGAGGGGCGTTCAAAAAGTTCTCGGCCTGACCAAACAAGATTTAAGAGATACTCCCCCCCCCCCAACATAGTCACCTTGAAAATCAACACGCACTTTTTAATACCCTCAGTAAAATGAGATATGTCCAACTGTGAAAAATGAGCGTCTGTCCCAGCTTTAATCTCATCATTCGATGTGAATCGTCTGCCCAGTCATCTTCTGGTTTGGAAATAAAAAGTAATCGTTGGGAGCCAAATCCGGTGAATATGGCGGATGTTGAAACACTTAGAAGAGAAGGTCGTGCAGTTTTGCAGCAGCTATCCCAAATGTGTTTGAAGACGCATTATAGCTATGAAAGAAATTTTCGCAAGGTGTGGACATTTATCCTGAATAGCATCCTTCAGTTGGTTCAGTAGTGAAGCATAAAACTTCTGGCCTTCTAGAGGTAGTCTACAAGCACCACACCATGAGAATTCCAGAACAATGTAACCATAGCTTTTCCTGCAGATGGAACAGTTTTTATTTTCTTCGGTGCTCTTTAACCTGTTGCCACCCACTGTTTGGACTGCTCCTTCGTCCCTGGCATGTGATGAAGAATCCATGTTTCATCTACGTTTAAGAAATGTCGGAGAAATTCATTGGAATTGCATTTAAACAAGTCTAAAAACTCTTACAAAAACTTCTTTCGAGTGCATTTTTGCTCCATTGTTTAAACGCAGCACCCATCAAGCGGAAAGCCTTCTCATACCCAAAACTTCATGTAAAATGTAGTTGGGTGGATGTGCGACCACGCTTAAATTCAGCAGCCCACTTTTCAACCGCAGAAAACGAAGAAGAATCGTTTAATTTGGAATTTAACTCCTTTTGTATTTTTGTTGGGATTAAATCCTTCAAAACGAAGTACTTTATCACAGCTAGTATTGCAGTTTTATACATTTTGTAAAAAATGTAACTCTAGTTTGTTTACACGATCGTCACAAACAAGTGACTATTTACGTCTTTGCAACTTCACAGCGCGCCATCTAAAGTGTGATAATTAATAACTATCGTATTAATTTAGTCATCTTCACGACATTTCTGAATCAGGTGAAGAGCTTTTAGAACGTCCCTCGTATAATAAAGCATGCTTCCAAAATGCATCAATTAAATTGCTAACTTCTGTTGCCAAGATCTTTTTCTTTTCTTCGGCAATCGCCACCAACTTGTTTCCAACATGTCTTATAAATATTTCTAAAAGTGGATCTATATTACCGAGTGGTTCTTATACCTACAAGTTAATAAATCTTTTGTAATGTGTTGTGTGCAATGTGCCTAAGTGTAGTGTACTGTACTAAAAACTATGAAAGTAGCAGAAAATAAATTTATTATAAAAATTGTGTTCCTTTTAGATGTTTGAGGTAGACGTTACCGTGTTAATGTCTTGTACGGCTGAAATATTTTCTTTTGTTATTGAAAACAGTGAAACAGTTGCTAGTGGATGAACGTCTTTATTCAACTTTACACCAGCAACATTTCTATGCAACACATATCACTAATGTTACCAATGACCAGCTGTTTTCCTACATACGACCTTGAAACTCGGCCGCAACAGTACATAAGTTTCGCAATTAATTATTTGACCACCTTAGGTCACCTGCACGCCACCCCATTCCCCTTCCCTCTTTAAACACGTTTGCATTTACCCGGCGCCACGATAGTTCCTTCAGACTGTGCAGGTACATGAGCAAACGTGTGACGTCAGACCGCGGTCTTCTACAGTTTGCTGTGAGGGACTGGAGTTTGTATGCCTGATTAAGCGAGCAGCTGACCCTACTACCTGTGGTCATGTCTTTGTATTTACGCTTCACGGGATCTCCTGCCTTTCCTATTTTTTATATCTGGGGAATTCTTGTGAGGGCAAAGCACCTTCTTTCACATCAGTCGGAAACAAGAACTGCATTCCCATAATGTACTAACAAAAATAAAAGTCTTCAGTACCAAAGAGATGCACTGGAAAAAAGAGAATTGGCTTGGGGAGGTTGGGAAACTTTTTAAAGAAATTGGAATGGGAGATGTAGTGACTAGGTGAAAGTAATGTCAGTGGATTTTGGAAAGGAATGAGGCTTTGGGTAGAACATACTGAGAAGCAACAGCTTTGAGGGAAAAAAGTTCTTTAGACTGATATAAAATAGTTAAAAGAAATTGGGAACGAGAGAAATACATAGGTAACTGATCAATTCGGAAGAACAGGCCCCTGTTCCACATACGTATGCAGCAGGTATATGATGACGTTCGGCCACAATCCACAGCACTTCCATGGTTCAAGGAATTTGAGGAGTGCCGTGTTTCAACAACAAAGCAAGGCGGTCCAGGTGCTCCAGCAAATGCAGCAAACGAAGTCCTGATTTACTCAGCTGGCGTCATTGTTCATGAAAATCGACAGACTTGCAGACATGTTACACATTTCCATTGCAGTACATTTTCGATTCTGCATGATCACTTGAGACGCGTCTGTGCGAGGTGGGTCTCAAGATTACTGACTCCTGAACAGCAGATGTTGCGAATGGAAGTGCGTGGGGAGCTTCGAATGTGTTCCCCATCCTCTGCACTACCCAGACTTAGCCCCCTGTAACTTTTATCTTTTCCCTGTATGAAAAAGGAGGTAAGGGGGAGCGTTTTGGTACTTCCGAGGCAGTCGTGAAAAAGGCCGGCATGGTTCTGAAGAAGATATCAAAAGATCGCTTTCAGGATTGGCAGTCGCCTTGGGCCAAGTGCATTCAACTCACCAGATAATACTTTGTAAAAGACTACAACAATCTGGACCGAGTTTTGACTAGCCCTCGTATATTGAATTTCAGTAAGATTATATTGAAAAGTAAAAACGATGTTCCCTTGTTTTTCAAGTCTTTCTTCATACTTGTGCAAGCAGTACCGTGTTCTTCCCTACAAGACGTATGCCTTTCACCATGTATCAAGTTTAACGATTCGCACGCTAGTTTCGTGTTTTTATATTTACTTGAAGACTCTGCTCTAATGAGTTGGCCCCCGGGATAGGCATCCGTACTGTTTACAAGAGCTGCAACACGAAACCGCCAGACGGCAGTTATTTTCATCAGACTACGGATCATGCTGGCTTCATTCCAAATCTTTTTTTGCAATTATCGATCATTCGCATATCATGTTACTAGCGTTTTCCGCTTTTCTTGATGAGATAATAGGTTCCAGTTCCTCCACTGCAGCACCTTTAAAGCTCTACACGGTCACATATGTAGGTCTCACATAAAGCGAATTTATATCCCAGCCAAAGAAATAACACACAAAAAATGCCTTTCATTTCTTTGCTCTGTTTGGGCGCCTGTTGCGAATTCACAGCTGTAATGCACCTTTTCACTTATGGTTTAGAACGTAAAAACTTCTCTCATGTAAGTACAGGGTAGCACAGAAAGTATGTACCAACACGTTTCAAAACATACATTAATGTGTTTTCAGAGACACGGGGAACATAACGCAAACTGGTTCGTCCAAAAGACGCAATTCATGGCAAAATTGTTATTTATTTTCTCCTAGGAAGATGTTCATAACAAATAAAAAATCGTTGCAACACTACTCCGTTTTACAAGCGGTATTCGTTTGTGAGCTTACAATCTCAGTTTGTAAAAATAATCACTGCAAGTTACAGTGCGCGACACGGTTTCCATTATAAAGACAAAGAGCAAAAACGACATGAAAATGAATAATATATTGCAATATATGTGTTGAAGTATTGCGCATCCGAGTATTCCCAGGAGAGGATCCTTTACAAACACGTGGCGAGCGAGGAGTTGATCGTTCTATCTTCTCACCTAGTGGCCACATTGCGACAGTTCCACTTGATAAGAGAGAGAGAGAAAAAAAAAACTGTCACTACCAGAGCGTACACCACAAAATGCCAGCCCCAAGTCTTCAGAATGAAGCGTCCTAAGACTGGTTTGCACCTCTGCACACACTGCACTGGAAATCACTCAATTTCTGCAGGAGCGAACCAAATGTTTTCCCATCCTCTCTACAGTCCAGATCTGGTTGATGTTTTTTTCTTTTCTATTTCCCAAAATAAAACAAAAAAAATCCGATCAAAGTTTTTAATCAACTGAAGCCTCAATGGCAGCACACGAAGAATGTATTTGCACCGTATTTAAAGAAGCACGGCGTTCAGCATTTACAAAATGGCTTAAACGGATGAAACATAATACAGTATGTGACGTAGAATACTTTGAAAAGATGTAACAATCATTTTGCTTTTACTGCCAAAATTTCAGTGGTTCTTGTACTTATTCCGATTTTTCTTTACAAACAATTTTGCCGTTTTCAGTTAATCATATTTGAAAATTGCCGCATTTCGTGTTTCAACTTCGTTAGCTTCATATTCCAATGATGACGGCAGCTTGTAATTTTCATGCCAATATAACTCTATTATGTTCCTTTGGATGGGTCACATTTGATAAGTGTTCCCTTGTCAACAAACAGTAACATTATTGCAATGAAAAGGATGTTTTGTTTGACGTGGGTCGTGTAAATACATTTTGGCACTTAAGCCACAAGAACCTTTATGCACTCCTTCAATCCTAACTTATAGTTTGAGATCAAGCGCTTTAGAGCTCCAGAATCTTCCCTACAAACTTAGCGCACATTTCCTATAGAATTGTATCCAAACTAAGACGCTCCTTGTCTTTCTAGAGCTACAAACTCTAGTAAGTTGAGTTTTGCAGTTTCATCAGACTGTTCACATGGATAGTATATGGCCTTTCCATAGTAGAGTCGCATCGTCTGTGTTTCCAGAATAACCGATGTCCAGTAATCATTCTAATCGTTTCCTGGTTTGCTTTCATCACTACTCTGTAGGTGGTTAGTGCACTGGGGTGCTATCAGATGTTTTAATAAGAATATGTCCCCGGGCCTTGACCTGGAAAATTCTTTCATCTTATGTACTTTCTTGATCCATTGATATACTGCCGTTTTAGCATTTTTTTCCAATGCTGCAGATATATGCCTAGTTCTTGGAAATGTACACAAGTATATACAAATTGTGAGGTTTTGTGTAGCGTACTTTCTTGAAAACGATGTCTTTGAGATGACTATTATTGAACCGATATATTACTGCAAATGATTCATAAAGCTCGTTGTATATTTGGCCAATCTTGTAGAACTGCAGCAATTTTCTCTTCGGTTCGTTCTTAGATCATGGGCGTACACATAAACACGGCTTTTCAATATACCCCACAAGAAGTGTTATCTCCCAACCCTGAAACGAGAACACATATTCGGAACCTAGCCAGGTTATTCGGTCTGTGTTGCTCCGTTGTCTAGCATATGTCAGTAATGATACTCTATGATGTACCCTTTATTAAACGAAGAGGCTTTGAATGTACTTCTCTGGCATTCTCGCTTGTCCAGTAACGAAGAAGAGCTGAAACTATCCTTTGCTGACATAAATATTTTGGTTATCTTCCATTAACTGCAGAAACAGCCTACTAAAATCTAAACGATCACGTTCAAGCCGATTTTGCGATGATAGATATTCGTTGCACGCAACAGTCATTCCATGCTGCGGTGAGGGATGCAGAGAGCTAACGATAACCGCCTCATTGATCTCTGTGAAGGTTGATTTACGGCAACAATCATCTACTCACGATTTTGTGGGGCTGTCACGTAACAGGCACGTCAGCGACTCTCCACTTAGTCTTCCATTCCGCAAAGGAACATTACACAACTGGAACTGGCGTCGAAAGTTTCGTTACTTTGTCATAACTGAATTGATCCTTACAAAGTTTCTATTGCTGTTGCACTGAAAAGCATTGCATGATTATCATAATAGCGAAAATAACATGACCAACTTCATTCGCATCCCACACCAAACTACAATACATAGGCTAATATTTTTATGTACGCATGCGCCATACCACGTGAAGTGCCGTCTGTTTTTAAATGTGTCAACATTTTATGCACCAATCTGCACATCTATGCGAATCCACCAGAAAAAATAAATGAAAATGTATAGCTACAGTATCATAAATATGTGCTACAGGTATCTTGATATTTTCTCAATCATCCGTATGTCTCTTAAAGGTAGCAACATAAACTTTCCATATCAAAATTTAAAAGCTTAACCATTTTAGAAAAGTGCATATTTTATTATGCCTGACATTACTAAAAGCAGCATTTTTCTCTTATGAAGATATGGTTCCTTTCTGAACAATCTAAACCAGGGAAGATTGTTTGAGATCTATGTAACAAATTCAAAATTACGAAAAACCATTCCTCCACCAGCGTTGATGTCTTCGAGCGCAGGCTATCGCTTTGCATTGCAGCAATCTGGGATGTCCCTTTTATTCCATTCTTTATGGTAGACTTTCTAGATATTGTCCACAGTTCTCGGTCTTCTGCTTTCAAGGGTCTTTTTCAATAATTCAAATGCACAGAATTTCATAGATATTGCAACAGGGATACCTCCTATAATTGGGGAGATCGATATAGTCAGAAAGTTCTTTTAGGTCCAAATCCCAGTTGATAATGATGATCAGTAATTGAGATCTCCAGTTTCTGTATTGCTGGATTCGAGATAGAGATAAGAGCTTAAACCTTACGAAATATCTCGGGAATGCGGCTGGTGACACACACTTTTTTGTTAAAATATACCTTTCTTGGATGTACTGAAACTGGCTGCCCACCGTTGTCTTCCCTACATTTTTGGCAAAAAATCATTCATCACTCCCTGTATTTCACGTTGAGTAGTACTGGCTATTTCCTGGTGGATATTTTGTTTCAACTCTTCCAGGGTATGTAAACTTGTCTTGTATACAGTATTTTTTAAAGTACCACAGAAATCAAAGTCGCTAGGGATTAGGCCGGGGGCTCTGAGGCGGCACAAATCCTTATTAATCAAAATAATTAATGAATGTGGTAGCGCCACTTTGGTATACTTACAGACGACGAGCGCCGATCTCGCCTATACGCAAAACATCACAAGTTGGTTCATAGCTCAGAGTCGGTCTGTATATTAATTATTTAGCTCAAGGAAAATACACGCTCCAGTTTCAGAACTGTCACCGTGTTCACTTCAAGTGTCAACTGTAAAGAAAACAGTCATAAATTGTGTATATAAATGATTGATTTAAGAAATCTTGTGCAGTATAGAAGTTAAATATTTAATTTAATGCTTTTTTCCTGTTTCTCAGACTTCTATAATTACAAATTATTTTACAGCCAAAGTATATGCATAATGCCTGACCTATTTCCATTTAGAATTCGTATTCTGACCTCCCCCCTCCAATGTCTACTTTTTATGTATTATCTTTCTCGCTAGTGATTTGTAACAATCGGAATACCCTTGCTTTCTAATGCTACGAAAATTGAACTATTTTTTCCTCTAAGAATGTGTTTAAATCGAGGGGGAGAGTGCAACATGATAACTTTTGTTGATTGTTTATATACGGACGCTCAGATCAGCGACCTCATTCAATTCAGGGCGTGAAACGGCCGATAAACTTTCCTCAGAAGCCTATTCTTTCAGGCATCAGTTTTTTTTCCCATGCCGTAAATCTACGACACAGGACCTACGGCTTTACTTTCCTTCTGAAGGAAGTCAGGACTTTTACGCCGTTGACTCTGGCCGGGGGATTGAATCTGGATCTTGGGTCATGAGGCAAGTATGGTTACCACTGGATCCCAGAAACGAAACGAAACGAAATATAACGCTAAAAGTGCAGTAATCACTCAAGTGAAAATACTAAGGGAACACTAACAACTAAAGACAACCTTTTTCATGATATAGCAAGATTATTTATATGATCTTCCATTGTCAACAGGTTCCTTGCTTTTAGCAGCCGCGCCACTTTG
This sequence comes from Metallyticus violacea, assembly GCA_030762175.1. Taxonomy (NCBI): domain Eukaryota; kingdom Metazoa; phylum Arthropoda; class Insecta; order Mantodea; family Metallyticidae; genus Metallyticus; species Metallyticus violacea. The sequence goes on from CM060845.1 coordinate 23,513,399, forward strand.
CTGAAAGCGCTTATTGCATGGCCTAGCAAGTAGAATAAACATGGAAAAGACAGTGAAAGTGTATACGCGTAAACTCTTGTTAAAAACGGTTTTGCTCACTTTATAAACTTCTTGTATTCCCACCGGAACACTAAGCATCATAATTATCACAGATAACTATATTTTCAAAACCTATTAATATGTGAGCATTACAAAAAGCTAAGTAATAAAAAACGTGCTTTTTAAATATGTGCCAATACATATAAACTTATATACTATGGGACTTGAGAAATGAATAATGCCTTGAAAAAAAGTATATAAGAGTTAAGAGATATAATATGATTTAGTGAAGGTATTTTTTTTTTTTTTTTAAAGGTTCAATACTTGTTTTAATGCTATAAATTAATGACATTTTTGTGAAAATTAACGACTTCAAAGAATCCGAAAAAGCTACCGTTAGACATTAAATATGTTTATATTACAGATATCAAACATTGCATATTCCAATTAATATAAACACTCAACTGGGAAATTAATAAATTCATATTTGATAAACTTCTCCATGGAAAAGAATTAAACAAAAATATCGAGTGATTACTCTCTCTGACAAAAGTGTGCAAGAGAGATATAAGTACTACACTTCTAGATTCGAAATTATTGAAGCACAAACCTGCAAATTATTTTCATTTGTCTAAATAATTTGCAATTGCCATTACTTTTCATTCACTTTGCGGGTATATGGTTCAAATTTGCATAAAACAAACTTTCTATTAATCTTGTAATCTAATGACTGTTTCACAAATCATCATGTTCGCCACAAAATGACCTTCAAAATTAGCAATTTTTCAGATTTCTATTTTAATAGGCTGGAAAGCACGTCTGAATAAAAAAGACAACTGCAATATGCTAGGTACGACGGTAGGTTCCATAAGTTTCCGGACTAACAATTTTCTAGGTATGATAAAGACAAAAACTATATTCCACTTTTCAATATAGTTACCCTTTATTGCAAAACACTTCTCACATCTTTGAATTAACATTTCAACCCCCCCCCCTCAAATAGTCAGAATTCTATGTGCAAAATGGGCATTCATCAATTCTTCGTCATATTTAAATTTCCTTCCCCGAAGGTCCTTGAGAACAGGAAATAGTCACTGGGAGCTAGATCTGGGCTATAGGGTGGATGTTCGATCTCCTTGAAGCCACATTTCCTCACAGCTTCCTTTGAAACAACAGATGTGTGCACAGGCGTGTTGTCGTGAAGAAGCCGCACATCACCACTCAGCTTTCCTCGACTTTTCCTTTTGATGGATGCACGTAGTCAGTACAGTAGGCCAGTACAGTACTCCCTATGACTCCAGATAAGGGTTTTGGGAAAAATAATCCTTATCGCTAAGGTCGCACACTTATGAACCTACCCTTGTAACTTTGAAAAAGAACAGCGTGGTTTCAGCAAGACGGAACAACGGCACACACATCCGAATGTTATACAAGGGTTCGTAAACGGCACCACATAAATATATTATAAAAATGACATGAACTGAGTGCGTTTTAACTTAATGGCTCCAAAGGGCGAGGATATAAACTGTTTATTGCCTCTAAATTGAAACAGTCCCTACTATGTCGTTATTACTTTTTATTCTGCAACATCATGAAATCCCGTAATATGCTGCGTTGCAATTAAGAAACCACTTGAAACTGTTTTAATGTCACAAAGAGGATTATGTGCACGATATCCATATAAGTCTTCTACATTATATTTATCTTGCTTTTTTCGCTGCGTTAATTTTTGCATTTCCATGAATTTGCACACTTTAAATCTATTGAAACTCTTAAAAAAAGTTTTCGAAAGAATTAAGAAGAACATCATGAAAATCATGACGCACTGAGGGAAACTGCTACGAATACAGAGATAATAAACAATCATTTGATTTTAAACGCAATTTAAAAAGGTTTGCCCGTTTTAATTTCTACCGTGTAAAAATATATTTTAATGTTATGTTAACGAATAGCTATTTATGGTACAGACGTAAAGAGTAAGGATGCGTTCGTTTATTGTATTTTACGACCTTCCTGCTCATAAAATAAATGTGTGTGTCTGTGTCAAACAACAATTGTTAACAGTCGTTCATATTTATAAATGAGCGAGTTATTGGAGTAATTGATTTAATATTCTATGTCTAGTCCTTATTAATGTTATAGTAGGCCATGCAATTATTTTTCGATTCTTTGAATTGATAGCTGTTAACGCTGCAGCACAGTATATACAGTAGAGAATAGTTTGAGCATTTTGCGGGATCGAATTCTGAGTGCGAGTCACGAAATTGACTGTCAGTGCATATATTCCTCTTCAGATGCTCTGCGTAAATCATAATTGAATTCAAACCGAAACCATTTATTGGTAATTTTTAATAAATTAAACAGCTATCAGGTATGTGTATGCCATCGAAACCCTAATATTAATAAAGAATGGTCCAAAAGTAACGTAAGATTTAAATTTAAAAAAATGAACTTTTATTTATACATGCATTGGCAAAGCTGTGACATACTTTGAAAGAATATGCACTCCGATCAAATTCTATTCTGGGCATCAACGGGATGTTGTCAAATTAAAATGTAGTTAAAATTACTTTGGTAACAGAGCGTTGTCTACAATCAACCAATCTCTAAGTTATCAGCATTAACGTAAACTGTTAAGCTTCGGATGCAGAAATGAAAGTGAAAAATATAGAAATGTTTAATAATGCAGAAATGATGGTTTAGTGTCGGTGCTACCACAGTATGGGACTTTTGTAAGTCAGAAGAGACCCCTCATGCAGTTTTATGAGCAAACTGATACTCCATTCTTGGACACTGTTTTTAATAGTACTTAATGCCCGTTTTAACTATTGATGCGGTAGACATGGATGATGCATGAGATGAAAAGGTAAACTGGGAAGGATTTTTTTTTTTTTTGGAAGAAAGCGTTTCAGGACTAGGATTAGGATACCTCTCAGGCATTTGCCATTTACGAGTACTAAGGAAAACCTGGAAAAAACTCAGTCAGGGAGGATGTCCTCGTGGGAATGGAACCCCAAATCTCTGCCTCTCTCACGAGCCCACACCTGAACGACCTCGGACACTGCTTGTTTCGTATAATGAAATCAGACAAAGTTCAGAAACAAGAGCGACGGACTTCTTCAAACAAATACAAAAATAAGGCAAGAAAATTAACTGTGTTCCTCTCTCACCTTTATTAGCACGAATAATTAAATTTCTGCTGTAATACTAATTTTAAACACTATTTTCACCTGTCAATGTATAAAAAGATTACTTATAGCTTCAGTAAATGCGATTAAATCATATTCACAAACTGCAGTAGTAATATGATGGAGGCCGTGACATTCCTGTCTGCTACCTTGTGAGAAATCGAATATTCGTTCTTATTTTATGTTGATATTTGAACGAAAATTAAAAAGTTACCAAAAATTAAACAGTAGAAAGCAGAAATCAAAATTAACAGCCACAAAAGAAAAGTATTTAAGACCAACGAATTTAATGCCGTAAGTGAAAATGGCACCTCTCAAAATGCACAGTACTAAGACCATAAAAGCTCTCTGTGGCATTAGCAGAGGTTGAATACATACACTGCATCTACCGGAACTGTGACCTGGCATCGATCCCCGGACAATTTAATATTCAACTGCATCATTATTTACCTTATCGTGCAACACGTTATCGTAAACTGTGCAGCATTTCCGCGGAATATTGCGCTTAATTTGTCTTTGTTTTCTATTTTCCCGTGTTAGTACCGGAATTTGTAACATTATCCAGTTTCTGTTCCAGCAGTTTTTAAATCCCTATCTCCTCATTGGCTTCATGCTCGTGCTTTACTATCCTTCTAGCAATTTTTATGATGTCTGCATTCATTTTTCAACTGTTTCCTTCTCCAATGGTCTAACAACGCTTTAATTCCCTAGTCGTGACAATTCTCGTGTAGGTCAGATCAAGTGGATAGCACTAGTAAGTTACCATTTAAACAATGGACGAGCGTTATCATTGTGCAATATGTTCTTATACAGCCAAGGTGATAAATACCAATAAAAGACAATTTCCATTTTAACATACATTTGTGTTACTATGA